>CM040126.1:61555322-61937533 GCA_022559845.1 Amorphophallus konjac
ACATTTTTCATATGCATTGTCTTTGAGAATAGCTCTAAAATTCTCATGCCCAAGTTTTGGTTGTGCATGTCTATTCTAATTATGCCAAAGGGGGAGAAAGCAATGTTGGTTTTGGTTTGTTGCTATCGTGAATTCCCCTTGTTGATCCCCATTTCCGATTATGTCAAAGGGGGAGAGAGCATTAATGCGTAACATTTTGTCATCATCAAAATGGGGGAGATTATTGTGTATGTGATTTTGATGATTACAAAATGACTTTATCGCTTGGCCTTGTGCTTGAATGGCTCTTCATGTTTTCATGTGCCTGAATCTCCTTGTCCTCTTGTTATGAAGTTTGAAATTGATATATGGTTGTGGAGAGTTGATAGTGTGGTTATTTTAAGATCAAAACTCATGTTGTATAAGGATTCAAGTTATTGAGTTTAATGCTTCAAGTTATTGAGTTTAATGCTATACTAATGTGGGTGGTGTGTTTGACTCGCCAATTTGGTAGACTTGTGAACGTGCAAGTTTTTATGTCTTGAACTCACATTTTCACTCTTGAGATCACGGCATTTGAGATGATGGAGTTCCAAGTTGATTTGTATGCTATATTGTTCATACTCATTCAAGAAATGCTAGTTTCAAAGGAGAGGTTTAATTGAATTTTAAATCCATACTAATTTGATTTTTCTATGGTTTTACATGTTCAAACCATCAAAATTAATCATCCGGAATCAAGGGACTTTGGTCACATTTATTCCATTAAGTTTCAATGGCTTAAACGGGCTAAAAATAGCCTTTTCAGAACCCTCTGCAGAGGGGTCGACCCCCCTGTGGTCTGTTCTGTCTGCAGTGCAGACAAAACAACATGTTAAAGGGGTCGACCCCCTTCAGCCAGACTTCTGTCTGGGCTATTTTTTCAGTAGTTTTTGAGGGGCTCGACCCATTCCAGCACGGGAATTTCGAAAGACTTCTAAACCCATTGTTTTGACTTTAAAACTTTACCAAACTACTCCCCATTGTTTCCTAAACATATGAGGGTGCTTTTAAGACATTTTGAGAGGGTTTTATGTGTCTTTTGTCCACTCTCTCTAGTATATATATATGAGCTACGATTTTGTGAAAGAAGAACCCTAATGCTTATTTGTTCTATCTTGTGAAGTCTTGATAAAGGGAAGAAATCTACCTATCGAAGTCTTGATAAAGGGAAGAAATCTACCTATCGACCTAATATGCCGAGATATGAAGGACTATGATATCATTTTAGGAGTGGATTGGCTATCCAAATACCAGGCAACTGTAGATTACCGTAATAGCAAGGTCACCTTCAAGGAATTTTCGGAACTGGTCTATTCTGGCCCTAAGAGTCAAAGCAAGTCACCTCTTATATCGGCTCTTCGAGCTAGCAAGCTAATAAGGAAAGGATGCGTATCTTTCCTTGCTTTTGTCACCATTAAGAAGACTAAGGAGTCTAAGATAGAGGACATTCCCATTGTACAAGAATTCCCGGATGTGTTTCCGGAAGAATTACCTGGACTACCCCCACAAAGAGAAGTGGCCTTCACCATCGACTTGGTCCCTAGTGCTGGTCCATTTTCTAAGGCACCAGATAGGATGTCCCCTATCGAGCTCAAGGAGTTGAAGAAATAATTGATGGAACTTCTTAAGAAGGGTTTTATCAGGCCGAGTACTTCCCCGTGGGGAGCACCCGTGCTATTTGTAAAGAAGAAGGATGGATCCATGAGGTTATGCATCGACTATCGACAGTTGAATTACCTTATTATCAAGAATAAGTATCCACTGTCGAGAATCGATGAGTTATTTGATCAAATATCTTGATCCAAGTATTTCTCGAAGATTGATCTCAGATCAGGATATCACCAACTAAGAATCAAGGATGAGGACATTCATAAGACAGCGTTCAGGAGTAGGTATGGGCACTATGAGTTTGTTGTTATGCCTTTTGGACTAACAAATGCCCCTGCAGCCTTTATGCAGTTGATGAATAGTATATTCAGGCCTTATCTAGATCAGTTCGTGGTGATTTTCATTGATGATATATTGATCTATTCAAGGACCACGGAAGAGTATGAGGAGCATTTGAGGATTACATTACAGATATTGAGGACAAATCAGCTATATGCAAGGCTCAATAAATGTGAATTCTGGCTGGAAGAAGTATTTTTCTTAGGGCATGTGATTTCAAGAGACGGACAATCCGTAGATCCATCGAAGGTTGAAGCTGTAAAGAATTGGGAAAGACCAACCAATGCTGGTGAGATCCGTAGTTTCTTGGGTCTTGCAGGCTACTATAGGCGATTCATCAAGGATTTCTCCAAGATCGCCGTACCACTCACGAGGCTAACTCGCAAGGAGATCCGTTATGAATGGAGCGAGGAATGTGAAAGAAGCTTCCAGGCTCTCAAGGATCACCTAACTACATCGCCGGTCTTAGCCCTACCAGTTGAAGGAGAGAAATTCGAGGTATACACAGATGCGTCTGGCATTGGCCTCGGATGTGTTTTTATGCAACAAGGAAGAGTTATAGCTTACTCTTCTCGCCAATTGAAGAAGCACGAGGAAAACTACCCAGTCCATGACTTGGACTTGGCCCCAGTAGTGTTTACACTAAAAATATGGAGACATTACCTATGCGGAGTGCAGTTTACTGTATACTCTGACCATAAAAGTCTCAAGTATCTCTTCTCTCAGAAGGAATTGAATATGAGGCAAAGACGTTGGCTAGAATATCTCAAGGACTTCGACTTCACTATACAATATCATCCTGGAAAGGGTAATCCTGTAGCGGATGCCCTCAGTCGAAAGCCGAGAGCACTATTAGCCAATTGTATGATTCAGGAGTGGAAGTTGCTAGAACAATTCTCTAAGCTTGATATAAGCATGGACAAGGAGAGCATGTGTGTTATGCTATCCCATATGAGCATACAGCCAGATCTACTCTCAGAAATACAATGACTTCAAGATAATGACCCGACATTAGTGGAAATCAAGGGCAAAATAGAAAAATAATCTGACTTCAAATTAGCTTCAGATGGAAGGTTGTTATTCAAAGATAGAACTTGTATATCAGATTGTCCAGAGTTAAAGAAGAAGATCTTAGATGAAGCTCACAGATCAAGGTACACCATTCATCCAAGATCTACCAAAATGTAGCAAGATTTGAAAAGGACCTTCTGGTGGCCCAATATGAAAAGAGAAGTAGCAGACTTCGTATCTCGCTGTCTCACGTGCCAACAGGTCAATGCAGAACACCAAAAGCCTACCGGTAAGCTACATCCTCTAGATATTCCCAAGTGGAAGTGGGAGGATATCGGTATGGACTTCATTATGGGTCTGTCCAAATCTAAAGGAGGACATGATGGAATATGGGTCATCATCGACCGTTTGACCAAGTTGGCACACTTCTTGCCAATCAAGAGCCGATGGTCAGTTGATGTTCTTGCCGCTTTGTACATCAAAGAGATAGTCAGATTACATGGCGTTCCTATCTCAATCGTGTCTGACCAAGACCCACGATTTACTTCTCATTTCTGGAAGGGTCTACAACATTCGTTGGGGACAAGACTCAACTTTAGTACAGCCTTTCATCCTCAAACGGATGGTCAGACCGAGAGAATAAATCAGGTAGTAGAAGATATGCTCAGAGCTTGCATCATTGATTTTGGTGGAAGCTGGCATGATCACTTACCTTTGGTCGAGTTTGCATACAACAACAGCTACCAGGCAAGTATCCAAATGGCACCTTTTGAAGCTTTGTATGGAAGGAGTTGCCGATCACTCTTGTGCTGGGATGAAGTTGGCGATAAACAACTATTAGGCCCAGATATGGTAAGGGATACCACCGAAAAGATTCAGCTGATTAGAGAGAGACTTCAAGTGGCCCAGTCTAGACAGAAGGCAAATGCTGACACAAGAAGAAGAGATCTCGAATTCCAAGTCGGAGATCACGTATTTCTCAAGATATCGCCTGGACGTAGAATTAGAAGATTTGGTGTTAAGGGCAAGCTTACACCAAGGTTTATCGGACCTTTTGAGATATTAGAAAGAGTTGGCGAAGTTACTTTTCGCGTCGCTTTGCCTCCTCAATTGTCCGACGTTCATAATGTATTTCACATATCCATGCTGAAGAAGTATGTGCATGATCCGTCACATATCATCGATCATGGTGACCTGGTGATTCAAAAGGATCTCACATATGAACAAAAGCCCATAAAGATCCTTGATCGCGAGGTTCGTACACTGAGGAACAAAACAATTCCCATGCTAAAGGTGCAATGGAGTAAATACTCAGAGCACGAAGCCACATGGGAGACCGAGGAGTCCATAAAGAAGTGATTCCCAGACTTATTCTAAAAAGGTATTTGTCCTGCACCCTCCGAAAATATGTGCAATTGAATTTGGGGATTAAATTCTTTTAAGTGGGGGAGCGTGTAGCAACCCTGGTAAGTTGAAGGAATAAAAATTTTAAATGGGTTAAAAACTAAACCAATGTTCAAAGGCCCAACATATATATATACATACACTTAGACCTCATATACCCCTAATGGGCCTTAACCCGAAACTCAAATAGGCCGAAAGTAAATAACGCCTTCTGTCAGGTCGTTATTTAATTGAAGACCGCTCAAGTGTGTAATGCCCCGGATTTTTCGGATATTTTTCAGATCATTTTAGTGGGTCTCGGAGTGTATTTTGTGCTTTACACGTGTTTTTCCCTGATGTGCCTTCGGAACTCTTTGCAGGGCAAACCGTGGCGTTCTCCGACTCCGGGACAGTACCACTGCGTTGTGTTCCTTGCGAGGATCGCGGAGGTAATTTTTCGTAATTTTCTGAATTTATCGAATTTTCGGGTTTTCCTATATATACTAACCCTTTCCTCTCTCCCCCTCTCATTCTCTCTTTCTCACTCTCTCTCTTCTCTCACGCCCTCTTTCTCCCCTCTCTTCTCCGGCGGCCGACGGAGCGAGGCGGGGGCGAGGCGGAGGCGGCGCGGGTGAGGACGCGGGCGAGGATGGGCGAGGATCGAGGCGGTGGAGGCGCGTGGGAGCTCGTGGCGCGGTCGCGAGCCGGCGAGGGTTTCACGGCGTTTCTTCGCGGATCGGCGAGCTCGGGGCGCGAAATCTTCGGTGGAGGTAGGGTGATGGTTCCCCAGCTCGTGCACTTCCTTTCCCGCGAGTTTCGTAGGCCGTGGTGAGCCGAGCGGGTGGAATCGGGGTTTTTGGGCAAAACCCATGTTTTAGGGCTTGTGGGCCGATCTCCCGTTTCATTGCGTTTTTGGCCGATCCGAGGCCGTAGATGCATGCTAGGGGCTTCTGGGGAGCTTCCCCCTTGTTTTCCCCCTCTCTTGTGGAGGTATGGGGGCGTGGGACGAGTTTTGGGTCGTTTCCCGCCGTAGCGTTCTCGGAAGGAAGTGACGGTCCTTCCAGTGGCCGTCACTTGGTGTAACGCGCCTGGGCAGGGCCGTTACATCCCCCTTCTGTTGGCCCTTGGTGGTCTGTGGGTGTGACGGTCCCACGATAGACCGCCAGGTGCTGTGACGCACCAGGGCTAGACCGTTAGAGTCTCTTCCGTTGGTTTTCGGGTCAGGCGTGTGACGCACCAGGGCTGGCGCGTCACAGCCTTGTGACGCCCCAGGGTGGGTGCGTCACATTCCCTGTTGCCCAGCTGAGGGCTGGGGGTGTGACGGTGCCCTCTGGACCGTTACATGCTTGTAACGCGCCCAGGGTGGGCCGTCAGAGCCGTTTTTATCCGTTGGGGAGGGCAGCGTGTGTGACGCGCCAGGCCAGACGCGTTACATCCGTGTAACGCGTTGGGGCAAGCGCGTTACATCCTGCTTTCACGCTGAGAGCGTGAGGCGTGTAACGCACCAGGGCAAGCGCGTTACATTCGTGTAACGCGCTGGGCCAGGCGCGTTACATCCTGTGTTTCTTCGGGCCGTGTAACGGCCTGCGTTAGGCCGCCAGGTGGATGTGACGGTCTCGCCTAGACCGTTACAGCCCTGTGACGGTCTAGGGTTAGACCGTCAGGCTTTGTGTTGTTCCGAGGCGAGTTTTTGTGTTCTCCGCCTTGTCCCGCAATGTGTGGATCCCTAGTCGACCCGGTTGTGACCCAGTGGTCGACCTGCGGTCTTGTGAGTGTCCCTGACACCCGTGGGTTTCTGTGTCCGTGTTTTGAGGGTGTCTGGAGGACCGTGTTATCTCGTTTAGCGTGCCCGTAGGGTTGAGAGTCCGGGTGACTTCTCGCGTGCTGGGCCTTCGTGTTACGCTCGATCGAGTCACCGTGTATCGGTGTGGGTGCGGTGGGGTCTCCCCCGCATGCCGTGAGTTTTTTTGGAAGGCGATTCCCATGTGGGCCACGTGGTTGGTCTTGGACTGCGAGTCCAGTTACCCGGCCTGGGGCTGGAGGTTTCCCGCTTGCTTCAAGATGGGAAATCGTCGTGGCGGCTTGTGTGCTGCCTTGGGAATCGTGCTTCTGTGTTTTCCGTGTGGCCCGTGTGAGTGGCCTTTGTCCCTTGCGTTCCCTTCTCAAGGGAATGGTCTTGGCAACTCGTGTGTTGTCTCGGTATTCGTGATATCGTGGTTTTGGACCTAGAGATTGGGCTAGATCGACGGCCTTGTGCTGTTGCGTGCAACGGTCTTGACCCCGAGTCTTGCGACTCAAGGACCGTTGGCTGTAGTGTGTCTAGAGGACTGTCCAGAGTCCAGTGACTTAGCGTCACTTGGGTTTTCTTGACTTTCGCGCAGGCTGCGTGCGTGACCGTGGACTGCAAGTTCTGTTCCTTCTCCGACTGTGGTCGCCGTGCGACGGGGCCGGTACGTGGGGTGGTCCCCGTACGTCGTCGGATTCGGACGTTGTTTTCCGTTGAGTTGAAAGTCTACTCCTTCAGTGACCCTCCACTAGTCGTAGCCTACCAGTACGCGTGTGCTGGTCGCACCAGGGAGTGGTGTACGGGCTTACCCTTAGAGGCGGTTTGTGGACCGGTTGCCGTCGGGCCCCACGTCTTGCAGCCAGAGTCCGGCTGAGGGGAAAACCGGTCAGAGGACCAGACCAGGGACGCGTGGTCTGTGTGTGCACACGTGGTTGGGGGCGGTTGGACCCACGTCGACGGGCGTGACCCCAGCTAGTTACTTGTTTGTGGTTACTTGTACGGTGTTCGCGCCTCGGGTAGGACCTACCACGTCAGGCGGTTCACCTGCGGTGCGGTGTAAGACGTCAGGGGACGCTACCGGCTGTGCTTCTAGTGGGTGGTACTCCTGTCGAGTACGGAGTGACAGACTATCAGTTTCCGTGATTTCGACCTTCGGGTTTTCGGTCGTGTTGACCGTTGAGTTCGGTTGTTTCGCCGTGGCGCGTGTGTTGGTTTTCGCGCCAAGGGTCTAATGCTAGTGGCTTTACCGAGGTTGGGTCTTGTTGTGCGGTACCCGCGATCGGATGGTCGGGGTTGCACCTTGGACAGCGTGTCCAGGTCGGCTGTGTCCGAGGGACAGGCCTCTACGGCGTGGTTGCCGTGTGTTCTTGCTTCGGTAGGTGGTACTAGTGTGGTTCGGTAGCTTCGACTGCGTGATCGAGGTGTGCCTTCTGGTACAGTAGGAGTAGCTGTAGTGCCGAGTTTTTGACCGGCCACCGGTTTGCTGTTCCTGCTGTAGTTGTAGCTTCCTTTCCGCTACCGCCGTTGTTTCCGGTTGGGGTTCCGCGGGATCCCTGCTGAGTCTCTGTTTTGGAGACTCATTCCCTGCTTTTCAGGTGTAGCGGTTCTTCCTCGTGGTTCGAGGGTGCGGAGCGGAGGTTCTCAGTTGCCAGCTTGCCGGGCCGAGTGTTCACTTGGCATGTGGTACGCTTTACTGCTTTAGACTGTACTTTCTGTTGGACTGGACTCTGTTGTAGTTGTTTATTTATTTCTGTTAATTGTTGAGTTGTCCTGCTTTATTTCCTATTTCTTTGTGCCTCCACACTCCTTCTAGCCCTTCCGAGCCCTCCCGGCTCGTGGGCGGCGGTGCGAGTCTCGGGTTATCGGGCCTTCCCGGTAATCGGATTCTCGGGTCGTTACAGCTGGTATCAGAGCGGTGGTTGTGGACGTACATAGGAATTCGAGATATTGCAGTGATCAGAGTCCATAAGGTCCAGTACAGTTGGCAGCTGGCTTAGGGTTTTGTGCTTGTTTTTCGCCTTGTTTCTCGCTTGAGAGCTTGAGTGCGCTGTGCGGCGCTGTGAAGGTGGTTGCTGTCCGCGACTTTTGTGCCAGCATGGGGTCTAAGGATCGAGGTCGAGAGCCTTCTCCCTCATCGGTGGTGGCCCTGGTTGTGCTGAGTTGGGCAGAGGTTGCTAGCAGGTGTGAGCTCGCGGTGCTGCATTCGAGGAACCTGCAGCGTGGTCAGGTGTCTGGTGCGGACTGTTCGTGGTTAAGTGGCCGTGAGCGTGCTTCGAGGGAGCTGCTGTCGATTTTGGCCACTCCAGCTTGAGGTTTGTCCAGCTCCTGAGGCGTTCTGATCGGGAAGTGTGCTCGGGTGAGCGGAGGATCTTCTCGGTGGGCTGCTGTTTCGTCGAGCCTGATGTTCTTGTCGCGCTCTGTGGCGTCAGAAATGACGTGTCGGTCCTGATCGTTCTGCTGATTTCGAGGCAGGATTTGGCAGAGATGTCCCGTTAAGTCTTTGCTCCTGTGCTTCTGTCAGTGGATGGGTTGTGTTCGCCCTGGAGTTGGTTTGAGATGGGAAGGCTCCGCGGTGAGTTCGGGACTCGAGGATGAGCGTCGGCGGTTGTCGTTATGGCTCGTGATGCGGCTCTTGGCACGCCGTGTTGCAGTTCGAGGAATTGCAGCGCTGGTGCATCGAGAGGTGATGTGATTGTAGTCCGACGTGACACTCGTCGAGTGTGTCGGAGGCGCTGACCTGATGGAAGCAATGGTTTTCCTTGGTGCTGGATGGTGCTGTTTCCAGCGTGCGCGAGGTTCGAGGTCAGGTCGAGCGTGGAGTTCTTCCGTTGGTCGAAGTGCGCTGGTTTCTCCTTTGGTTGGAGAGATTGCGTTCGGCTAAGGATCGTCGTCTTGCTTTGTGTGTTCGGATTGGTTGGCCTTGTGTGCCATGAAGTCCGTGCGAGACGTGCTCCTTGTCTTGGCAGGGTGGTTGCCTGTGAGAAGTCGTGCCCATTCCCTTGTCGTGTGAGGGTGCCGGTGCTGTTCCGAAAGGACGAGCGCTGGTTGGGCGGCGTTTGCTTTCTCGGCTGTGTGCGCGGATCTGAGTACGCAGCGGAAGCGTGGTGGGCTTGTGACCCACTAGTTCAGGATCGTAGCGTTGGTTGCTACGGGTGGATTCCTGAGTTCGCGTTCAGCATCGGAGGATTGGTTCCTCGGTGTGAAACGTGTTGTTGCCGTGCCGTTGCTCGAGGTTTTGTGGTTGTTGGCACTGGCAGGGTGGAGTGTTGGGGAATGTGTTGGCTAGTGCGCCGCATGAGTACCATGTTCCTGTGATGGAAGCCGTGTCAGGCGTCGGTGTCGGACCTGGACGAGGTTGTTGAGATGTCGCCTGACGGAGGTCGAGGACGTGATGGTCGGAGTCGGTGGCTTGGTGTCCGACTTGTGTTCCCGGTCGTGACCTCGGATGAGATCGTGCTTTGAGGATGTGGTCTCTGCCAGGCTGTGGGTTCCTGTTGGTTCTACGATCTTGTCGGATTGTGACGGTGAGATGGTTATTGCTTGGGACCCGTGAGCACTGTTCAGGTGGTGTCCCGTGGCTCTGTGGTAAGGGCGGAATCGGGATTGGCAGGTGTCCACTTGGATTGATCGAAGGATTTGATGAGACCAGATGGAAGAGTGACGCCTGTGGGCGGAGGCCTTTTGTGAGTTTGGCGTCGGATTGGTGGTCCCTGATAGGACATTGGTGTCGCAAGGTTATCCCTGGTTTGGTGACTAGCATGGGGTGGTTCCCTATAAGTCTGAGTCCCGTAGGGTGATGACTGAAGACGCCATGTTCTGTCATTTGGTTTCGTCGTGCTTCCCGAGAGGGTCGAGTTGGTGAGCAGTTGGTGACCAGTGGATGGTCTTTTCAGAGACAGAAGATGCTGGTTGTTGGGGCTCGAGCGTGGCGAGAGCCGTGTGCCAGCGAGACCTTTGATGGTCGTTTCTGTGATGTGCCTTTCCGGATGGGATCTGGACTTTGTCGAAGTTTGTCTTCTGACAAGAGTTGGCACGGTGTTGTGTCCGGCTTTCGGCTTGCCATGTGTGGGGTGTTTCTTGGTGTTGAGCCGATGTTCTGATTGCGGTCTGCGGAGAGGACTGCTTGAGCTGGTGGAGGCTCTATTTTGGTTGCTCCCTCGAGGAGGGCGTGTGACCTGTCAGCTGGTTGCGAAGCCGATGTGCCATTTGTCTGCTGACCATTGGATGAATCAGTAGCTGTTTCTCGTGGCGAGGGTTGTGTTTCCTCGGTGAGCGAGATTGTGGCTGCGGTGCCATGGTTGATTCTCGCGTTGTCTGAGGTGATGCCAGACTGTGTCCTTTGGTATATGCCTGCTCTGTGGCCGGTGTGCTCGGCGCGAGGAGCGAGGTGTTGTGTGTGATTGTGAGTCTGGCTGTGTTCCTCAGGATCCGTGTTTTCGTGAGAATCGAGGTTTTCTGTGCTGGGGGCCCTGACAGCGTGTCAGTTGGTTCAGTGTTCTTCCTCTAGGACGTCGTTCTAGGTCCTGAATTTCGAGGACGAAATTCCTTTAAGGGGGGAGGGCTGTAATGCCCCGGATTTTTCGGATATTTTTCAGATCATTTTAGTGGGTCTCGGAGTGTATTTTGTGCTTTACACGTGTTTTTCCCTGATGTGCCTTCGGAACTCTTTGCAGGGCAAACCGTGGCGTTCTCCGACTCCGGGACAGTACCACTGCGTTGTGTTCCTTCGAGGATCGCGGAGGTAATTTTTCGTAATTTTCTGAATTTATCGAATTTTCGGGTTTTCCTATATATACTAACCCTTTCCTCTCTCCCCCTCTCATTCTCTCTTTCTCACTCTCTCTCTTCTCTCACGCCCTCTTTCTCCCCTCTCTTCTCCGGCGGCCGACGGAGCGAGGCGGGGGCGAGGCGGAGGCGGCGCGGGTGAGGACGCGGGCGAGGATGGGCGAGGATCGAGGCGGTGGAGGCGCGTGGGAGCTCGTGGCGCGGTCGCGAGCCGGCGAGGGTTTCACGGCGTTTCTTCGCGGATCGGCGAGCTCGGGGCGCGAAATCTTCGGTGGAGGTAGGGTGATGGTTCCCCAGCTCGTGCACTTCCTTTCCCGCGAGTTTCGTAGGCCGTGGTGAGCCGAGCGGGTGGAATCGGGGTTTTTGGGCAAAACCCATGTTTTAGGGCTTGTGGGCCGATCTCCCGTTTCATTGCGTTTTTGGCCGATCCGAGGCCGTAGATGCATGCTAGGGGCTTCTGGGGAGCTTCCCCCTTGTTTTCCCCCTCTCTTGTGGAGGTATGGGGGCGTGGGACGAGTTTTGGGTCGTTTCCCGCCGTAGCGTTCTCGGAAGGAAGTGACGGTCCTTCCAGTGGCCGTCACTTGGTGTAACGCGCCTGGGCAGGGCCGTTACATCCCCCTTCTGTTGGCCCTTGGTGGTCTGTGGGTGTGACGGTCCCACGATAGACCGCCAGGTGCTGTGACGCACCAGGGCTAGACCGTTAGAGTCTCTTCCGTTGGTTTTCGGGTCAGGCGTGTGACGCACCAGGGCTGGCGCGTCACAGCCTTGTGACGCCCCAGGGTGGGTGCGTCACATTCCCTGTTGCCCAGCTGAGGGCTGGGGGTGTGACGGTGCCCTCTGGACCGTTACATGCTTGTAACGCGCCCAGGGTGGGCCGTCAGAGCCGTTTTTATCCGTTGGGGAGGGCAGCGTGTGTGACGCGCCAGGCCAGACGCGTTACATCCGTGTAACGCGTTGGGGCAAGCGCGTTACATCCTGCTTTCACGCTGAGAGCGTGAGGCGTGTAACGCACCAGGGCAAGCGCGTTACATTCGTGTAACGCGCTGGGCCAGGCGCGTTACATCCTGTGTTTCTTCGGGCCGTGTAACGGCCTGCGTTAGGCCGCCAGGTGGATGTGACGGTCTCGCCTAGACCGTTACAGCCCTGTGACGGTCTAGGGTTAGACCGTCAGGCTTTGTGTTGTTCCGAGGCGAGTTTTTGTGTTCTCCGCCTTGTCCCGCAATGTGTGGATCCCTAGTCGACCCGGTTGTGACCCAGTGGTCGACCTGCGGTCTTGTGAGTGTCCCTGACACCCGTGGGTTTCTGTGTCCGTGTTTTGAGGGTGTCTGGAGGACCGTGTTATCTCGTTTAGCGTGCCCGTAGGGTTGAGAGTCCGGGTGACTTCTCGCGTGCTGGGCCTTCGTGTTACGCTCGATCGAGTCACCGTGTATCGGTGTGGGTGCGGTGGGGTCTCCCCCGCATGCCGTGAGTTTTTTTGGAAGGCGATTCCCATGTGGGCCACGTGGTTGGTCTTGGACTGCGAGTCCAGTTACCCGGCCTGGGGCTGGAGGTTTCCCGCTTGCTTCAAGATGGGAAATCGTCGTGGCGGCTTGTGTGCTGCCTTGGGAATCGTGCTTCTGTGTTTTCCGTGTGGCCCGTGTGAGTGGCCTTTGTCCCTTGCGTTCCCTTCTCAAGGGAATGGTCTTGGCAACTCGTGTGTTGTCTCGGTATTCGTGATATCGTGGTTTTGGACCTAGAGATTGGGCTAGATCGACGGCCTTGTGCTGTTGCGTGCAACGGTCTTGACCCCGAGTCTTGCGACTCAAGGACCGTTGGCTGTAGTGTGTCTAGAGGACTGTCCAGAGTCCAGTGACTTAGCGTCACTTGGGTTTTCTTGACTTTCGCGCAGGCTGCGTGCGTGACCGTGGACTGCAAGTTCTGTTCCTTCTCCGACTGTGGTCGCCGTGCGACGGGGCCGGTACGTGGGGTGGTCCCCGTACGTCGTCGGATTCGGACGTTGTTTTCCGTTGAGTTGAAAGTCTACTCCTTCAGTGACCCTCCACTAGTCGTAGCCTACCAGTACGCGTGTGCTGGTCGCACCAGGGAGTGGTGTACGGGCTTACCCTTAGAGGCGGTTTGTGGACCGGTTGCCGTCGGGCCCCACGTCTTGCAGCCAGAGTCCGGCTGAGGGGAAAACCGGTCAGAGGACCAGACCAGGGACGCGTGGTCTGTGTGTGCACACGTGGTTGGGGGCGGTTGGACCCACGTCGACGGGCGTGACCCCAGCTAGTTACTTGTTTGTGGTTACTTGTACGGTGTTCGCGCCTCGGGTAGGACCTACCACGTCAGGCGGTCACCTGCGGTGCGGTGTAAGACGTCAGGGGACGCTACCGGCTGTGCTTCTAGTGGGTGGTACTCCTGTCGAGTACGGAGTGACAGACTATCAGTTTCCGTGATTTCGACCTTCGGGTTTTCGGTCGTGTTGACCGTTGAGTTCGGTTGTTTCGCCGTGGCGCGTGTGTTGATTTTCGCGCCAAGGGTCTAATGCTAGTGGCTTTACCGAGGTTGGGTCTTGTTGTGCGGTACCCGCGATCGGATGGTCGGGGTTGCACCTTGGACAGCGTGTCCAGGTCGGCTGTGTCCGAGGGACAGGCCTCTACGGCGTGGTTGCCGTGTGTTCTTGCTTCGGTAGGTGGTACTAGTGTGGTTCGGTAGCTTCGACTGCGTGATCGAGGTGTGCCTTCTGGTACAGTAGGAGTAGCTGTAGTGCCGAGTTTTTGACCGGCCACCGGTTTGCTGTTCCTGCTGTAGTTGTAGCTTCCTTTCCGCTACCGCCGTTGTTTCCGGTTGGGGTTCCGCGGGATCCCTGCTGAGTCTCTGTTTTGGAGACTCATTCCCTGCTTTTCAGGTGTAGCGGTTCTTCCTCGTGGTTCGAGGGTGCGGAGCGGAGGTTCTCAGTTTCCAGCTTGCCGGGCCGAGTGTTCACTTGGCATGTGGTACGCTTTACTGCTTTAGACTGTACTTTCTGTTGGACTGGACTCTGTTGTAGTTGTTTATTTATTTCTGTTAATTGTTGAGTTGTCCTGCTTTATTTCCTATTTCTTTGTGCCTCCACACTCCTTCTAGCCCTTCCGAGCCCTCCCGGCTCGTGGGCGGCGGTGCGAGTCTCGGGTTATCGGGCCTTCCCGGTAATCGGATTCTCGGGTCGTTACAAAGTGGGCGTTAAATTATGAATTGACACCCCCTTGTTGGGCGTTATTTAGGGAATTGAAGACCCCGTACAGTGGCGTCATTTCTTGAAATGACGCCCCAATACGATGCGGAGTTTCGTTCGAACCGGGATGTTATTCGGGAAAGGTATTAATCTGGGAAAGGATTAACACGTAGGGATGGATAGATTTTAGTAAGATTCTTCTATGGGAACTTTAATCCTAATCGAACTCCTAAACATCATTAGGATTATCTACTCTATAAATACCCTGCCCATCGAACCAAGCACCGGTTAATTGCTTCGTCTACTCTGGTGTTCTTCTTCTTGTTGCATTAACCTCTGCGTCCTCTTCGTCCTGCCGTGGAGAACGTGAAGAACGTAGGAGTTCTTCGTCTTCTTCTTCCTCTTCCTCCTGCGGTTTGCCTGCAACAAGAAGGGGCGCAGGAAGCTTTTTCTTTATCTTCTGCCCGTGGTCGTATAGTGGAGAAGCTGTTGTTTCTCCCTGCTGCTTCCTCTTTATCCTCTGCACCAACGGGGACAACATCTTCTTCGAACTCTTGAAGCTGCTATCATCTTCTTCCTTCTACCATGTTACTCTGTTGAAAATAGAGTATCGTTTGTGGTTCTTTTCTTCAACTTCTTCACGATTCTACTGCCCAGATCATCATCAAAGGTAGGTTTTCTCAAGTGCTAAGCAAAACCCTATGGTTATTAGGCCATCTGCATGCATATAGGTTGTTAGACATTAGTGGTGATATTGCTGTATCAGTTTTTCGTGATTTCAGTATTTACAGTAAATAGCGACCCAGGCTAGGGCGTTGTTTGATATAACGACCGTGCAAACAATTGTCAATTAGCTAGATAATTAATAATTACGCATGTTCAAAAATTTAATAACTATGAACCTTGACATCTAATCTAATGCATGAGTACAATGTTAGATTCATGCTATTTTTCTCTTCCTGTACATGTCTCTAGTTTCTTGATTGGAAATACTCTAAAAATCATGTGTCTATGATTGTACCTGCCCGGTGCAAATCATACGACAAAGAAATAACAACCCTCTTCAGGGCGTCAATTGAATGAACGCCCACATACACGGGCGCCAATTAGTGATAAACTGTGAAATTTTGAAGTGTTTATAATTTCCTGGATGTTGAAATTAACGACATACACACTGTCATCATTTTGACATGTGACGCCCCATACTAAGGCGTTGTTTACTAAATTAAAGACTTAAGACAAGTCGATATTTACATAATATCTGAAAATTGAGAATGATTACATATTTTAATATATATATAATCTGGATGTAACGACTGAGTGAATAGTCATCATATGCTAAACTGACGACCCTCATAAGGGCGCCAATTCAGAAAATGAAGACTTAAGCTAAGGCGTCAATTTACCGATTTCCTGATTTTCGTGGATTTCTGTAACCCTTGACCGTGGGTTATGTGTATCGGCACTATATTCCATTTCGTGAATGTAGTCCCATGTTTCACTTTGTTTTATCATTTACCCCACTATTTCTCGGTGATAGATGAACCCTTCGCGGGACATTCCGTTCTTTCGGACTGGTGAATTTATCATAGAGACCTCCGTAAGATTCTGCTAGCCTTGGATTCCCTCAAGACAGCCGAGCGAGTTGTACCACTAAAACCCATGACACTACTTAATTACCATGTCACTTTAAAGAAACATGGTATACCGGCCTCATGATATGCTATTGGATGTCATGGGAATATTCTTGAATTAATGGAATGAGAAACCATGCCATTAATGTTTCTTAAAGAGTTGTGTGCCATACTTGTGGACACTAATTCTATCTACCTTATCATGTACAAGGACGAGCTACCATATATATATGAGCGCTTATTCTTAATGTCATGGCACCTAAGTTAGGGAGCCAGTTCCACCTAGTTTTATCGAGATTATACCGTTATTATCGTCCCCACACAGCATGATCAATCCTTGTGATTCTATTCCATAAGATCTACCTTAAAGTTCCAACAAGCTCATTTCTTTGAAATTCTATATTGGCTATAACTATAGTGGATGTCGAAAAATACATGATCAATGTCTGCGCATATAGGGCCCGATCTGGTCCTAGGAGGAGCACCCGAAAGTACTTGTGCCCATGGGAGTTGTAATGATCGCGGTGTGACATTGCACCGAAGTGCATGACTAGCTTGATTAGACATTTTCACAATCTCGTACTTGACTTGACATTACATGACTTGTATGACCTGAAAAGGGTACTTACTTACTTATTTGAAATATGATAGCCAATTCTTGACATGATACGTTAAATATACGTGCTTGACCATCCTGCTATACTGACATGAGTTCTTGAAAGACTTGCTAGTCCACTCACTATCGCTTGATATACATTCTCTGTTCTCCTGATTATACGTTCTCTATTGTCGTTTCACGCGAACATGGATAGCTATATTGCATTCATGTAACTTGTAATTTACTTAAAACAAGCTAGCTCTTGAAATATAATTCCTACTGAGCGTTCGCTCACCTAGTGTTTTCTCTTATTTTTCAGGTAAGTCCGATAACGAGACTCAATCGGATGGGGAAAGTCAAGAGTGAAGAGATTAGAGCTACACCATCTAGTCCCATCTTTTCTATTTGTTTTTGAGTCAATCATTGTATCTTCTTTTTTATTGAGTCCTAGTGTTTCCTTTAAGAGTTGTAATAAAAGTACTTTAAGGTTGTGATTAAATAAAGGATTGGGTTATCTTTACTTTTACGCGCTCTGTCTTTGTGTCGAATACACTAACGCTTTGATTGACATGAATGATACAAACTCGTCATGCATCTCCGGGTTCCTTCCGCGCTCGGGGCGTGACAGTTTGTGTGGTATCAGAGCCGGGGTATGTCCCGAGGTTTTGTACTTTTACTTTCTTTATACTGTACTGTTTAGACTTGTACTTTGGGCAGTGAATTGTATAAATTGTAATAAATGTAATTTTAATTCTTTCACTTTAAATTCTGTATTTATTTTTGATTCAGATGCACTTCCACATGTTTAGTTAACCCTTCCGAGCACCGTAGCTCATGGGTGACAGGTCAAGATTTGGGTTGCGTTGGTTCCTTTTTGGTACTCAGATCCTAGGTCATTACACATCACCTTTCTCTGAATGCGGGGCTGAGACCTTGAGGAACGTGAGCTAGCAGGAGTGGTGTCCTTGATGATGCCCACATCGCTGGGGGGCGGCCAACATGGAGTGGTGTTGAGCGGAGGTGAAGGCGAGGCCCCTGGGTCAGGGGCATGATTGGAGACACAGCGCGGGAGGTAGCACCCCTAGACGTTCATGAGGCTGCGGCTAGCCATGGCAGCGATCTGACGCTCGCTCTAAATGGCTCGTCGGGAGAGGGGGGTGTCGGCATCCTCAGTGTTGGCAGACGGAGCGCTGCGTTGGAAACAGAGAAGCCCCCACATCCGGCCCTTCACATGGAGGGTGTAAGAGACTCTCATTGAACTCCCTCTGTAGGGCCTTCAAGTCACAGACGCCTTGAGAGAACCTCGCTGAACTCCTTCCCTACAAGGGAAGTTCTCACCGGGGTGGACGTTCCTCATAAAACCCTCTGACGCTCAAGTCAGGAGATTCCATGAATAAGGAGGAGGGGATCCCCGGTAGAGAATGTCCCCCAGGCTTCATCAGGGCGTCAAGAGGGAGAATGTCGTAGGAAAAGGGGATCTCCACTGGAGTGGCGTTCCTTGTGAGAACTCTCATGGTAACCTGGGAAGCGGGGCAGAAGGGCCGGGCAGGCTTTTCCTTGAGAGGGGGCTGAGTTTTGAGATTACCCTTGCCTTCTTTCTTCTTAGCTTGGCTCTCTTCCCTACCTTGGGAGGCCATTGAGACCTCCATTATATACTTGCTGGCAGACAGTGGTTCCATATCAGTAGGGATCTCCTGGCCCCCATATTTCTAAGGGAGTGAACTCTGCGGCATCAAAAAGGCACGAGGATCTACTAACAACGTCAAGTCATAATGACGCGCCGAATCCCCGCAACCCAGCGGGATTGCCCAGAGTTGGCAGGATAGGGGCCACGTGGCGGTCTTGCAAGGTGCTTGCATGCACGCAGCCTTGGTGACTGAATGCGGGCTACAGTTGTGCTTCTCGAGGGATATCCGTCTGACTGAGATCCTATCTTTAATGGTGCTGCCTCATGAACTGGTGAGGGACTTTGACTGCGTCCATTGGTGGTCATGAATCTCACACGACGCTCATGAGGACCTAAGTTGGTGGGCTCACGTGGTATGTGTCAAGGCCTTCTGTTGGTCCGGATTTGAGTGTCGTGATCGAGCTAGCACTCTAGGCCTCCGAATAACATCTAGGGTTGAGCTATCGATGCAGATCTCTTGTTGGGGTTGAGCTACCTCTCGAGGTCTCGAGGAATGGCCTGGGACTGAGCCAGCGCTCTATACCTCCTAAAAAGGCTCGGGATCGAGCTAACGCTCTAGACCTCATGGTAATGCCTAAGATCGAGCTACTGCTCCATATCTCCTATTGGGGTCAAGCTACCTCTCGAGGTCTCTGGGAATAATCCAAGAGTGCTCCAGACCTCATAAGAATGCTCGGATCGAGCTAAGGCTCCAAGCCTCCGGGTAACGTCCATAGTCGAGATATCGCTCCAGATCTCTTATTCGGTTCGAGCTACCTTTCGAGGTCTCCAAGAATGACCCGGGACCGAGTCAACACTCTAGACCTCCTAAGAAGGCTCGAGATCGAGCTAGCGCGGCCCAAGCTAGCCCTATTGGCGGCTTCTTCCTACCATCCAACTTCGCACAAGTGTAAGGGGCGTGGGCTTTTGCACCCACGTCATAGACGGGGGTCAGACATGGGTTGGCCTCTGGGTGATGTTGGGCCACGTCGACCTCATGTCGCTATTAGGTTGCGTCACGCTTGTTGGGTTGTCGGGTTCACGAGAAAAATCCTCTTCACAAAGATAATTAGAGCATATTAACGTGACGGTTGGTAGTAGCATTGTGACGACCCAAGATCCGGATACCGGGAAAGGAACTCGATACCATTCGAATCCTAGCCCGCCGCCTACAAGCCGGGACTCGGAACGACTAAAAGGATTTTGGAGGTACAAAGAAATAGGAAATAAAGCAGGACAATTCAACAATTAACAGAAATAAATAAACAACTACAGCAGATTCCAGTCCAACAAAAAGTACAGTTTAAGGTAGAAGAGCGTACCCAATACCGAGTGAACACTCGACCCGGTGAGCTGGCAACTAAGAACCTCCGCATAGCACCCTCAAACCTCGAGGAAGAACGGTCGCACCTGAAAAGTAGGGGTGAGCCTCCTGTCACTGGCTCAGTAGGGGTCCTATGGAACCCTAACCGTAAACAACGGCGGTAATGGAAAGCAGTAACTACAGCAGGAACAGCAAACCGGTGGCCGGTAAAAAAACTCGGCACTACAGCTACTCCTACTGTACCGGGAAACACGCCCCGATCTCACAGTCGGGGGACCACTAAACTAACGGGGAAACCTCTGGCTACTCCACCAGAAGAGACATCACGACAACGCTGTCATGGACCTAACACCGTCTAGGGAGAACCCTCGGTGATGCTCACCAGAACCCTAGACCTCTACCTCGGGAACACACCCGTAAACTGCACGCAAAATCACGTCTCACAGACGGGAAGCGGAAACTCAAGTCACAAGAAACTCACATCACATGACGGGAGCACTGCCCACCAGAAGTAAAGCCGGATGCATCCACTGACGACTTAGTCCGTGCCTCAAGTGTCTCGCTGTCACGTCCCGAGCCTTTATTACAGCGGAAGACTAGCTCGAGGAATGTGAACAGCCGGCATGGTAAGCCTCTTGCAAGCAAGAACGATCAGAGCGCAAGACAATCACACATAAGAATAATACAATTGCACAATGATTAACTCAAACTTCAACTCATTTCATTAATAATCAAATATCAAATACAATCACTAATCTTCATCATACTAGACTCAAGAATAAGAAAGATTACATAGACTTAATCTAAACAATATAGACTTCCTAAGTCTTCACTCATTCTTCATTCACTCTCGGACTCGCTATTTGAATACTCCGAATCTGAACCCGACTCACTTCCTTTTCCTGAAAAGATAGGAAATAGATAATAAGCACACTTGCCCAGTAGGTATCTTCGCATCAACATGATTAGCAATATTTAAGTAATTAGCATTTTCGCTCTAAAGCAAATAAGGTAAAATCATGCGAATGTGATCAAGCACGCGATTAAACCAAAGAAACAAGATGAGCATGTAAGATAGAATGAACAAGTATGAACTAGCAAGAATGTAACAAGAGTGTAGCATGGCCTTTCATGAACAAGAATGTAACGAGAATGCACTTTCACTTTTCACTTTCATAACCATAAAGGTTACGCACTAGAGCGTCAATCATGTAGCAATTCACTAGATTTTCACGAGTGCTCATGGATTTCACTTATTTATAAAGAAAGTACTCCCAGCGTAATGCGACGCCAGTAGCATCATACCCCATGATTTATAATAGTATGTTTCCGGCAATCAACCGAGGGGACTAGTATAGAGCCCTTGGACACAATCAGCGCCTGAACTGTATCTTCACGTATAAATCAAGCTACTTCCATGAGTGTAACAATAAAGCATGGCCAGTAATATAACAAATTCAATCAATAAGCTCGTGACAACAATCATCAAAGAATGAATGCTTCAATTAAGAATATGAGAGATCAAGAATGATTTAAGACGATATTATGCTCATGGGAATAATTCGATAGCATAACGGTACATTCGTTATCTTTCATAATTTAAATTAAGTTTATTTGGACAATATGATAAGTCCTAAACCATCAATAATCCATCTAGGAACTTTAGAATATCAACCCTTTGGTCAAACCTCGGATTAACGAACTTTAGAACTGTGACGATCTAATACTGGGCCGTTACACGATCGTGACGCTCCAGTCTCAAGCCGTTACAATGGCCGAATCTAGAAACAATAAATAGGATTCAGTTAATGTGACGGTCATAGATTGGTACGTTAGACGTACCTGACGGTCCAACATTGATCCGTTACATATCCAGAACCTGAAAACATCGATAGTGCTTTCTAACAATTGGACTTTAATGGTACAACCAACTCGGCGTCCTAGTGGGAATCCCAGGCTCGCGGAGAATTACGGAGGCCTTGAAACAAGATTTCCTAGTCCATTAGAAGGAATATCTAATAGAGAGGTCCTCATGTTCAAGAATATGTTCCTATAGTGCAAAATGTAAACTAATGGCCATATACCGTAATATATGTCATGTACTTAAATAAAATGACTCTATAGATAGGAAAGACTGTGAAACGATGTGAAACGATGTGAAACTCCATCAATACATCATTTGAAATCATACTTTAAGTACAAACTATTAGAGTTTAGCCAATGAAATTAACATAACTCAAAATAACTTAAAATGTTTGTAATCATGCAATTCCTATCATAAACTCAAGGTCATGATATCAGGTCAAAACTTAGATAACTAGGCTTATTTATAAATAGACTTGACTAATTTCCATTCCGTCTCGAGTTGACAGAAAATAGTGTTCTAACGGTTTAGCATAGGCGCGTTATAGCCCGTGTGATGATTTGTCGAGGGGCCGTTACAATATTGTAACGCTCCTGCTATGGTGCGTCAGAGACAACAGAACAATTTAAACACAACAGAGAGTGTGCCGATTTATCGTAAGGCCGTTGTAGTCATGTGACGGTCCTACCCTAATCTGTTGGAGCTTCTGCTGAGAGTAAAGATAAGGAACTATGTCCATGCAAGAAGAATCATAATCACTAACTAGTCTAGTCATGATAAACGAAGTAAAGGCCAGATACATGCATAGGTTGCAGTGAATGATCAAGATGATATCTTTTATCTTTGGTTAGGCTAAAGGTATGCATGTATACATGAACTTACTAAAACATGAAATTCATATTCTATAATGCATGAAATGAAGTTAAATCAGAGGGCTTTTATCCCTAACGAGATCTTTTTGTTGTTCATGAGATGACCTACGTCTTAACTGGGCTTTAGACTTCCAATTTGGTCTTCAAGATACGCCCTAATTATTCCCTTCCTGAGATTTTTCAGCAACTTCACGTCGCTCTAACTCCTCAGTCTCTTGACCTAAGGACGTGAAATTTGGAGGTTAAAAAGATGAAACTATTGAGAACAAAAAGTTCTAAAGCATCTAACTCTAATTACCTCGTTTAGTTTCTTTAATTTCCTGATCTTCAGCACCCCGTTGCACAGTTTCCTGGGTTGGCGTGATGAAACCAGCAACTTTAGAAGATCATAACTCCTTGGATACTCGACCTCATATCATGAAATTTTGAGAGTAATTAGTCTAAAGTATTAAGAACAAAATACTCTAAAGAACTTACCCGAAATTCTATCTCCTTATCTTGTTTCTTCACGAGCCAAAAGTAAGGGTCGCTAAGTTCAGAACTGGGTCATATTTATAGGTTTTTGGCTAGGGTTTGAGGATTAGATCGATTCTAGAGTCCTTAGTTGGCCAAAACCTGATCCCTACGAGTCCTTAATAACCTTACACATTCTTCTAATTAGGTCTCTAGTAGATAGGATCCCAAAGTTCCAATCTTTTTGTTCTTTCCCCCATTCACGGAGCTGACAGAGTGTAACGGTCGTAGCCTAGTGCGTTACGTGACTGTGGCGGTCGCACGATAGACCGCTACATCCACTGTGCGCAGAATTTAATAAAATTCAAACTCTTTTATTTGTTTATCCTTATAATTATCTAAATAAGGGGTAATTATCCTTTAAAATCCGTGGATAGACTAAATAACCTTATAGATTATGGGCCTATCTTAATGGGCTTGGTCTTGTAACCAGTTGGGCTTTATTTATTAAGGCTGGATTAATTGTTTACCATATTTGGGCCTTAATAATGATTTATTTAACCCAATATTCATTAAATAATTCATTTAAACCCTTAATAATTCCAAAAAATTCTTAATTATATCAGAAATGTTTTATAAAAATTCTGGGGCACTACACTCGCTGCGACGCCCCAGGCAGAGACAGAGACATAACAGTAACCAGTACCACGAATAAGGACTAGTTGGGGTCGCGCTCGTCAGCACGTGTCCGACTGCCCCCAACTACGTGTGCACACACAGACCATCTGCTCTAGGTCGGGTCCTCTAGCTAGTTTTCCTCCCAGTTGGACTCAGGCTGCAAAGGCAAGGGGCCCTACGGTAACCAGCCTAAAAACCGTCTCTCTCGGGTGTAGCTCTCCACCTACTCCCAGGTGGGTCAGCGCACGCGTGCCTAGGCAAGCTACGACTAGTGGGAGATCACTAAACGTGAACACAGAAAGCCACTCACGCACCCATCGCGAGTAACACGGAGTAACAGGTGGCACGACGCCACTAGACTCTGGACAGCCCACTAAACCTTATTAAATCCAACGGTCCTTGAGTCACAAGACTCGGGTCAAGACCGTCGTACACAACGGCACGACGCCGTTAATCTAGCCTAATCCCTAGGTCTGAAATCACTGTGACACGATTCCCAAGGTAGTTCACAAGTCACCGAGACCATTCCCTCAAAAAGGGAACTCAAGAGCCCTCCAGCCCCAAGCTTGGTGACTGGACCCACAGTCCAAGGCCACATACATGGCCCACTCGGAAACCACCTTCCGGAGAAACCCACGACGTGCGGGGAAACCCCACCGCACTCATACTGACACACAGTGACTCGATCTAGCGAGAACACGGAAGCCCGGAACACAAAGGGTCACCCTAACACTCCAAACCCATGGGCACGCTAATCGAGGTAACATTGTACCTCCGGACACCCAAAAACTCGGTCACGGAACCCACGGGGTGTCCGGGACATCCACGAGACCGAAGGTCGACCACTGGGTCACAATCGGGTCGACCGGGAGTCAACACAACACGACTGAAACACACCAACACGGAAACCCAAGTGGCGGTCCTCCCTGGACCGTCACACTGCTTGGCGGTCCACCCTAGACCGCAAGCCACCAAGTAGCGGTCCACTCTGGACCGCTACCCACGAGGGACACCAGAGAGAGAAACGGTCCTCCCAAGACTGCAAGCCCCTAGTGACGGTCCTGGGCTGACCGCTAGCATTGCTTAGTGGTCAGTCGCAAGGCCGCTACTACCCTGGACTCAGACAAGAAAATAGCGGTCAGCCCCCTGGCCGCTAACACCTAAAAACGGTCATGCCCTGACCGCCAGCCCCAGGTGGCGGTCTATCGTGTGGTCGCTACCTGGAACCGGCATAAGGGGGCAAGTGGCGGCCCCCAGAGGACCGCCAGGGCTAGTGGCGGTCCCTGGTACGACCGCTACCTGTCCGCAAACCTAAAAACGACGAATTCGGTAGAAAACTTAATTCCACGCCCCGTTCACACCCATGTGAAGAAAATAAGGGGAAACTAGTCCCCGACCTCTCTAGCACCGAGAGGACTCATTTAAACCCCAAAAACGCGATCAAAACACTAGATCGGGCTCACACTCCAAAATCATGCATTTCCCCCAAAATATGGAAATAAGCCTGCTCGGCTCACCACGGCCTACAAAACTCGCAGGAAAGGAAGTACGCGGGTTAGGGAACCATCCCCCTACCTCCACCGAAGATTATGCGCACCGTGGATGCCGTTCCGTCGCGAAATGCCCCGTGAACCACCGCGGGCGCCCCGAGCTCGCGAACGACGAACGCCGCGCCTCCACCTCGATCCTCGCTCCATCCTCGCCGCTCCACGCCCCACGAATCTCGCCGCCTCGCCCCCGTCCACCTCCGTTGGCCACCGGAGAAGAGAGGGAGAGAGGAGAGAGCGTGAGAAGAGAGAGGGAGAGAAGAGAGAAATGAGAGTGAGGGAGAGAGAAAAATGGGTTTTGATATATATAAAATCCAGAAATTTCAGAAAATAACAAAAATAGGGAAAAATACTCCCCACGATCCTCATAAAACGTACAACGTGCTGGTAACGTCCTGAAGTCTGAGAACGCAACGGTTCACCTTACACGGAGTTCCGAAGGTCCGACTAAACCGCTAAACTAAGTCCGGGACCCACAAAAGCGATCCGAAACTCACGGATCTTTACTCGAACAATGATCCGAAAAATCCGGGACGATACAAGCATGATGTATCAATTATTAATAAAAAAATAGATCTATTTTATACGAATGACATATATTTATCTGGACTAAGAAATATACGTTATGAACAACATATACTTGTTAGGAGTAAAATACACACATTTGTCCTCCCCGTGTTTTGTTTTTAGTATGTATATGTAGGGTTGTGAATGGGTCGAGTCGCTAGGCCCTTTTCAGTACGTGAACTTTTAGTCTCGCCTAAAATTTTGACTCGACTGGGCCCTCAAGTCAGCCCGGCTCGTTCTTTTTTTTCTATACCTTTTATTTTTTATTTTATTTAAATAAAAATATTTTATTTTATTTAACTAAAAATAAAAATATTTTATTTTATTTAATTAAAAATTAAAAATATCTCATTCTTACCAAATTAAGATCTGAAACTCTAACTAATTTAGTAAGATCGTAAATTTTATATTCTTATATATATATTTTTCATTTAATTTGTCGGAGAGGGTTAGATCGGGTTGAAGTCGGGCCTGTGAAAAAGTCGGGCCCAGCCCGAGTCCGATCGGACTCTGGTTGGACTCGGGCCTTAAAATTAATTAGTCGGGTCCCAACCTGGCCGATCTAATCTTGACCCGAGCCGGGCCCATTGAAAGCCCTAAGTAAATACCATTCCTAAAATAATTTTTATTCAAAATATGTATTTCTCATTTCAGACAAATATATGTTGTTCTTGACCAATATTTCTAACTCCAAATGAGCATATTTTGTTAGAGGAATACTTGTTGCACTCTCACCTCTACTTACACCTGCATAGGGGTGCAACAAATTTTCTTTTTTTTTTCTTTTTGAAAAATTTTGAGAGATGAAACTCATCCGTCTTACTTAGCATACACACGTAAATCTTGACATCGGAAATCTCAAAAAGACTAAAAAAATGGACTGTGAGAATAGTAACTTTTTACCGTTCTCGTAGTCTGCACTTTTTTTGAGTTTTTTTTGTTTCTTTGGATGAGGTGTGCCATTCATGGCAAGGAAGAGGGGGTGGGCCCGTCTCTTAAAATTTTTAAAAGAAAATTACATGAGGGGGTGCAGCAAGCATCACTCCTCATTTTGTTAGAGTGATTAATTACACTTCTATGACAATGACTTCATTTTATTTTCCACTCCCCGACTTCACCTTCCCAATAACCTCTTGCTTTTCGCACTTTGTCATCAGGCACAGTCTAGTATTGTATACTTTGACGTGACACGTAGGGGACTATGAAATGCTGCGTACCGTAAAAATAAGTCTTAAAAGAGCACTGTATGGGCCCGATATTCGTGTGGGCCCGATATTCGTAAATGGACGTCACGGTAGGTGCATAAGGACGTAAGCCGAGCCACGCCCGTTCAAGTGGGGGATGCGAGCGTTACTCGATAACTGGTATTAAATTATTAATTAAATAAATAGCACTCGCATATTTTCCGATTAATGGAGTAATTAAATATAGAAATAAATACATCTTACAAGTATGAAAAGGGTGGTATTCCTATCAACCTTGTACTCTTGTTTGGCGTTGTTGAGTATAGAATAGTTTCTTATATTCTATATATATCGTTCGTATCTGTCTTCGAATTAAAATTTAAAAACAAATGTCAAAGGAGACCATCGAGTTACTCTAATTCTTTCAGAAATATCTATTTTCTTTTCTACAGACGAAGAATGTAAAATATCATAAACATTACATTTTTCTAATATCTGCATTTTAATTTTTAAAGTATCCTAGCATAAGTTTTCATATTGCTTACTTCCGTCATCTTTGAAGCATTTAGATAAAGAGTAACTTAGATGTTAGCCTTTACTTGAAAAGTGACTTTAAATACGATGTTATAAATTATCATGTTTATCGATAATCGTCCTGTTTATTGATCATCAATCTTATCTAGATAAAAACTATTTAAGTATGTGACTTATCAATAATCAACCGAGCATTAAAGACATAAAAGACTCCTTACTTGATATGATGGCAGATACTTTTCTTTAGTTAGCATTCTATAATTCGCATCCAACTAACGTGAAGCCATGTTCTCGGAGTCGGATTCTAAACGGTGGCAACAATGCTTTTTTAGAATTGGACTTTTATATATGTCTATGCAATCTAGCATAATTTGCATATATATAGTCTTGATTCCTATGAACTGTTAAAAAAGTTTTTGAATGTTTTCAAGTGATGGTAGTTATATATTTCCAATTATTATGTTATCCACTTAGAAAGAATGTTTTTAAGAGGTAATATAGAAAAGATTAATAAATATATAAAAAATATAACAATACCTTTTTAAGATTCATGTGACCGCACGATGTTCCCCTGAAATCTGACCCAGGGTGGTGGTTTTCTTTTTTTTTTTGAATCAAGATAGTACATTCATTCCATACTAGAAACACAATATAAGAAGTACATATAGATCAAATCACGTAGAAACAACCATCTCTGACCCTTGACGACAACAACCCGACCAGTAACATAAGATGAAAACAAGAAGACAGCAACTGCTACCAGAAGACAACGATGGGGCATCGGTCGATCCGAAGACGACTGATATCATCCTCGAGGAGCGCAAGACTATCGAACCACACAAGCAAATAGTGGTGTGTAAAGACACTCGGGAGACAAGCATCCGTAGAGGTGCTTGGGGATAAGTGTAGAATCTCTGAGCTCTGGATGAACCGAGGGGAGAATACACGTCACCTGCAAATGCAACCAGCTGGTCTCTTCTTCGTCAGGGGGACCGCACAACGCCGAAGGGCCCGGGGGAGACAAAAGGGTTTGAGAGCCGACGCGGAGAGGGGGGTGAAGGGGGGAAGGAGGAAGGGGCGCCGGAGGGGGTGAAAGGGGGGGAGAGCGGAGGAGGAGAATGGGGGAGGGCGGGGGGGAGTAGCGCAGGAGGGGGGGGAGCAGAAAGAATCGGCGGGAGGGGGAGGGAGGGAGGACGCCGGAGGGGGGGTGGCCCGGGGGTGGAGGGCGGGGGAATGGAGGGACGGGGCGGAGAACGACGGGAGCGGCGGGGGAGGGGGGAGCAGTGCGGGAGGGGGGTGTAGAGAAGGGCGGAAGGAGGAGGGGGGAGACGTCGGAGGGGGAGAGGCCCGAGAGTGGGGGCAGAGGAAGGGGGGGATGGGGCGGAGGTCGACTGGGGAGGAAAGGGGGAGAGTGGGGGGAGAGGGGGGACGCCGGAGAAAGGATTAGGGGCGGGAGCAAGGGCGGGCAGGAGATCAGTGCAAAGGGAAGAAGGGGGAGAGGGAGGGTTCCAAAGGAGATCAGAGGAGCCCTGATAGTTCCAGGAAGGGTTAGAAAACTCTCTTGATAAAACCCAGGGAGCGCCCCGGAGAGACGAACCTGGCGAAGAACCTCCAAAAGAGGAAAAGGAGAGAGAGGGGGGGAGTTCCCGGTGAGAGCTCCCCCCCTCCCGACGTTCCGTGGGGCTCCCCGCGACCGTAGGAGGCGACGGCTTGGCGCGGAGCTGTGCCTCCTCCCCTCCTAAGGCTGCGTTTTTTATCTAATTGGTGGTTTTCTTATTTAAGTATTTGACCCGCACTTATGTGAGGTTAAGTATAGAATAGTATTTATTAATGGTGACTTTGGTAATTAAATAAGCCTCGTTCAGGATTAGTTGTTATATTTACTCATCTTTAATCGAATCACAAGGTCGATTAGGGTTAAAAATTTTATTCTAAAGTTAACTCATTATATTCTCTCGTACGGAATGGCCTATCTAAGCTCAGTTAAAATAATTTATCAAATAAAAAATCTGAAAACTCAAAGGATAGTTCACCCGTATCCATTCTGATAATTCATTCTGACATATTATCAAATAGGGTCTAAAAATGTTTAGAAATATCTTTTGTGAATTCATGAAAGGGATAGATATACATACAAATATCCTAAGCTAAGGGGGTGCCCATATAAAAAACCCTCTAGACCTCTGGTCCTCGTCTTCGACTGCCTACGTCACAGCTGCATCATATGACGTGCGAAGTGGGATATCCGTGGCCCGTACGCGGGCCCCTATCTATCCCTGTCCTTTTCTGCCTCTTTACGCATAAGCATTGACACCTTGGCCACGTCAAAGAAGAGTAAACTGGAGCATGGCACATTGGCCCGTGATTGTAATTTAACGTTTTTACCTGACTGTAATTGTTAATTTGTTATTATAGACTTTGGATACGTAAAATGTCATCGTCGATTATCTATTGGAATGGGAATTGGATATTCCGATCAGATGTCAGGATTGAAAACATCAATTACGGTATCCAATTTCTGATTTAGGGTCATATTATTTTCAAAAATATTAATTTTTTTACAATTAATTTTTTTAGTTTAAAGCAAGTTCTAAATATTTTGATAAGTTAAGAAGCTGGCCATTGGACAAATTTTTTTTTTGAAAGAGAGTTTGGAATTTTAAAAATATAGAAAATGCAAATAAACCTTTTCAAACAGAGGTAACACTCCTATGACTATTGGAAATGGTTTCATTTTCGATAATTGGAATTGGAACAAAATCGGCATTAATATATTCCGACTTTATTGGAATCGGAATGGGAGCCTTATTTTTATTATCGGAATCATATAATCTAGTGATCCCCCCGTTCAATTTCGGCTCATTTGTAGCTCTAGTTTGCACGTACATTTAAAATCTCAAAACAAGAAATGTAAACTATATGTCAATAAAGGAAATTAAGTAAAATTCTATAACTTTATCAAAGAGTAGATGATTTTCATGACAATAAGATACGAAATACTCCATATGTGATCAATATCTTAAATTTTTATATGATAATTTTTAGTTTCGAATATAAAATATGGACGACAGGTGGTAACGAGCTTCTATTGATAATGCCAAACTTAGGGAAAATAGGTTTAGATTGAAAAAAATAGGTTCAGATAATTTGATCATATATTTGGTCTCCGAGTTTAATGCTAATTCGAAGGTTGTAATCGAATTTGAGGAGAGGAAGATAAAAGGATTTAGAAAAAATATCTCAAATAAGATGATTAGATGTAGTGACACGAACTGGACCTTCCTAAATTTACGAGTATAGCATTGGACATAATAAAAATGTTGAGACATGATCTATGTAGTAGATTTCAATTAAATAGGATAAGACTTAAGACAATGGCCAACTAAAAGCATGCAAAATTCACTAATGCCCCTGTAATTAAGATACTCACAAAATTTAGCTTTTCAGAACTTTTGTAATGGAAGACAAGTTAGATGTGATTAAAGATATCCTATGAAACTCCAACAAGACTTACTTATTCACCACTAAGTTACCCCCAGCAAACTATTATCCTTATTTATTTCTTTTTTTTTAAAAAAAACCCACATGGTTATATTAAAATGCTCTTATTAGATATTCGCAAGTCATAATTCAAGTTTTCTTGACATGTTAACTCTTTAGAAACTTCTCACGACAAAAAAAAAGACTCTTTAGTAGCTTCACATATAGAAACAATTAAGCCATGTCAACAAGATTTGGTCCGAGTGAGACCGCATCCGACTCATCATGAATCTCACAACAAAGTCAAACGTTTGACTGCAGCCATAAGGAAATAGGTTGAGTTAATAAATCCTAACAAAACCATAAGCAATCATGATGCATATTAAATTTCGTGGAGATCAAAATTTAAGTTGGCTCGTGGGCTTTAATAAGTATAATACGTGACATGTACTTTAATAATAATTATAAAGCAACCATGAGAAAACAAGGTCGCCGTGTATAGAAACATAGGGGCGTTTGGTATCATGTTAGAGTGGGAATATCTCCGCTCTAATTTTATTTTACGTTTGATAGGGTTAAAATGGACGGAGATAAGTTAGGTTAAGGGCAACATGGTTAACCCTGATTTTGGGGTTGAAAATAGGGACAAGTCATTCCAATCTTTTGTTGGAATAACTTTTCCTCATTTTTTAAACCCTATTTCACCTCTTATGTATCAAACGTACATAGAAATAAGACTAAATATAAATTATCTTAGAATGACTTACACTTATTTTCTTCAATTTTTATTCCGATATCAAACATTACGTTATTATTAATATTTTTCCCTTTTATCTTAGTAACGCAGGGCCTCGTCTCGTCAGCCATCAGATTGCCGCGTTTTACAACAAGTAAAATAGAAAAATTAAAAAAAAAGCGGCGGACTTTGGCCACGTTCACGACGGCAAACAAAGGAAACGGGTACGAAAATAGTGCAGGTCGTCTGCCCCTCGATACAGTAAAAGAGAAGCATTTTGTCCGATAATTCTGAGGCATAGATTATTATAGGAACAGTTTATTAAACGGTTAATGACGGGATATTGATTTTAAAAAATAAAAATGTTTTTAATTAAAAGATATGATGGTACTAGATAAAATATGTCATTTGTTTTGATTTGATAAAATTAGAAAATTAGTGGTTGTGATGTGTGATGTCTTGGGATTAGTATCGGTAACGTGAGTAGTAAGAGTAACATATTATGTGCATGTTTTACAAATTTGTTAAACATAGAAGAAAGATGCACATATTGGAGACCCCCTCCACTGCCCTCTCATTCTCTCTCTGCTTACGTTCTCTTTCTCTCTCCTATTCTCGCTTTACTCTCTTGACTCACAAACCTACCTTCAAGTACTCCCTCTCTCTCCTCTTCCCCCCCTCTCTCATAAGCGCGATAGTTCGTGACGTTATGCAGGAGCAATGGTTACGGGAGGTTGGGAATCAGCAACCTTAGCTCCCGATGGAGGCCTGCCATTTGCGCCTTTCTCTCCAACAGCGGTGACCTCCCTATCTTCACAATATGTGCCTTCCTCTCTGGCAGTGGTACTCTCTCTCTCTCCCCCCCCCCCCTTATGCACCCCACTCCACTGAGTAGGGGTGTTGGTGCCAGAGGAGGAGTCTCTCTCCAATGTCATACCCTCCTCTCTCTCCTCCCTCTCTACACACCCAACCCCATTGGGTGGGGGTGATGATCGACGCTGGAGGGAGAGACCCCTTGGTGCCCTCTCTTCATCTATCTTCTCTCGTTCTTTCTTTGCTATCTCTCTCTCTCTCTTTGGGAATTCATGCTCTATGTTCGTTATCCTTGTGATGGTTGCAAGTTTTCCTTCTACTCGTGCTGTTGCTTGCGAGTTCCCTTGAACAAGAGAATGCCGAAGATGGGCGGGCAAGGGACACCGAGGCAGGAGTGGGATATCCAGAGGGCGGTGACGATGGAGAAGGGGGGAGGGTGGGGAGGCAGAGGTGTCGTTCGTGTATAGGACAATGACGTGCTTCAGGGCGCCAACGATGTCACTAGTGAACTTCGACAGGGTGTGCAAAAGGGTGACATCCAACATGCTGGCGTTCCATGTGACGATGGTGCGCCGAGTGGAGGTGGTCCTCTACGTCGTAGGTGGGGGGCAACTATATGTACCAGTTGGGAGGTGGGTGTCTAGCAGCTTCAACCACACCTACTGCTTCCGACGCCATCCCCTTCCCTCCTCTCTCTCTCTCTCTCTCTCTGGGCACATTCATTCACGGGGTTACCTAAGGGCCTTGTGATCCTTTTCTCCTTATGAGTTAGGCTAGATCATAGTTGGGTTAAACTAACTCGGCCATTCTTTATTGTAATGCATAAGATATAGGTGGCTTAATAATAAATAGGTGAAATAGAAAGGTTATTCCTAGTATTGCTATTTTGTGGGGGTCAAGAAATAAAATTAAACTTAAATTAGGTGCTACCGACTTTTGAGAATACATAGTATGTCTTTGACCGTGGAGAAGCCGGAGTAAACTTCACATTCACAGCGACGATGCACTCTACCCTCGTTATCCGGGCACACTATGCCACGGCTAACAATACCTGCCAAATAAACAACAAAATAGAAGTGGATGGAGGGAATTGACATGTAGAAAAGCTGTCGGTTCTATTCTCTACCCTCATTTCCCCGCCGTCCCCTTCACTCCAGCGCCCCCCCTCCCCCCGCACACATTCTTTTCCCCTCTCTCTCTCTCTCTGCGCACTACTGTGGTTAGTTGTTAGTGGTCGCTATCAGCGTCTCAGCTGCGCTTCCCACTTTATTTCGCTCTCTCCCCGCCTGCCTCTGCCCACTCCTCTCTGCTTCCGCGATCCGCTTCCTCTTGTCGTCCTCTAACGCGATCTGCTCCCATTCTTGGGAGAGGGAAAGGGTGGGTGGGTGGGGGGGGGGGGGAAGCGAGCTCGCCCATGGATCCCGAGATCCTCGCCGGAGCTAGGGTTTCATGACCGGAGGCCTCCGGCCGGCTGCTGCTGCGCCTCGCTCTCCCGCATTGCCGGCCGCGGCGCCGTTGGAGCGTCCCCGGCGGAAATGGAGGGAACGTGGAGCTCCGGCTGCTCGCAGGCCGGCGCTCCGCCGATCATGGGTGCTGCTGCTTCTGACAATGGCGCATTTGGATTGTTGCTGGCGTGACGGGAGGATGCGGGTCCTGGTGGTCCTGCTGCTTTCTCTGCTTCGACTTGGTTCGCTGGGCTGCGGTATCGTTCCTCGCACCTCGTCTTTTTTCTTCTTCTGAAGTTTCTTGGGATTTCTTGTCGCGCTTGCGTGGTTTCGGGGGCAGCGGAAGTCGCGGCATTGTTCCCGGTGCTTGAGATTGTTGGCGATGATAGTGTGGATTGTGGAATTTTGCGCGTGAATGCTGCCTTAGAGTGGTGCCATACGGGGAGCAACGAGAATGTGATCTAGTTTGTTTAAGCGTCAGACGTGATCTGTTCTTTTGCGGAGGGCGGGAAATGGATACATGGTAATCTGATGCTTGAAAATTGCTACAGACTTCATTCTCTGGGTCTATGGAATTATTCCTGAACTACATGGAATTATTCCTGACGTAGAGAATATTTGCTTAATCCTCCTGGCATCGCTAACCGACAGGCTTACATTTCTCCACCCCCCACCCCACAGAAAAGGGGGAGAAAAAAAAACTTACACTTGGTTTTCACAGCCTCGCAGGCATGTCTCCCCTGAATGTCAGAAAATGTAAGGTAAAACCTAATGTAAGTTTGACACTTGGGTTCACTGTTCAGGTACACAGCCAACTAAGGGATTCAATCGACTATGGATATAGTCGAGAAGGCATTGTCAGCATATTTTTATTTTCCCAAAACCAATTTCATCAGGATTCGAGCATTCTCTTGCGAGAGTGACATCGTACTCAATGAGGAACAATCTTCTGTCTCTCCATAGAAAGAAACAGAGGGATGATCCAACCAAAATGCACAGTTAGGATATCTGGTGCATGGTGCATCTCAAAAAACACGATCCATCTTTCATGATCATTCTAGCCAAATAAACTTGCTCAACCATTTGGAGCAAAAAACTACCACATGGGGTAGCAAACTTGTAGCATTGATGCAAACAGGTCTCTTGCAAGGTTTGAAAGTGTTGCATTATCCTTTTCCTTCAGATGAGATTCTTTCTCAAAATTCCCTTTTTTGCATCTTCTTCTCATAGGACCAATATAATAATGTCATTGTCTGCCTTAAGAAATAGAATAAGAAAAGAAAAGAAGGGAAAAAGCTGCTGCAACAGCACTGAACAGCTGTAACAGATGGCAGTAAAAGCAGAAGCGACAAGTCATCTCCATTCTTTACTCCTCCCCATTTCTTTTGATTTATTTCTGCTTTTATGTTTCACTTTCTTGTTCTCCTTTCCTTCCTCTTTCTTATGTGCATATAGCCTGTGTTTTTAGTGAGCTTGAATCAAGCCACTGGGAAATCTGCTCACTGCTTGACTATAGTTAGAGTCCAAAGAAATAGTCAAGGGTTTAAATAAAATAACAACTCTTAGACATAGACTATAACGTATAGGTAGAGTAGATGGCAATAATAGATTCTTAACGATAGGCTAGAATGGAGCTCAGATCAGCTAGACTGGCCATAAACCTACATATGACTGATCATCAATAATCAGATATCTTTTGTAGCCAAGTGTTACAGAAATTGTCATCATCATCATCATGGTTGTCAAAGGTGGGGCCAACTACTTTTTAGTAGTCATGAGATTCATGATAGATCTCTTCTCATTAAAGTACTATACGTCAATTAGAAACACATCTTTGTGCACTTGTATTTTGATTTGGACAATGCTTTCAAGGTGATGCCTTGGCAATGCTCAGGCAGCACGGGATTACAAAGAACCAAGATGACCAAGGATGCAATGCTTAGGTTACAAGAAGTCTGAAGTCATGGAGGACCAAGGCAGCTAAGGTGCCTTGGTGAGCTTGCAAAAGGCACTAATATTGTCAGAAATTGATATAACTTGCTTCTTGTCTGGCACCCTGGCTGCCTTCAGAAGAAAAGTAGACAACTTATCTAATGGTTTCAGTGTAACTCTTCCCTGTTCCCTCCCTCACTAAATGAAGGTGTTTCTGGCTCTACCTTGTGAGTTAAGTGGAGTACGGGAATTCCCGAGCAAACCTAGCAGATCTTTTTATTTTATTTTGTTTTATTTCTTTTTCGAGGGGGGAATCTCTCCTCCCTAACATGACCTGATTGTACGTCCTCTATTTATCTTTTTAATAAAATTTGTGGTGCAATCCACATTGCATTCTAGCTGCCTCCTTATGCAAACCTAATAGTTCTAGTTTGTTGTCCCGACGTTCAGGAGGAACTTTGGGACTGAGGAGATGGAGCAGCTCCAAGACCTCATACACCTCCTCATCGACTTCGCTCCTCAACCTGACAGAGAGGACGAGTGGACATGGAGGTGGGGGAGAGAGAGTGCCTTCTTAGTCCGGACAGCTTACTCCTTCACCTTTGATGGAGGGATTCGACATAGCCTTGCTCCGCAGATCTGGCAGCTTAAGAGCCCTTTCAAGGTGAAGGTTCTCATATGGAGGATCTCTCATGAGAGGTTGTCCCAGGCTGTTCTCGTTCCTTCTGGCCATCTAGCCGACCTGTTGCTTATGTGGGCAGGAGGACGAGACCCTGGATCACTTGTTTAGAGGTTGTATCTACTCACAATAGGTGTGGGATGGGCTTGCTATGAGAATCCATTGCGTCCTCGACCGACAGAGAGAAGTGCATCACTTTATTCGGACTTGGGCAGAAGGCGGCCTCTTAGAGGGGATTACATTGTGTGGTGGCTGATTTCTTTGGTCTTTGTGGGGTGAACGGAACAATTGGATTTTTAGGAGGGAAGCTAGCGCTGAGGAGCCTCTTGTTTCTTTTATTTGTGATAGAGTGAGGGAATGGGCGGAGTTGTTTTGTAATGTAAATTCATTCAACACCCCTCTTTTTGTTTGGCTGGGGGGTTAGAGTGCTGCACACTATGTTTGTGTGACATTTTTTATAGGGATTTTTGGGGAGCTTATTGACTATACTTGTACATCTTTTTTTTAATACAATAGTGGTACTGTTGAACCCCGTGATTTTTATCATGCTTTTCTGAATATTTTCAGAACAAGGGAACTATCCAAGTTAAAGCCACTAAATGCCGGCGTAAAATGTATGAAATCGTGGCTATTACATGTGGGTCAATTTTAAATATCCTTGGTATCCCGTCGGGCGAGGTTATTTACACAAAAATCGTGTGTATAAAATACACAGTAATTTTATCAAACTCCTGATGGGCGGTGTTAAAATCACTTACCCACGCGGTAAAAACAGTCAAACGATGACAATCCCCGCGTTCGAGGGGTTTTTTTAATGTGCCACAGAGTTGTCATTGCACTACGGGACCCAAGGATAACAGGACGACGTCATAGAAAGTCAAGAAAATCAACAAAAAAATTGCCATGTGCCGTTGCCTTGCAGAGAGGAGCAGAAATCATAAAAAATTCTTGAAAAGGACTGGTCAACGGGTTTTTACAGCCCTTTTGGACTGAGAAGACCAGGAGGCTCCGCCCCCTCTCACTTCCTCTCTTAGGCGCACAAGGAAACCTGGGAGGGGGTCCCTTGGGTCATGCAAACCCGGAGGTGGCACCTCCGGGTTCTGCAGACCCGGAGGTGGCACCCCCGGGGTCTACATGACCCGGGGGAACCACCCCCGGCTGAGTGCAGCCCAGGGAGGGGCCTGCTGTCTGGTGAAGCAAAAAGAAAGAAAAAGAAGAATAACAACTAGGGAGGAGGCCCCCTGGGTCTGCAAACCTGGTGGAGTCGCCTCCGCCTCCTCTTGCTGCATTTTCTCTCCCTAAAACAAAAAGTAAAGAAGGGGGAAGACAAAGAGGCAACAACATACCTGGAGAAGCCTCTCCCGCGTTTCCTTCTCCACCTCCTATAAATAGGAGGCCTTCGACTTGGGACTGGGGACTTCACACACAAGAAGAATGGGAGGAATAACGAGTAGACTTCTTTCCTGGGCGACCTTAGAGCAGTTGGGAGCACAGGGAGCAGAAGAAGGTGGCCTTCCTTGGAGTTTTTCTTGAAGTTTTGAAGCCTTGCTTTGTGTAAAAAACTTCACTTAGAAGGGTACATTATTAAAACACCCTTATGTGAGAGAACTATCTTCTATCTTGATTTCAAATGTACGAGAACCATGGAAAAATTATATTGATCCCAGAAATGTCAAAGTTCTGGGAATTCGATGTCAAATCAGGGGGAAAACCCTAGCATTTGTAAAAATGGCAGTTTTACCCCCACACTTTGCGAAATTGTAAAGATGCCCATGGGGAAATTATATAAAATTTCAAAAGTTCTGAAGTTCTTCAAGAATAGTCCAAGTTCCTTCAGATATCTTTAAAGTCACGGTAAAACCACATTTATCTGCACAAAATTCAATGTTTGCAATTATATCCCCAAACTTTACAGAATTGCGTAAATGTCCTGGAATGTTATACAAAACCTCCGGAAATCCATGAAAGGCTTTTTCCTTCAATATAAACCTCCGGTTTGTAGGAAATTACAAACTAACCCTGGTTTAGGAAAAAATTATGAATAAACCCCACCTTAAGGGAAAATTGTAAATACACCCTTGCTTAAGGTCACAATATGGGGGTTCCTTCTCGGACCAAATCTCCGATGGATCAATGGAGATCGTAAGAGTTAAAACATAGTCTTTGGCAGTTAATCAAAGATGTTCGGATTTGTTCCGATGTAAATTAACACGGACTACGGTCGATGAGGAAAAGTCCAATACACGAATCCTAAATCGTCTGTTAAACCTAAAGCACAAAAATAACCTGCACATGGTAATCAAATAGCTAATAAATGTGCACTTTTGTTCAATAAATGAACACAAATTTTTCCCACCAGAAAATTATATAGTTTTCATGTGTAAAACAGACTGGCACGTCTGGTGGGATTTTTTCTGCCTTTCATGTTTCTGCCAAAGATTCTTATGGCTTTACAAAGGTTGTGATATCCTTTGTCTCCTCTACAGAAGGGAGCAGGGAGGGGAAACATTCTCAACCCCAACTTCAAATCACAAATCAACAACAACAACAACTTCTCGATGGTGGCGGTCACCTACGGCCCGATCGTCATCGTCAATCACACCCGATATGACTATCTGGCAACTCCAATCGTATTCGGGGACTTCTCGGCGATCGTCAGGCCCCTCTTCTTCCTAGGGGTCATCGTCGTTAATCAAGAAACATCGACTGTATCAGCTATGCCTGCAGTTGGGGGCATCAAGCCCCGCTCACCACAAGGTCGAGTTTTCTCGGTTAATACTGTTTCATTCAACGTCGCCCCTGCTAAATGGGAGCACCCTTGAAGCTGCCGAAGTAGAAAGCCCGCATCATCAATCTCCAAATCCGGTAAGACGGTGCTTGTCGTCAATCTCCGCATTTGACTTGAAGGTGGCTAGTTGATTATGCCACGGGACAATCATGTCCCGACAATCCCAACCTCTAACCGTTTCACACTCCTTCACCGGGTGCGGGAAGACAAAGTGGATTTCAAAAGGAAGTCCAAATCCAACAATGAGGGCAATGCAACTGAAGAGCGTCCCCGAAAAATGAAGCAAATTTGGGTCACCAAGGAGGAGGCCTGAGCGATCAAGAGAGCCAGGGCAGGCAAGCCCGTTCAAGCTTAAGATCAACACCAAACTCACTGTTCGACAGTCCAAGATGTCAAACCTCCACGTCCTCAAGGACAAAAAGAGGAAAGGGGTTTACCGTAAACCTAACTTTACTCCCCAATTCTCGAAACCAATCCGAGTAAAGGAAGCAAGCCACACCGAAGTTTCGACAACACGTGTTTCAGTGTTTGATGGACTGGAGGCATCTTCCCACCCAATGGTTCAATTATTAAAGAAGCGAAGGGTCGTCCAGATGTCAGAAACTGGAGACAACGTAAAAGTTTTTACTTGTTATGTCTTCGGTAAAGAACCAAGGGATGCCTACACTCAAGACTCGAATCATTCTCTAAATTTATCGGGAGAAGAGTCTGATGGCTATTTAAGCTGGTCAGAGAATAATTCGCCTTCAAGGAATCCATTTAATTACTTATCTGGAGAGCTGATTGAATTAACTCATGCGACCAGTGGGGACGAACCCACGATTGATTTGGTGCCAAATCAATTTTGGATGAAGAAAGTAAACCCTGTCGGGTGTCAGTTTTTGATCGGTTGGGGGCACCTCCTTGTTCAAATTCAGATCCTCACAAGAAGAGAGTAGTGCAGACTCTTGAACGCACTGCACATGTTTAATGGCGATTCTTCTGCAACTGATAAATCTACGGTGCTAGAAAGTCTAGCCCAACAGACTCACTTGATCAACGAGCATGCTCCCATAACTTCTTTTAAGGCCTCAGAATGTTCAACCCACAGCGACCATCCTGCTGAGGCGTTACCTCGACAAGAGGTGCCTCAATGGGGTGACATGGTGGACAACCTTTTAAGTGTCAATAAAGAAGACAATTATGAATCCTCCACTTTGGAGGGTTTGAGGCGGGAGAACAAATCATTAAAGTCCCTTCTACAAGAATTGCTGCGAGAGCGGGAGGCCCTGCTCAGGTATCTCGCATCTTCGTCAAACAACCAAAGCAACTATGGGATTCCAACAAATGTTGATCCTTCACCGATGATACTCAAGGCATCGGCCATTAAAGTCAGACCCTTTGAGGACCGTCACGTTACCAAGAAAGAAGCAAATATCGTGGACTTCTCTCGTTCAGATGGCCATTCCCAGGAAGAAATTGGCTCTAGCAAGTCCTACAAAAATGTCAAGGGTAAATCACCCACAAGATTAGCGGAGCACATGAAAACTCCTTATTCTCCCAAAACAGAACATACTGAGAAGTTTTTCAATCTCTGCATGAAGAACTAGTTGATATCTCTGCCAGAACTAAAAAGGATCGGGGAGGTGAATAAATCAAATGAGCCCAATTATTGCGTGTACCACTGCATGTTGGGTCATGTGGTCGAGGATTGCTATAGCTGTAAGAATGAACTCGAGAAAGTAATGTAGGGCGGTGTTATCTCAATGCGAGAACACCTAGTTAGCCCTCCCCGACCTCATGCTTGGAATAAACCAAACTTTTCTGTCAATGTCATTCACAAAGTCTTTGAAGCAAGGCGGGCAAGGTCTTTAGTTAACGAGCTTGAGCTGGCTCCCCCAAATGATATTAATGCCCTGGAGGCTGAATTACCAAACCGGCGGCAGGAAGTTATGCCAGGGGGCACTCTCTCTCAAATGTTTGAATACCTAGCCGTTCGGAAAATCGTTTGGAGAATTAAAAAGGAGATCAAGCGGCTGCAACGTAATCAGCAAAAGCTACTGCAACTCGTGAAACATGTTGATAAACAGTTGGCAACACTCCCCCAATATCTTTGGTAAGGGTATCGGTCTCGGCACATACATAAAGTTCAGAAGCCATGGAAGGTCCTCGAAATTTGGCAAGATCTGGATGATGGTTGTCTGAAGAGTCAGTAGACTCATTCGTCAATGAACCGCCTCAACAATTATACTCCTTCCCTCGTCACAAGATTTTGGAAATATTCCATATATGTCGAAAAGAGGGATTGATAGAGTTCCCTATATCAGAAAATGATCTGGACACCAGCATAATGTAGCAGCATGGTTATTGTTTGTACCATCGAGCAATGGGTCATGTCATCTATGATTGCCGTGTTTTTAAAGACATCGTGGAGGATCTGATTGTCCGGCGGATCATAGATATAGACGATCGCCTGACAAGTTCCCTGGGACCCTACGCATGGGACCAATCAAGTTTCTCTGTAAATGTTGTACATGCATCAACTTGCCGTACCTCCTTGAGCCGGAGGCAGAGGAGGCCAATCTTAGTCAAGATCAGCCTACAACATGGTGCCCTAACTCGCGATCGTGGCAAGACTTAGAGTCTCTGCCCTTTCCAAAAGAAGACACCTGGAGGCTACTCAATATTCTTCTTGGTGGGAGCGAAGTTTTGGTGCGTGACCCTCCAAGAAATCACTTCAAGACAAGCTCCGAGTGCCCGGGCCATTGCGCGCCTGCCTCATGTGCAATCAAGGAGGACCAAGAGATCCGAAAAGGGGTTGAAGATCTTTTTCAACAGGGAAAAATTAACTCCTCGACAAGTGAACTTCGAGAAATTATTGAAGGATTGTTTTGTCAAGTTTTCTCGGCAGAAAATCGGTATCAAGGATGCCCAGCGAACCCGCTTGATTATCAAGGTGAGCCCAACACCTTAGCAAGACGCTTATCCCTCATAGCCTTCCCAAAAAGGGGCAAGGGGTCACTACTCAAACAAAGCTGTAGGCCAAGCGAAGCTGAGGAGGGGGGCATTAAGTAAACCCTGAGGATTAACTTCAAGAGGAGAAAATCTTTTTCCTCCACTTAACGATAAATATCTGAAGCTGTATCATGCTCCAGAGCATGAGTTTACGCAGCAGTCACTGCGAGACATCTCCTTTCCTGGCGAGGATTAAAAAAGAAAAGTGAAGAAGAGAGAGAAAAAACAAAAGAAGAGAAGAAGAGAGAAAAAAAGAAAAAAAGAAAAAAAGAAGGGAAAAAGAGAAAAAGATGAGTAAAAAATCATTATTACTCATCATCAAGAGCCGCCATCTTGGACGTCTCTTTTCTTATGATTTTGTCCCATCGACACAAACACATCGCAATTGTATGTTTTAATTTCTAGTTTTGACCTATATGTCCTTTTTGAACCGTCAGTTTTACTAAATTTCATTTGCAATGTTGACCTACATGTCCTTCTTGGGCCGTCAACCCTACTTATGTTTCAACTTCTAATTTTGACCTATATGTTCTTTTTGGTTGTCAATTCCACTAAATTTCACTTGTAATGTTGACCTATATGTCCTTTTTGGGCCGTCAACTTTACTTATGTTTTAACTTACAATTTTGACGTATATGTCCTTTTTAGACCGTCAATTTCACTAAATTTCACTTGCAGTGTTGACTTATATGTCTTTGGGCCGTCAACACTACTTATGTTTCAACTTCTGGTTTTGACCTATATGTCTTTTTTGGGCCGTCAATTTCACTAAATTTCACTTGCAGTGTTGACCTAAATGTCTTTCTTGGGCCGTCAACTATACTTATGTTTCAACTTTTGGTTTTGACTTATATGTCTTTTTTGGACTGTCAATTCCACTAAATTTCACTTGTAGTGTTTTGACCAAGATGTCTTTTTTGGGCCGTCAACCCTACTTATGTTTCAACTTATGGTTTTGACTTATATGTCTTTTTTGGGCCGTAAATTTCACTAAATTTCACTTGTAGTGTTGGCCTACATGTCCTACTTGGGCCGTCAACCCTATTTATGTTTCAACTTCTGATTTTGACTTTAATGTCCTTTTTGGGTCGTCAATTTTACTAAATTTTACTTGTAGTGTTATCTTACATCTCCTTGAATGGCCATCGACACCTAGAGCTGACTGAGGCTCGTGAGGTATAGTTGCACCTGCAGTTTTTGGATTACCTCCTAAGGAAGGTGGGATGGAGAAAGAACAATGCAAGTGAGAAGTTAAAATCCTTGAGGTAACACCTCGCAAAAGAAAGATATAAGAATGGGGAATGCCGGATGAAGCACCATCTATGTGCTCCCCGCATGAGAAAGTAGGCGAGTCACTTGATAGAGGATTATAGTCATCATTCGTTGTGTCTAAATCATGGGGATTGCCTTCTTCTCCAACTACCTCAGCTCCTAGTGGGGTCTCCCCTTTCGAAGGAGGAAAATTTTCAGCATATGGGGAATTAGAGCTCGGAGAACCTAAAAAAGGGGCGGGGGAAAAGAAGAGAAAAAAGAGAGAATGCGTTATATACATCAACACCAAAGTTGCAGCAAGCAAAATCACATTAAGCAGAAAAGGTTACTGTGTCGCCGAGAGGCCTTTGTAGCACGGGCCTCACCTCCAGGGGTCCTCTGCCTCTTTGAAGGGGCATGAGCCTTCCTCTTCCTAGAACCCCTTGAGGCGGCATCACCAGCCACAAAGCTCATTGCAAAAAAAAGGAGGGGGGAGAGAGCACATGGAAAAGAATCACCAAGCATTCATAGCAAATGATGGAGTCCAAAAAGCAAATGATACCAGGACTAAAGGAAAAAGAACTTGATGGTTACATACCATCTGGAGCAGAAGAAAAAGAAGGTTGCTATACCAATTGTTCAAATTTCACTCCAACCTTACTCACCCTCTCTACAACATCCCAGATATCCTGCTAGTTGGACCCGTTTTCAATCAGAGAGAGGCACTCCAAGAGACCTGCACACCCAATGGCATTCATGATATGCTTCTCCCACTGCTCACAAAGCTCACTGGCGAAACTCTCTGGATGAAGCTATGTAGTTCGGGGAGCACTCTGGGGATAACCACAGTCAAATAGAAAATGTTCCCACCATGAGTAAATCTTCGGGGCATTATTCTTTGAAAGAGCAGTCTTCTTGGAGGAGGCGACAACTAGGGGTCTCAAAGGCTTCATTACCCCCTTATATTGGGCCCTGTCCACTACAAGTGGCCCATTCTTAGCCTCCCAGGAGGTGCGAAAATCTCTAACTTCATTGGCCAAGTGGGAAAAGTGACTGCGAAGGAAAGAGCCATCAATTGCAATGGTAGGCAAATCCCTCCTCTTCAAGCGAGCCTCTTCAGTTTGCTTCATCTTCTGCGGGGGCTGCCTGAATACATTGCTGTGGTTAAACTACCAGCGAGCATGGTACATGTCAATCAGACCGACACTAGTCTGGTTAGGTAAGGAACAACTTGGCTCTGGCTCCTCCCTAAAGAAGTAATCCCACCAACTAGTAGCAACTAGGTGGGTATCATGGCTGCGATATAAGCGGGCCTCTAAAGGAAAATGAGCATTTGGTGGAACAGATTGATCATAGTCGAAGTTCCGCGCAAACCTAAAAGGATAGTATGGCTCCAAAAATGTGGACCTCCTTCTGCGGAAAACAAGCATACTAAGCCTAATGCAACAAAGGCAATCCTCATAGAATGATCGATTAGGGCTAGCATGACGAGGGAGATGATAAGTGTCCTTGGCCGGGCCGTCGACACTGTATGGCCTGAAGTCGTATGAGCTGTGAGCAAAATGCAGGCCCACTCGCCCTCTGTGGGCAGAAAAGAAAGTGCTTTTCGGGCACCAATCAGTTGATCCAAAGAGTTCTAGCCAGGGCGATTCCTGAATAAGAAAATCAAGGGAGCTGCAAGATTCCCAAAGTCAACATACTGGCATAGCCCAGGAAAAGGTACGCTAGCCCAGGCACTCAAATAATGGGTGGCCATCACCACACCTCTGTCCCGAGGAGAACTATGGGCAGTCAGGTTCCCCAAATCATGGTATATGTTCGCCAGGGCAGCTGGCGCAATAGAAAGTTTGTGTTCATCGGCGAGGCGACATGTTGGATATATTAGTTCGGGCCGTATAAGCTCCTCTTCTCCATGGGGCATCACAAATGTAGCGAGCCAGTAAATAAGATATGCCACAAGATAAGTACAATCTAGCAACTCACGAGGGTTCCACCCCTTGTTCTCCGGTGCAGACAAATAATGTTTGCGTCGTTATAATTTCAAAATCAACTGATAATATCGATCAAGGGGTCTTTCATCCTCTACAAAGTTTTCATAAAAACAGAATGAGCCGTTGTAAAAATAGCGGACCCAAGCACTTACACTAACCCTCACAGTGCTCGATGAAGCTGAAGGGGTGTGCTTCTCGGCCCGGGCCAAGTCCCTCTAGACTTTCATCAACTAACTGAAGCTAAATGGCAGAATATATTGCCCTGTACCGGTGCTCCGATTCCTGTGCAAGTCATCAAGTGTCACCTCCTCATAAGGGCGCCCAGAAAGAGGCAAATTAGAAATCTATGAAAGCTCCACAGATTAATGGCCGTCTCGCCCTCGGTAGTAGCAAAAGTGTTCCACCGGCTCTTAAATCTTTCTGCCAAGGCCTGGAGCAACCATGTGTGGCAAGGATAGTCGTAAAGTGCGGTTGTGACTGCATGACGAATCCCAAGGAGGTTCAAAACCTCACTGTAATGGTGCAAGACATCGATCAGCTATTGTGTGGCCCCTAAGTGAAACTGATGGGAAGAAAGCACCGACCACTTCCCATGCCAACTTGGTGCTAAGCCACTCATAATTCTATAAGGAAGACATGATTTTTCATATCCTTCAGTTGCATGCTGCGAGCCATAGGGTGTTAAAAACAGCCCAGAAACATTAGTCGGGCCGGGCTTGTGCTGGCCAAATAACTCCCAAACTGTCGGTGCCATACTACGTGACCTAGTGTGGCAACCGGCATCCAAACTGGAGAAACCCAGCTGATTTGCTGCCGGAAACGGAATCTGGCCTGTGAAGCCTATAGGGAAGCTGGGAAATGAAATGGTGCGAGTCTCGAGCATGCTATCTTGGCGCTGTAGAATAGCTCTCTCCAGATGACAACGTTCAGTCGACAGACACGGGTTGTCCTCATCCATGTGCTCGGAGATGTAGTTCTGAACGAATGAAAACAAATACTTATCTAGCGGAAAATGCTTGGGGTAATCTCCAATCCGCTGATATTGATAAATCTCCTTATACTTGACGATCAACGTGGAGTCAACATCTCCACCCTCAGAGACATCCTCAGGAAGGGGTCCCTCATCAACAATCTCCAAACCCCGATCAAGAGACAAAACATTGTGCTTCGTCACTCGGGGAGGATTCAGTGGTGGCATCAAATTCTTTTACAAAGTAGGGGTTGAATCTCTGTCCCAATCGGCACATCTTCGGACACGGCTTTCTCGGAGGCGAGACATGATGAATACCTAAAAAAGGGAAACAAAATCAATCAGTCTCGGCATATATAAAAATAAATAATCAAGTCATTAAGGCTGTAAATCTCAATACGGTGTCAAGCCATGGACACCGCGTGGGTTAACAGGTGCACGGGCCACCCGCCGTCACCTTCGGCTCCGACAGGCTCCTCGTGGGGGGCATTTGTTGAACACCGTGATTTTTATCACACTTTTCTAAATATTTTCAGAACAAGGGAATTATCCAAGTTAAAGTCACTAAATGTCGGCGTAAAACGGTATGAAACCGTGGCCGTAACATGTGGGTCAATTTTAAATATCTTCGGCATCTCGTCGGGTGAGGTTATTTACACAAAAATCGTGTTTTAACACAGTAATTTTATTGAACACTTGGTCGGCGGTGTTAAAACCACTTACCTACACGGCAAAAATAGTCAAACAATGACAATCCCCGGGTCCGAGGGGGTTTTTTAATGTGCCACAGAGTTGTCACTGCACTCCGGGACCCAAGGATGGCGTCAGAGAAAGTCAAGAAAATCAACAAAAGGACGCCATGTGCCGCTGCCTTGCAGAGAGGAGTAGAAACCATAAAAAATCCTTGAGAAGGACGGGTCAACGGGTTTTTATAGCCCTTTTGGACTGAGAAGACTAGGAGGCTCTGCCCCCTCTCACTTCCTCTCTTAGGCGTGCAAGGAAACCTGGGAGGGGGTCCCTTGGGTCATGCAGACCCGGAGGTGCCAGCTCCGGGTTCTGCAGACCCAGAGGTGGCACCCCCGGGTCTACATTACCCGGGGGAACCACCCCCAGCTGGGTGCAGCCCAGGGAGGGGCCTCACGGGTCTCCGTCCCTCTCTCCTCTGCTGTGCGGTGAAGCCAAAAGAAAAAAAAAAGAACAACCAGTAGGGTGGAGGCCCCCCGGGTCTGCAAACCCGATGGAGCCCCCTCCGCCTCCTCTTGCCGTCTTCTCTCTCAATAAAACAAAAAGAAAAGAAGGGGGAAGACAAAGAGGCAACAACATAAGAGGCAACAACATATCAGGAGAAGCCTCTCTCGCGTTTCCTTCTCCAACTCCTATAAATAGGAGGCCTTGGACTTGGGATTGGGGACTTATACAAGAAGAACGGGAGGAAGAACGAGCAGACTTTTCTCCTGGGTGGCCTTGGAGCAGTTGGGAGTGCAGGGAGCAGAAGGAGGCGGCCTTCCTTGGAGTTTTTTTTTTTGAAGTTTTGAAGCCTTGCTTTGTGTAAAAAACCTCACTTACAAGGATACATTACTAAAATACCCTTATGTGAGAGAATTATCTTCTATCTTGATGTCAAATGTACAAGAACCATGGAAAAATTATATTGATCTCAGAAATGTCAAAGTTCTGGGAAATCGATGTCAAATCAGGGTGAAAACCCTAGCATTTGTAAAAATTGCAGTTTTACTCTCACTTTGCAAAATTGTAAAGATTCCCATGGAAAAATTATACAAAATTTCAACAGTACTGAAGTTCTTCAAGAATAGGCCAAGTTCTTTCAGATATCCTCAAAGTCATGGGGAAAACCACGGTTATCTGCACAAAATTCAATGTTTACAATTATACCCCCAAGTCTACAGAATTGCGTAATTGCCGTGGAAAGTTATACACAGCTTTTGGGAAATCCATGAAAGGATTATTCCCTTCAACATAAACCTCCAGTTTGTGGGAAATTACAAACTAACCCTGGTTTAGGGAAAAATTATGAATAAATTTTATTTTAAGGGAAAATTGTAAATATACCCCTGTTTAAGGTATGGGGGTTCCTTCTCAGACTAAATCTCTATGTCTCAATGGAGATCGTAAGGGTTAAAAAAGGGTCTTTGGGTGTTAATCAAATATATTCGGACTTGTTCTAATGTAAATTAATATCGACTACAACCGGTGAGGAAAAGTCCAGTATACGAATCTTAAATTATTTGTTAAACCTGAAGCACGGAAATAACCTGCACATGCTAATCAAATAGCTAATAAATGTGCACTTTTGTTCAATAAATGAACACAAATTTTTCCCACCAGAAAATTCTATATTTTCCGAGTGTGAAACTGGTACCATCCACTTAAAAAAACAGTTTTAGTTTGTTATTTTGGATTTGTAGAGAAGCATATGAGAAGAGGAAAAGATAAATTATTTATCTTTCTTTTTATGTAGTCCTTGGTATTTAGATTCTCCCATCTTTTGATAAAGCAACTTTTCAGCCATTTGCACTAGGGTTTGACGGACCAAGTCGTATTGGTTGTATTGATCATTTGACGGTACGGTATGGTATTGTTGCGTACCGAGACAAAAGAAAACATTTGATATATCTATTATAAGTAAAATAATATATATTCTTTATTAGCTCGGTTGGTTTAGGCATTTGTTGTTCAACCAGATCGCCTCCGGTTCGAATCCTAGAAGTGTACATGTTTTTTTAAATTTTTTTGGCTTTGATTTCTAAAAAAAGAGAGAAAAACAAGCTTCTTGCACGGTTCGAACCTGAGACGTCTGGTTAAATCGAACTGTTTTCAACCAACTTACCTATCAAGGCAAACTTGATATAAAATAACACAAAATATTTAAAAAGATATGGGTAGCAAACTGGTTACGTACCACACCGGTTGGTACGATCTGATACGTGCAATACGAGACGTATCATACCGGTTTGTTAAACCTTGATTTGCACTTGTCCCTCCCTTTCTTCCTAGATAATTGAAGCTTTCAAGATGACACTACTGCACTAGCACCAAAGAAGAAGAGACAGAAGAGTGCCCCACTAGTTTAAGATTATCTTGTATGCCCATACATTAACATTATGTAATCTAGAGGATGTGATCTGGACTGTCCCCATTGCATGTTTCAAAAGACACTTCCAAACAATTTTGAACTTGCATATTTCAGCCCATATGGCTAACCTTTTTGCTCTCCAATGAAATTTCTATCCATACTAGTTATAAATAATAACCACTCATCTGGCCAACCGACATAATGGGTATAAAACATTATATACATTATATAATGTTTAATGAAGGTATATTATTATATTATGTTTTTTAGGGGTGTTCCAAGGGCCATTGCTGGTCCAGAACTATGTGATGTTAGACTCACCTTGAAGTATATAGGGCTGTAGGCTGTCAAAGAAGAACCCATGATAGAAAGACCCCCAACTACCACACATAGAACACACACATGCGCCCACTGCCCATCCCCCGGCATTTACAGGCCACTCCCAGTCCCTCACTCTTGCCAACCCTACTACCCGTCCACATCTTCGGCTCGGGCTACATGCTACACCCCCCACCCCACTGTTCTATGGCTACCCCCTGGCCCTTCTCCTCTCTCCTCCAAACCAAAATATTTGGTTTTGGTTTGGTTCAGTCCAAGACATGTTGCTTTGACAAAAAGTCTAATAAAACCAAACAAAAATAAACAATGAACAAGCATCCGGCCAAAGATGGCAGTATCGGTTTCGGTTTCGGCCGAAATCAGTTGAAACCATTCAAAAAATTAAAAAAATAGTAAATCTCTATGGTTTCGGCCGAAACTGGACGGTTTCGGACCGAAACAGGTCAGTTTCGGCCGAAACCTTTAATGGTTTCGTCCGAAATCTTTAAAAAATTATTATTTAATAGGTTTCGGACCTGCTACAGTGTTAGGGTCCGGTTTCGGATCGGTACCGGTCGAAACCGATACGTTTCGGCCGAAATCGATACGTTTCGGCCGAAATCGATACGTTTCGGCCGAAATCGATACGTTTCGGCCGAAACCGAAACGTTTCGGTTTCGGCCGATACTGCCAACCATGCTCAATTGCCTCCTAACCGGGCCAACAATTGGTATCAGAGCTTCGGCTCTATTTTCATCTAAAAACCTAGCGGTTTAGAGAGATTTGTTAGGAATGGCCAACAATCTCAACAAGGGGTTAATGCCCGAAGGGCATTCTATTCACAGGCCACCTTTTTTTAATGGTAGCAATTACCCCTATTGGAAGAATAGGATGACTGTCTTTCTACGTGCACAAAGTCATGAAATATGGACTGTCATTAGGAATGGTCTGTATGTTTTACATCCTGATGAGGATATGTGGGATGATGATAGTATCAAGAAAGTCACTGTGAACTTTGATGCTTTTAATATTATTCAGTGCGCTATTCACCCTAATGAATATGCTCGTGTCTCCATGTGCAGCAGCGCTAAAGAAATGTGGGATAAGCTCAAGCTGATTTATGAAGGTACCACAGGGGTAAAGGAGACAAAGGCGAACATGTTGATCCGAGATTACGAGCTGTTTCATATGAAAGAGGAAGAAAGTATCTCCGAGATGTTCGCACGTCTCATGGAGATCACAAACGGGTTGAAGTCACTCGGAAGAGAGTTCATGGATACGGACTTGGTAAGGAAAGTGCTGAGGTCTCTATCACCAAGCTGGCACACCAAGGCGACCGTGATAGAGGATTCTAAAGATTTGTCTACCCTCACCAAGGATGCACTCATAGGGTCATTGATGGCCTATGAGATTAATATAAAGAGAACGGAAGAGGACACGAAGAAGAAAAAGTCAATCGCTTTAAAAGCATACCCGGAAAGTGTCTCAAGTCAAGAGGAGTCGATGGGAACCACCGACGATGAAGAGGTTGCCATGTTAACAAGAAGAGTAAGACAGTTCTTGCGCCAAAGAAGACGATTTGGCGGAAAATTCAAGAAAGGAAGGAAGCAGCCGAAGCAGAAGAACGAACCATCACAAAAGCGGTGGAAGTGATGTGTTATGAGTGTAAGAAGATGGGGCACATGCGAGGTGAATGTCCCGAACTGCAAAAGAAGAAGGGAAAGATGGTGAAAGGCAAGAAGCCCAATGCGATGAAGGCTACATGGAGCGACGAGGACGAGGATGAGTCCACGTCCGATGATGAACAAGATATTGAGGAGCTGGTAAAGAACATGTGCCTCATGACCAGGAGCGATCAGGAACATGTAATCTCTGACTCAGAGCTTATCACTAATGAACGATGGGAGCTTGCCTATGAGGAATTAGATGAAAAGTACAAAAGAATGAAAAATGAAAATAGAATTCTAAGGAAGAAAATCCATTAAATCTTGCATTCATCCAATTCATGTGAGAAATGTAATCTGCTTGACATGCAAGTTAAAAATTTCAAAAATGCAAATGATGTTTTGGAATCCAAATTGGCTCTGTTTGAAGATGAAATTGCATGCTGTTTGCACGCGAAAAATGAAGCATGGAAAATGCCGAACAAGCTCATGGCGTTGTTTTAGTTTTTTTGACATATTCTATGAATTTCGCATTTTTTTAGGAATTATCAGACAATTTAGGGTTCGTGTACGGGACCTTTCCCCACCGACCGGAGTCAGTGTTAATTTATATCGGTACAAGTCCGAACACCTTTGATTAACCGTCAAAATTTGTTGACCGTAATGTCGACTCTAATATCCCGGGTCTGTCCTCGAGGGATCGTCGTGCGTTCTTTAAACGGGTGGCATTCGCACCCTTTGATGTATTTGCAATCTTGCATCTACAATTTTCTTTCTTTCGGGGGTTTGTTTGCAATTTTTCCTTTTCATGGGGTTATATTTACAATATTCCCCTTTTTCGGGGGTATATTTATAATTTTCTGCCCACTGGGGGGTATATTTGCAATATTCTGCCCGCCGGGGGGATATTTGCAATTTTCTGCCCACCGGGAGTATATTTGCAATTTTCTGCCCTATTGATACTATTTTTGTAATTTGTTTTGAACAATGGGCGGTATTTTATATAATTTCCGGAACATGCTAAGTCAAGGATTCCACGGTTTCATAATCTCATAAAATCCAAGTATTCTTTTTGATCAACATAATCTCCCTCATGGAAGGAAATGATTTTACATATATGATCCTCCCATGGAGGGTTGCTTTACAAAGACTTTCAAACAATTCTTCTATAGAGAGAAGTGGACCATCTTGTTTCACCTTCTTCTCACCTTTTTTTTATTCTCTTCTTCTCTCCAAGTCTTCTTGCGCAACTTCCTCTCTGGTAGAAAGAGTTCTCTCAGTAGCAAAAAGCTCTCTCCTCCCTTGGAGAGGTCTTGGGTTTATATAGGGGAAGGAAGAAGGCTTGGAGGAGCTCCCCCGGTGGTTTGGAGAAGGTAACTCCCATGGCCCTTCATCTCCCCCGTCTTTTCTTCTTCCCCTTCTATTTTTCTTTGGTCCCCCGGTGGCAAAGCCACATCCGCAGGAGACAGAGGGGGGGGGGTCCCCGGTCGCGCGGTGGAGGCGGGGGAGTCCCCCGGTTGTAGGGAGGCCCAGGGGCCCTCCCCCGGTTGCAGGCGGACCGGGGGGGCTCCCCCCGGTGTTGACGAGGTGGGGGGAGTCCCCCGGTCGCAGGGAGGCCCGGGGGCCCTCCCCCGGTTGCAGGCGGACCGGGGGGGCTCCCCCCGGTGCTGACGAGGCGGGGGGAGGTCCCCCGGTCGCAGGGAGGCCCGGGGGCCCTCCCTCGGTTGCAGGCTGACCGGGGGGGCTCCCCCCGGTGCTGACGAGGCGGGGGGAGGTCCCCCCGGTGGCGCGGAGGCCCGGGGGGCCTCCCCCGGTGGCAGACGAAGTGGGGGGAGGTCCCCCCGGTGTGGACGGAACCGGGGGGCCTCCCCCGGTGGCTGAGGTGGCCGGGGGGCCCTCCCCCGGTCGCGGCGGAGGCGGCAGGAGGCCGGGGGCCTCCCCCCGGTGCGCAGGGAGTCGGGGGGGGGGGGTCTCCCCCCGGTCGCGTCGGTCAGCAGGAGGGCCGGGGGGGCTCCCCCAGTCGCACAGGGAGTCGGGGGGGGGGGGGCTACCCCGGTGGCATCGGCAGGAAGGAGGCCGGGGGGCCCTCCCCTGGTCGTGGTGGAGGCAGAGGAGGCCGGGGGGCTTCCCCCTTGCGCAGGGAAAAAAGAGAGGGAAAGAAACCCCCCCCTTTTAAAATGATTAACTTTGTCCTTTTCTCGCTTCTTGTGCGGCGATACCACGTGGAGACTTGTTCGTTTTTTGTTTGAGAATTCTCCGGACGTCGTCTTGTTGTCGGATTGACTTTAGGTTGATTAAAACTTTGATCAAACTTCGTGAGAAAACCCGATGGGCCCCTAAAATATTCATTCTTCTATGGACTTGAACCCACGGGCATGTATTTTCATGCTGCCCGTGAGGTGTTCGGTAAAATTCCCACTTGTCATAAATAGAGCCAATGGCTCGAGTTAGCGTGGGATTTCCATTGGAAAGGCCTCATGGGCTTGTGTTGTATATCCGGGCCTCGTCTAAAAAGACTTTACAGTCCGTATCTTTAATAACTCGTAGAGTGGGTGCACATAGCTTTGTACCACTGAGTTATGTTTTAATGAAAACATACTTCTCTTCTATTTCTGAAATGCACTGTAATTTTGTCAGCAATTTATCCATGAACTTTTAGGGTTCAACAAATGCCCCCCACGGGCTGCCCGTCAGAGCCATGGTGATGGCGGGTAGCCCGTGCCCCTTCATGCTTGCCTGGCCATAACGACTTGCTTATTTCACATGGCTTTGCAGTTCTTCATAGAATGTGTCACTTGTCATAAAGAATTGATTTGTTTTCTTTTGTCTTGGGCAGGCTTTGAAGATGTCTCGTGTGAGAGATATGCGTCCCGGAAGGGTGCCAGCCGCGGCGGGGAGAAAGATAAGCCCTTCTGCTTGTCGAATCAATTAATGCCTGTGTTGGTGCCTCCTCATGTCACGAAGGAGAACATGTTTTTACTTCCTCGGGGCTTTGATGTGGTTGCAATAGGCCCTCTTTCTGAAGACTCTACGGAAGGTGGAGAAGTTGACCGATCATTGATTATTCGGGAGAGAGGCTTCTATACTTATCAGCGGCCGAAGGGCTATCCGCGACATTTCCCTCTTGATGTGCACTTGTTCACCTTTATTTGGCATTATGTGCCTGAGTATGTTGATGCGGAGGACCCGACTGTTTCTGCCGAGAGGGTATTACTTGAGAGAGCTATTCTGGCAGGGCGAGACAATATGATGATGCCTTGCACTTACTCGCATCCCAGTTTCCCATTGGGATATTCTTCACATGTTCGTCTTCCGGGAGCCACTCAACTGGGATTTTTCGAGGCAGAAGATTATGGCTACAACAGATCTTGTTCAGTGATACTTGCTATATGGGAGCTATTTGGGCAGCATAAGACAGGGCCTCCCTCTTCCGGGCTTTTCTTGTTGCCTTCGGGCACTCAGTTCGCAGCCGAGGATTATGACAATTTATGTTTTCTGGATCGCATCATGGGCGGCTCTGCGCCTAGCTGGTATGGGCGATGGTCTGTGACGGCTTCCCGCAGGTTTCACTTAGGGGCTTCTGAGTGGCTGATGGGTGTCATCCATCACTATCATGATATTCTGGAGCATGTGGGTATTCGCCATGCTGTGACTGATGCGCTTTATCGATATCCCTGCTACATCGGACTTCTTCAGGGATTGACTGAGAGATTCAATCGACGGTTCAACACTTTCGCAACAGCAGAGGGAGAAACATCCCTAGACTTGTGGAGTTTTCACCGGATTTTGGGCCTTCCGATTTCCGGTCATATGTACGAGGAGGCCTGCCTTAATGACCTGCACAGATCTTACACCACTGGAGTGGGCTCCTACGGGTTACCTTTTGGCTTCCGTTATTTGATGAAGGTTTGGAGAGACCTTGCTCGAGTTGGAAAGGGGAAGACCCCTTCTGCTTCCACCAGTACAGTGAGGGTCAGCCTCAGTGCTTGGATCAGGTTCTTTTATAATGGTCCATTCTATTTTCAGGATAGCTTTGCTGAGGATGATAAGCCACTTGACCAGTATTATCAGCTTTTGCTTGACTTGCCTGAGAATAGGCGATATCTGTATGCACCACAAAATGAGGGGTGGAATCCCCGGAAGCTTCCGGACAAGACCTACTTGGCTGCTTATCTTGTTTACTGGCTAGCCACTTTTGTAGTATCTTATGGAGAGGAGGGCATTGTGCGCCCCGAACTGATATATCCGGCTTGCCTGCTCGTTGATGGCCGGAAACTCGCCCTTGCTCCTGTGGCCCTGGCCAATATTTATCATGACTTGGGCAATTTGACAGCTTCTAGCTCGCCACGAGACCGCAGTGTCCGGTTGGCGACGCATTACTTGAGTGCATGGGCGGGTCTACTGCTTCCCGGGTTGTGTCAGAGTGTGAGGGTGGAGAACCCCGCAGCGCCCTTGATATTCCGGTTCCGCAATCGGCCGGATCAGAGTCCCTTTGAGCAGTTGACAGGAGCATGGAGGGCTTTGTCCTTTTTGCCTACCCAAGGTCAGTTGGGTAGGGATTTCGCTTGTGTGACGCGGGGTTACCACCCTTTTAGCACTGAGGGGCCTAATGGTGTTTCTTATCATCTTCCTCATTGTTCTAGCCCGAGCAGAGCTTTTCATGATGAATGGCTATATTGTACGCGCCCTGGGGTACTCGTGTTCCGGAAGGGTACCAGCACTTTTCTTGAGCCCTACTATCCTCACCGCTTCGGGCGGAATTTCGGCTATGATCAGGGGTACCTCCGAATGCTGACTTCCCTTTGGGGGCACGGCTGCACAGAGGACAGGACAGACATCTTGTAGCTGCCAGCTGGTGGCTTCACTTCACCTGGCCGGGGCCGAAGCCGGGTATTTTTTTTCCCACAGGCGAGAGAGCGGGGCAGGTTGATATTTATTATGCCCGCTGGTGGTTTCAGCGCAGCAACATCTTCAGACAAACGGCCCAGAAATTGAAGGAAGCTCAGGAGGGGCGCTTAAAGAAGGTTGATGCTCCTCCCGTCGCAGTTGAGCAATCTTTTTTGTATTCCCAGTTTCCCCATATTGTCAGGACTGTTCGGGAGTTTCGTGAGTCATGGGAGACAGCCCACGGGCCCATACCTGTTGATAGGGACACTTATATAGGGGCCATGAAGCCTTTTAAGCGCGCAGAGGACCCGGCCTTGAAAAAGGGGAAAGCCCCTATTGATGAAAAAGTTTACTATTGGTGGGGACATTTACTTTCTGACTGCGGCCATCCCCCTGATGCTTCTCTATCTGACCCTCTGCTACCCATGGATGGTAAACTCGATTTCGGACTCGGTTTCGGTCGAGTCCGATACCGATACGACTCGGTATCGGTTTCGGCCGAAATCGGCCGAAACCCATTTAAATGGTTCAAAAAATTCAAATTAATTCTAAAAATCACTCCAAAAATCATAAAAAATATAAATAAACACTTAAAATCACAAAAACTATTATACATGCATTTGACTGTATAAGTTAGTGCAATAACCTTGAAGTAGACAACTACGCATTGAACTTCAAACATTGAACATGTGAAAGTTAAACTAATATTCCATTGTACATTAATACAAGCAGTACAATAAACCAAAGTAGACAAAATAAATGTTACAAAAATTCATTGATTCTTACATAATATGGATAATAATTACTAGAAGAACCTTCTCCCTCATCGTCTGGCCCTTGATGTCGATACCCATAACCAGGTTGCATATATAGTCTATATTCACTATAACCAAACAATGAGGTAGTCAAGTCCTGCATCCCTCTTTGGATCCCTCTTGGAGTGTTTGGTTGGCTTGATTCGAATCCAGTATCAACATAGGAATCTTGAGGAAGAGAAGAGGAACTGGTCGGATATGGATGGAACTGAAATGATGGTTCATAATTCCACGACCCATAAATAGCTGCTTCCTGTTGGCCACCTTCGTAACCTGGTGAATCATATCCTCGCTGACCTTGACTGTATCCAGTAGTACCACCTGCAGCACCTGCATCACCTGTACCACCTGCAGCACTAGTACCACCTGCAGCACCTCCGGGATGATCATCATCATCATCATCAGAACCATAAGAAACCAGTCGCCTTTTAGCCTTCGGGGATGCTTTTTTCTCTTGTGGTGTCAATTTTTCAGTGATCTTTGACATGAGTCCTTTATCCCTTGGCGTGTGCCTCACATATATCTGCTTCAACTGCTCAATTGTCGGGTCCTCTCGAGCAGCAGCATTTGTCCTCTCAGTTTGCCCATGCACTGATGTACTTCTTCTTAAGGAGACCGGTGGCTTGACCATTCTAGGAGTGACTGGCCTGCTATCTGTATCTGAGTGTCTAGCTGGCTCAAACTCGAACTGCTCCTCAGTGTCATCAACCACCCTAGACTGGTGCGCATGAGTATCTCTAGCCCTCTTTGATTTTCTTCTTAATTCGGGATCTCTTGCCTCATCTTCATCAAGTATGCCCTCTGCCCATCTTCTATCATCAACATCAAAAACGGGCTCATCAACCTGCTCTCGTGTCTCCACCCAAGACTGCAAGGGATTATCATCGTCAAATAAGGCATCCACATCAATCTCTGCGGCGGCATCCTCGGCGACACGTTTGTCTCGCAGCTGTTGTCTCAACCTCATATTCTTTATTCTCAACCTCATATTGTAGTGGCAGTATACTAATTTCTCTAACCGATCAGCCTTTAGCCGATTGCGAACCTTTGAGTGTATAAGGCTCAACGTGCTCCAATTTCTTTCACATTGGCTTGCTGATGTGATTTGACTCAACACCCTGATTGCAATGAAAGCCAATGCAGAACTGCCCAATTCTCTATTGTTCACCATGATCCACCAGTCAGCTGTTACACCAACCAACCATAAACAAATAAATATAAGATGTAAATAAAAATTAATTAAGGAAGATGTAATTGCAAAGAAAGCACAAAGATGAAGTATACCTGGGCTCACTCTTCCCACTGCGTATTGCAATTGGGAGTCAGAATACGTCCCACTTCTTATTCTATAGGAGTTCATCTACAAAAATTACATAATAGATTAGCATAACTACGTAAGTAAATTCTATACCTCTTATTCATGAAATCAAACAGGCCAACCTCTACTTCCGCCTGAAGCCTCTTATCTGGTGTCCTCGATAAACGACCAATGACTTTTAAAGTGCCTTGAAGCACCTCGGCATCAACATGTGCATTGGCATTGTACATTAATCGAGGGTTCAGAAAATAACCTGCATTTGTATATAGTTAATGTATGGTCAATAATATATGAATACAAATAATCACTCACCAGCTGCATGCAAGTCGTGGTGTAATGTGGTGTCCCATCTATGGTCAATAATCTTCCACCACTTTGCATGTTCTTTGGGAAGGGACTCCTGCAACTCCAATTTCGCACGGTCCATGGCCTCATACAGATATCCCATATCATTCTTGTCATCGCCATCCACCAATCTTAGGACCTTCACGAGGGAGGTGACTACTTTCATGTATCGTGTTACTCTGCCCCAGAATTTGTTGTCGTCCACAATTTGACAGACATCCAAATAATCCATCTGAGCATCAACATTGCCCTTGTCGATGTATTCCCGCAGGGTATTGTGGTACATGAAAGCTTTCAACTCATTCTTATACCTGTGCAAAGAAATAAAATTTGAATCAAATACGGATCATAACTATAAGGATAAAGAAGTAATAATTAAGTTCAACAGTATACCTATGCAGAGACTCCAAAGAAATGAAATTTGAAGCAAATCTAGTTGGCCCTGCACGGATGATATCTCGCCCCCCACTTGCATGCTCCCTGAACATGTTCAATATCCTAGGATGGCCATAAATATACTGGGTAATCTTTTGTGCCCTTTCAACCGTCTTCTTCGCATGTTTGTCCTTCCCTATGTCTTCAAGTATGAGATCAAGACAATGTGCTGCGCATGGGAGCCAATATAAATGCCTGCGCTTATGCATCAATTTCCTCCCTGCAGCCTTATAACTGGCTTCATTATCGGTCACAACTTGTACAACATTTTCTTCACCAATTTCGTCTACCATGTTGTCCATCAAATGAAACAAATAATTGGCAGTTTTTTCAAAATTTGATGCATCTACAGATTTTACAAATACTGTACCTTCGATGCAATACACCAAAAAGTTAATCATGGACTTTTTCGTGGTACCAGTCCAACCATCACACATAATAGTGCATCCTCTCTCCATCCATATATGCTTGAAGCTTTGAATCCAATCATGGAGCTCCTGAACCTCTGCCTCAAGCCCACGCCCGTATATGTCCCGACGTGACGGCGCCTTCAAGCCAGGGCCAGCATCTGCTATGGCATCCAACATAGGTTGAAAATATTCACTTTCAGCAGCATGTGCAGGGACACCTGCATGAAAAAACCATTTACAGATGCTTTTAAATGCATGCCCTGCAACTTCTGCAGATTTTTTGACCCCTCTTAATGCACTTTTGATCTTAGGTTGTGTAGCCTGGGGCCTTCTGTGGAGATAACTGTCCATGGGGCCTACTCTCTGCGTCTGCGGGGGCGGGGCAGCAACATCAGGACGTCGTGCAGCTGTACTGGAGTAGGTCCCTCCTGAACCCATGGGTGCCTTTCCTTTCCTTCGAGCGGCTTCTTCACGCTCCCTTGCTTCAGTCAGCTCCGGATCAGAATCTTCAGTGCCTTCCTCATCATCATCCCTCCTAACCCTTCTGCCAGAAATCTCCTCAGCAATTTCCTCCTCATCCTCAGCCCTTTGTTGCACCCTCTCCTTTTTCCCCAAAAGGCACTGACGCATCTCCTCTCGCACCTCTCGTGGACAGTGGTCACATTGTCTCACCTCTCCTCTTACCCCTGTCAAATGTTGCTTTCCTCTGGTAATTCCGCCATACATCTCCCTACCACAATAATTACATTTAACCTTCCTTCTCTTAGCATCAACTAAGGACATGTGGGCCCACCCCGGATCCTCCTGCCCTTGCTGTTCCTGTGTTTGCTGACGTCTAGGCATGATGCTGCATTAAGACAGTCAAACAAAAATAGTATAGTTATAAGTACATTAGAAAAATTATGGCTTAATTATCAACGACCCTTGCAAAAAAGTAATTACCCGCATGCTCCCACCTCTCATTCTATAATGAAGCTTAATGTAACTTCAATTGAGCTTAAGCAAATCAAAGTAGACAAAAGTCCCAATTTCTATGACCTAATTACAGCTTAATCAACAATTAACCCTTAATCCCCCTTGCAAAAAAGTAATTACCCGCATGCTCCCACCCCAACATATTCAATGAAGTTTAATTTAACTTCAATTGAGCCTAAGTAAATCAAAATAGACAAAAGCCCCAATTTCTATGGCCTAATTAGGACTTAATTAGCAATTAACCCTTAATCACCCTTGCAAAAAAGTAATTACTCACATGCTCCCACCTCAAAATATTCAATGAAGTTTAATTTAACTTCAATTGAGCTTAAGCAAATCAAAATAGACAAAAGCCCCAATTTTTATGACCTAATTAGGGCTTAATTAGCAATTAACCCTTAATCACCCTTGCAAAAATATATTTTCATGCATGCTCCCACCCCAAATGCCTCAATGAAGCTTAATTTAAGTTCAATTGAGCATAAGCAAATCAAAATAGACAAAAGCCCCAATTTCTATAAACTGATTAGGGTATAATTAGCAATTAACCCTTAAGGCCTTAATCACCCTTAGAAGAAATTTATTAAGCAAGGCTTGCTCACCCCAAATTTTTAACCCAACCAAAATAACACAACAAAAATAATCAAACCCTAAATTAACCCAATGAGCTTTACCTAAAATAAAATAATCAAACCCTCTTTGTGTTGGCCCCGACCTCCCGGTGTGCGCAGCAAGGCGAGAGGGAGCCTCTCCCTGTCCACCTCCAGGCTCCAGCAGGCGCAGCAGCAGTAGCTTGCAGCAGTAGCACCAGCAGCACCAGCTGCAGCAGGCAGCAGCTTCAGGCGACAGGCGCAGCAGTGCAGGGCGGCGGCCGACGGCAGCAGCAGCGGCAGGGGGAGGGGGAGGGTTTCGGCCGAAACTCAGCAGGCAGCAGCGGCATAAGTGGGGTTTCGGGGGAGGACTCCAATAAGGGATCGTGTTTCGGCTGAAACCTTATAGTTTTGGGCCGAAACCGACTGGTTTCGGGCGAAACCAGTATCGGTTTCGCCCGAAACCGATACCTCACTTATGTTTTGGTCGGCTACAGTAATTACTGGCGTTTTCGTATCGGTTATGGCCGAAACCGCCAACCATGTTGCTACCTGCTGGGTCTAATAATGACCTTTGGCCCAAGTGGGAGAGACATTTAATGAATGCAGTAGCTCAAATGGGTGCCATTGAATTTATTTCTTTCATTGAAAATGCTACTGTTCTTCGAGATATTTGGGATAGCATTTATCAGGCGGGACAAAGTATTGGCCTTCCGCCAGAAGAGGTGGTATTACAACCTTCCTTCTCTCCTGCCCCAGCTGGTATATGTTCTTTCTCTTACACTTCTTCTTTTGTTTGATTTGCGTTGAAAAGAGAATTTATTTTTACATGCTGATTTTTTTTGTGCAGCGAGCTTTGTCCCCGCCGACACCTTTAAGAAGAAGAAAAGTTCCCATCATGCCAAGCGGTGGAGAGGGGATGGTGACGACCTTCTTGCGAAAACCCCTCGTCGCCAATCAAAGAGAAAGGCTCCAGTAGACGAGCATCAGGGTAACCTTTGTTACTTCTTTTGACTTGATCTTTGAAAGCCTTATGATGAATAACATGGGCTCCTTTGTTACTTCTTTGTCTTTCTTCATCTAACCCCAGTATTACTGGGGAAATTGCAGGGAGTGTCCCTTCAGTTGACGCAGATATTCCTCCAGCCGCCGGCCAAAATGAGAGGGAAGACGAAGGGTTGGATGACTTGGGCATGTTGAATTATGACTATAATCCAGTATCGGATGCTTCCCCTCCCTCGCATGACAACAGTCCGCCAGATGTAGCTGCTCGCGGCGGGGGTAATTTCCTTCTCTTTTTTTTTTGCATCAGCTTATTCTACCACCTTGCCCTTGTCACTTGGGAGTTAATATGACTAATGTCTTTAAGCAGGGTCTTTGGATGGCGTCATGGGAGCATATGCTGCGTTATTGGGCTCCACGCCAGATGGTGAGCTTCCCGCATACTCCGATGCTCCTGCAGTTGGGGACAGTACATTGACAGGCTATGAGGAAGTTTTACTGGCTGAATTGTGCGCTCAAGGAAATGTCTTAACTTCACAAGGGGGTGTTAATGACCATTCTGTCCTTGAAGAGGGTGAACTGCCCCTATCAAGCCACCCGATCAAACAGTCGACTTATTTTTCTGCTAGTAAAGATCATTAATTCTTCTCGCCTCTTCATCATATATCAACCAAGAGACGTTTATTAATTTGAAGCACTTCTTCTTGTTGTTTTGGTGCAGTGACTATCTCTGTGACGATTGGATCCTCTGCTCCTCCTTTGCAAGGGGCCACCCTTTGGTTAGAAGGGGTTCATAGGAGTGGAGCGTCCGGAGTAAGGACTGATTCAGCATCCATGATAGAGCCCCATGGAAATTTACCAACGGATTAACCCGAAACTTTCCTCCAAAGTGATGAGGGTAAATTAATTCTCTTTGCTTGCTCTATTCCTTTCACCAGATATTCAGATTTTTACATTATTGGCATTCTTAGGATATAGAGGCAATGGGGGTGACGCCGCCCTTCCTATTAAAATAAGAGAGGAGCCGACTACATCTTTGGGAGAGACTCTGCCTAAATCGGCAGGTAATGGTTTTTCTGCTGCTTCAATCATTTTCTTGGTGACTTCATCTGCCTGATGATGGGATATGTATTTCTTTTCTTTAGGCCCAACCATTACTTCTCTCGTGAGTAAAGAAGTTGTTGGAGCAGTGGCTGATCCGGGAGCGCCTGCCGCCGTAGTGCCCCTAGGTAGCAGACTACCTTCAGTCAAAGCCTCTTGACTTTCATGTTTCTTTTTTTTGCAACATAGTGGTGGCTGATAATCGCTCTTCCTTTGACAGGTCCCGAGATCGGTACCCCATCTGACTTTCCAGGGCAAGAGATTGTATGGCCAGATTCTCCGCAACTTCCCCCTCTCATGGCAGTGGAATTGATATTACCAAGTCTTATAGGCAGTGCACAAGCTTTACTTCAACAGGAGGCTGTTCCCACCATTGAGACTGTACGGGATGCCCTTCAGAGGAGTACCCGAGCTTATCACACCATGGGCTTAGCCAAGGAACCTTGGATGACGGCCGTGGAAAAGACTTGGGGAGATTTCCAGGTTCTATATGAAGCTTCTGAATGGAAAGCTTGCTGCATGCGGATTGAACACTTGAAGTGTGACATTGCCACCTTATCAAAGGAGAGTGAAGCGCTGCAAGCAAAGGTCAAGACCGTTCATGATGAAAAGACCGTGGCGGAAGCACAAGCGGCCAAAGAGAAGGAGCAGGCCTTGCGCTGTCGACAAGCTGCCGAAGAGTTACTGGCTAGGGCGGAGGCGTGCTTGGTCAGTGGAAACTCCCATACGGAGAGGGCTCAACACTTACAGGATGAGGTGGCAATCCTTACTTCTCAAAATTCTATGCTTCAATGTGAGATCACCAATAAACAGACGGAGATCGCAGATTTGATGAAGAAGAAGCCTCATCATTAGTGAGGTTGGATCCGCCTTTGTGACTTTCTTACACTTTTCTTTTACATTTTTACTACACATTCATTGTCCTTGCGGTTAGCCCGAGGGCTTGTCTGGGGTCACACTTTTATAGATGAATGACATTTGTTGTAAGCAAAAAGTTTGTGTTGCTCTTGTGCATGAATATGTCTCCCCTTTTCTTTTCTTTTTTTCACTTTACTAGTGCTGGCGCCATTTCGGGTTTTCACTAACACTAGCCCCCTTTAGCTTTTTCCAGCGCGCCCTTTCGGGTTTTCACGCTGAGGGGTTACCCATTTTTGCCCGAGACGCCCTTTCGGATTTTCACCTCAGCTGGGTTATGACCTTTTTGCCCTTGAGCGACTAGTAACAACCTAGCCACTCAAGTTCGTCGGGGCACCTCTATTTTAAGTCTCATTTTTTTTTTGAGCTTGGATGAGAAGAATGAGCCCCCATAAGAACTTGGAATAAGGATTAGAAACTTGTGGTGAGTGACCTTGATTCCATCGTTCGGTTGACCCCTGATAGGTTGGGGTGTGGAAATTTGGGATCGGCCAGGTAAGTAATCTTGGAGCCAGAATTATGACATGAATTCTGGGATTTTTGGGGCCGGATGACCAATAATTTGGGGATTGAGAGTTTGGAGATCCATGTTTCGGGATTTAGATTTTAGGTGAGACTGACCAAGAGGTGGTTTAGAGAGCCGAGACGTGGGGATTTAGATTTGAGGCTGGCCACAAAGTGGTTTAGTGTCGAGACTTAGGGATTTAGGTTTGGGGTTGGCCACCAAGTGGTTTAGCGCCGAAACTTAGGGATTTAGGTTTGGGGCTGGCCACAAAGTGGTTTAGTGTCGGAACTTAGGGATTCGGATTTGGGGCTGGCCACAAAGTGGTTTAGTGTCGGTACTTAGGGATTTTGATTTGGGGCGGGCCACAAAGTGGTTTAGTGCCGAGACTTAGGATTTGGATTTGGGGCTGGCCACAAAGTGGTTTAGTGCCGGAAGTTTAGAGATTTGGATTTGGGGCGGTGGGACAGGAGCAAATTTTTTTTTTCACTTTACTAGTACTAGCGCCCTTTCGGGTTTTCGCTAACACTAGCCCCCTTTAGCTTTTTTCAGCGCGCCCTTTCGGGTTTTCACGCTGAGGGGTTACCCATTTTTGCCCGAGGCGCCCTTTCGGGTTTTCACCTCAGCCGGGCTTCTTTGCCCTTTTTACCCTCAACCATCCCGTGATGGGAAAAGCTAAGTCCGCCGGGGCACCTCTATTTTAAGCCCCAATTTTTTTTTAACTTGTATCAACAGAGGAAAGACGCGGCAATGATTGCTGCGGGAATTCGTGCTCAGGAGCATGGTGTAACTTTAAATGTTTACCATTTAATGGAGGGAACATATTTTCTCCCTTGTGGTCAATGACCTTATAGGCGCCTCCCTCATAGACCTTGGAGACGACATAAGGCCCGCGCCAATTGGGTTGGAGTTTGCCACTGGATTTACCGGCCATGACCTCTCTTTCTTTTATCATGACAAGGTCGCCCTTTTTAAACGCCCTTTGCTTGACAAGCTTGTCATAGGCTCGGGTCATTCGGGCTTAGTATGCTTGGAGGTGCTTGTAGGCTTCCAGCCTTTTCCCTTCTAAGTTGGACAGTTCTTCCAACCTTCTCTCTATTTCATCTTGCTCCTGGGTCTGGAGGCCATTATGGAGGGCGACCCGGTAAGATGATATCTCAATTTTGATCGGTATGACAGCTTCGGCCCCGTATACTAGAGAGAAGGGGGAACACCCGGTGGGGGTTTTGTAGACCGTCCGGTATGTCCAAAGAGCTTCATGTATTTTCTCACCCCAGTCTCTTTTGCGGTTGCCTACAATTTTGGCCAAAAGCTTGCAAAGGGTCTTGTTGAATGCCTCAGCTAACCCATTAGCTTGGGGGTTGTAAATCGTGGAAGTCCTCCAGTCTATGTGGAACTTGGCAGCCACTGCATATATTGTTCTGTTCTTGAATGGCGTACCATTGTCTGACATGATCCGGCTAGGAGTGCCGAATCTGTATATGATATGATGTTTGACAAATTGGGCAACCGCCTCTCCTGTCACCTCCCGCAATGGGATGGCTTCGGCCCACCTGGAGAAGTAGTCTGTTACAGCTAGTATGAATTTATGGCCTTTTGAGGATGGTGGGAAGGGCCCCACGATATCCATTCCCCACTCTGCAAAGGGCCATGTAGGAGCCGTGAGATGCAAGAGGTTGGGGATCTTTTTGGAACTGGGCCGAAGGCTTGGCATTGGTGACATGTGCGAGCATACCGATTGCAATCTGCATACATGGTAGGCCAGTAGAAACCCTTGAGTTTGATGTTGTTTTTCATCTTGTCTCCCGCTTGATGGGCACCGCAGAGTCCTGAGTGGACCTCATGCGTGATCCTCTTGGCTTCTTTTGGTGAGAGGCAACGTAAGAGAACAGACTTATCTTTCTCATGAACGAGCTTATACAATTGATCTCCTACCAATTGGTAGGATGTAGCCCTTCGCATCAATTGTACCCTTTGAGCCCGATCTGAAGGGAGGCGGCCATTCTTGATATTAATAATTGGTTGACACCAATCTTGTTACTTTCCCTCAGCGGGATCGCCTTCTTCAATTGTATTGACCTCGAGGGTTGTAGGGTCGACTTCTTCGTCTAAGACACTTGGCATGAGTTTTCGGTGTCTGACGGTTATGTCTAACTCCCCTTCGGGCGGAAGCTTTATGGCGGAGGCCAACTTTGCCAAGGCATCTGCCTGAGAGTTTCTGCTCGTTGGGACATGACCTATCTCAAATACGTAGAATTTCTCCTTAAGCCTTATCACCGTGTCATGGTAAGGAATTAATTCCTGCTTGCGGACATCATAGTCGCCTGTCACTTGTCGTATGACGAGCTGCGAATCCCCATAAACCTTAATGCATTTAATATCTATTTCAAGAGCTAGTTGAAGTCCAACAATTAATGCTTCATATTCTGCTTCATTATTTGTCAAGGGTTTCACGAGAGCACAGGAGTTGTGTAGAATCCCCCCATGAGGAGTAACAAAGACAATGCCTGCCCCTGAGGTGAGGGTTATAGTACCGTCCGACTTCTTAACGGTCCGGGAGGCACCATCAAAGTAAAGCTCCCAACAGGGGACATCAATTGTGAGGACATCTTCTTTTTGTTGTAATAGCATATCTTTAATGTGGCCTTCTGTTCCCAATTGGGACAGGAGTGTTTCTTCATCAGGAGCTCAATATTGAGAGGTGAATCCGCTGGGACTGGATGTGCTGCGAGAAATTCCGCCATTCCTTGTCCTTTAATTGCTTTTTGTGGGACAAAGGTTATGTCAAACTCCATGAGGAGTAAGGCCCATTTTCCCAGTCTCCCTGACAGTGCGGGTTGCTTTAGGAGAAATTTGAGGGGGTCATATTTTGAAATTAACTCCACCTGATGGGATAAGAGGTAATGCCTCAACTTCTTCACGACAAATACCAATGCCAGACATACTTTCTCCATTGGAGAATAGCGGTGCTCAGGGCCAACCAACTTCATGCTAAGGTAGTTTAACGGCTGCTCCTTGCCTTCTTCATTTATTTGTGCTAGTAGGGCTCCCAAAGAAGTGTCCATGGCAGCAATATATAATATGAGTGGCCTTCCCTTGACTGGCGCTCCCAACACCGGGGGAGTAAGAAGATATTCTTTGATTTGCTCCAATGTATGCTGGCATTCTTGATCCCACATGAACGGTGCGCCCTTTTTCATCAATTTCCCAAAAGGGGCACATCTTTCTGAGAGGTTGGATATGAAGCGCCTGATGTAGGCTAGCCTTCCCTGGAGGGACCTTAATTCGGTTATGTTCTTAGGAGGTGGCAACTCCTGAATGGCCTTGATTTTATCAGGGTCTATTTCTATCCCCCGGTATGACAATAAAGCCGAGAAACTTGCCACTTGAAACGCCCAAAGCGCATTTCATCGGGTTCATCTTGAGTTGAAACTGCCGGAGTCTTTCAAAGACCCGACGCAAGTCAGTCAAATGATCTTCCCGATTTAGGCTTTTAACGACGAGGTCATTAACATAGCACTCAACCAAGTCGTGGAACATTTCATCAAAAATCTTAGTCATCGCCCTTTGATAGGTGGCACCAGCATTCTTCAAATCGAAGGGCATCCTTTTATAATTGAAGATCCCTTTGGGGGACCGGAATGCCGTGTGCATTTTGTCTTTGATGGCATGCGGATCTGATTGTATCCCGATGATCCGTCCATGAAGGATAGAGCTTATATCCAGTGGTCATATCGACCATGGTTTCAGTAATAGGGATCGAAAAATCATCTTTTGGGCAGGCTTTATTTAAGTCCCTGTAGTCGATGCAGATTCGGACTTGGCCATTCTTCTTTTTAACAGGGACTATATTGACGAGCCAGATTGGATAGATACAAGGCTCTATGAAGTCCACATTCAAAAGTTGTCTACTTCAGCATTTACTTTGAGCTCAAGCTCACGTCGCATACGCCTTTGGGCTTGTTTGACAGACTTAGCGGTGGGAAGTATTGCCAATTCGTGCTCTGCCACAGACGGGTCTAGCCCAGGCATTTCTTTGTAAGCCCAAGCAAAGCAATCTTTGAACTCTAATAGGAGTTGTTTGTATGCCTGCCTTTCTTCCTCGCTGAGGAGGGCACTGATGAAAATTGGCTGAGGCTCACCGGCTTGTCCGAGGTTGAGCTCAGCTAATTCATCTATAGTTGCTTGTCCGCCGTCTTCAAGTTCCCCCGGATCAGGTTGTAAGTCAAGGAAATCTTCTCCGTCATCAACCTGGGCTACGTGAAAATCAGAGTAGTCCAAGTTATTGATGATGGCCGAGCATAGCTGCTCATCTTGGCCTTCTGAGGCTGCCTCTTGTAGTTGGTGATTTGCATCATCCTCGGGCTCTTTATTGGAGTCGGGATTGGCGGAGGGGGATACCAGCCCTAGAGTGTTAACTGAATAGTGGGCTTTGGACTTCCCCTTTCGGCTATAAGTGGGACCAATCAGGTCTCCCGTGAAGGCAGGGAACTGCTCTAAGGATAATTCCTTCGGCATAAACTTGGGTAGCGCAGAAGCAGGTAGGGCAAAAATTTGCTTGGCCGACAGTTTAGGCCGCTCCCAATCATGAGGCTGCGGGGGAGATACCCGATGATTCTTAATTTGAATAACCCCCATCTGTATCAGGCTCTCGACCTTATCCTTGAGGACGTAGCAGTCTCGGTGGCATGCCCTGACATTTGATGATACTGACAGAAGCTGAGCTCTTTAGTTGTACAGCCTTTGGGAGATCTTCGGGGCTGTGGGAGCGTTATAAGGTCCGGTGCCATGCAAAATTTAAACAATGGTACGGTATGTGCCTTAATAAAAGAATATGGTGTTTCCAGTCGCTGTGCCAGGGTTATAACAGGAGACTTGTTTTGAGCACCTTTATGATATTGACTTGCACTAGTCTTCCTCTGAAGATAGGCATCCACGGAAAAGAGTGGCGTGCTGGTTACCTCCTTAACAGGGGGGTAACGGGCCTTTACAGATTTGTCTTGGCCAGTTGATGCTTCAGTGAAAACCATTGGGGGGTTGACATTGATTTGAGCCCGGTAACCGGTTTCACAATTAGGTGAAGGAACGAGATGCCTAAACAGGGCGTCTAGTTCTCGGAATAGTTCTTGTACAAGCGATTTCAACGCCTGATTGTCTTGTTCCAATCCTGCTAATCTAGTGGTTAACACTTCCTGCTGGTTATCCGAGGGAGGACCTGCAATGATTTGCTTGGAACTTTCTAAGCCGAGCCCAGCCAATTGGCACAGGGCCGCCTGTTGAGCATCTCCCAGCCTCGGGGGAATGGGCAGCGGTATGATATGCTCTTCCTGGTGACTAGGACTGGCGAAGCAAGGAGCCCTGTGGTCAATATCGGATTGACGAAGGAGATTGCCTTGATGTTCAGCCATGTAGGCATCATCCTCCTGGTCGAGGCTAGCATCACTAGGAGAAGGCATCAACCTTATAGTATTGACAACATAGTGTACCTTGAACTCAGCCTCGGGGTCATAGCCCAATCCTCTCCTATCTTTCTTGGAGAAAGGGGGTTGCCCTCTGACTTGCGAAGGATGCCACAACTGTTGAAAATAGTCATGCCGGGAAGCTTCTTGAACTTGAGGAATATGTTGCTTTCGACACATTTCTTTGATATGTCTGGGCATGTCGCCCATGTCCTGAATGGTTTTGAAAGTATGTTGGGGTCCCTTACCCCAGGTTCCCCATTTATGATCATCTTCCAGAGGGTGCTGAGGGACTGGGTCTCCTTTATAAAAGACAATCGGCCTAGCGGCTACAGCATTCTTTCTTTTCCCTTTCCTTTGATAAGTAACGATGAACGTCTTCAACTGTTCAACTTTATGCTCCCTTCTTAAAAAGGGGAGCTGTATGCATGCTGACGGCAAAGAGATGCTTTTGTCGATGGACCAACTAATGAGATTAGCTACAAAGTTGACCTCCCGCCTTTCCAGCCGAGCCGACTTGGCGTTAGGAGCATCAGCTTGCATGTGTAGCCGGTGTAGTTCAGCAAGATCTTCATTGACTGTGAAGAGCTCTTCTTCCTGCTCATCTTCTTCTTCCAGGACTGTCTCGTGTGTCTCTTTGTTCTTAATCCCGGGATGAGGATTAATAGTGGGCTCCCCGAAATATAGCTGAGCATCAGTCAGATTACATTCATTTGGTCGAAAGGGAGTCCGGTCAGCAAAGACTGTATGTTGCTCTCCGCCTTTTGCATATTTGATGCACTGATGAAGGGTAGAAGGGATGACCCAATTTTCATGTAACAAGGGTCTCCCGAGCAGAGCTTTGTAGGATGTGTTTGCATTAATGATGTAGAATGTGACCTTAGTGACAAAACTATCCATGGTCACCTCCACCTCTGCCTTACCCAATGCATCCTCCGAATCTTGGTTAAATCCCAAAATTTTGACATCATGAACCCTTTGCAAATAGGGTATAAGAAATAAAGACTTGAAAGTCTTCAAGGGCATTATGTTGACAGACGCCCCGGGATCCACCAGAATCCGGTTCAGTTGATGACCATTTATCTTTCCTTGCATGTATAAAGGCCGATTGTGACAAGGAGAAGACAGCAACATGTCTTTATCTGTGAAAGTGACCGTTGCTGCTAGGGCTTCATATGCTTGGGCCTAAAGCTCGGTTACATGGGCTTCGTAAACCTCTAGTTCTTGGAGTATCTTTACGAGGGCTTCCCTGAGTTCCTTACTCCAAGCAATTGCTTCCCATATGGTGACATTCGTTGGGAACCGCTTCATATGCTGAATGATCTTGCGATCGGCCCGCGCACGAGCCTGATCTAGCGGAGGGATCACCTCCAACAGAGGTTTAGGTTGATAGACGGGCTTCTTGCTTGGTTCAGCCTTCCCTTGATCATTGGGTTCCTCTTGAATAGTGGAGCCAGGGAATCTTCTTCGAGAAGAGGCAGCTCCTCATTGTCCTTACCAGAGGGACCTGCTTGAGCCGGGATAGCTGAATTTTGTTGCGGTGCCGGGTCTACTGCCCCATCCTCTCCATCTGATAGATCGAAGGAGAAGGTGGAGACTCCGTCTTGAGCTTGAGAGGGGGTAGCTGCCTTTTGGGGAGCTGGCACTGCCGGCCCCTCCTCCTCATCTGATGGGTCGAAGAGGAAGGTATCTGCTCGAATCTTAACTTCGGGAATAGGTCCTGGGTCTTCACCTCTGAAATAATGACATTTCGAGGATGTGATGAGTTAGCATTCCCGTTACTGGAAGATGCTGAATGCCTTCCTCGCCCGCGGCGACGATCTCCTCCGCGTCCCCGATTTCGGAGTTCTGCATTGCGGCGACGATAAGTGGCCATGGCGATTCTATCCTGGGGGGGGGGGGGCTACTATTGCTCCCGCTTGGTCCGTATAGACTTTCAGGAGGAGGAATGGACACCATGTTGCATGAAAAGCTTTTTAACATAGCTTCTAGCTTTTCTATGGTGAGCTCTTCGTCTTTATAGAAGAAGGAAAGTTCTTCCGGAATAGGAAGCTTCTCTCCCTCTTGTGTTTGCTTGTACATTTGTCGGAGCCAGCTCTTTAGCCGAGTTTTCCGCTCCATTTCTTCCCACGGAATGTATCTATCAAGAGGGACAGCCTTGGTAGGCGTGGAAGGGACGTACTCCTCGAGCTCATCAATTAATTTTTGTAGCTTCTGTAGGGGAGTTAATTCGCCGGAGTTTTCCATAGCGGCGGCCTGCTCGGCCTGTCGCTTTAGCTTCCTGTTCAAACTCTTTCTCCTGTTCTTCTCCCGCTTCTTTGCTTGTGCTATCTCAGCGGGAGAGGGAATGTCTATTTTTGCCGACGGTCGGGGAATGCCCCCGGCTTTGGAGCTATGGAATCCGTCCTTTCTCCTCACCGGTGCAAGCCGATTATACTTTTTCGAGGCTACACTGGTCCAGCCATCCTCCCCTGGAGTCTCCAGAAACGTAGCACTGATTGCCTGATTAACTATTTCAGGTGGGAGTTCTTGAAATTCGGCTATAATAAGGCCAGAGCTTTGAGGTAAAACTGCCATAGAAGGCTTTTCAGGAGGTGACTCTTGCTTTATTTCAGACCTCTTCATAAGGGATTCTGGCTTGGCTTTCCCCTTTTTGCTTGGAGCCTTGAGACTTCTTTGCTGGGGATCACTATTCGGGCCTTGCTGGCAGGCACTTTGGGCCCCCCTAAAGGGGTCCGACCTTCTTGATTTGATCAGTGTAGCAGCCTCAAACTTTTCATTTAGACGTTTCCTTGCCAGGATCTGCTTGACGCTTGTCTCGAGCTGTTCTTGCCGAGGCTTTCCTTTTTGTGTGAAGGCTGCCTTTTGTGAATGAGAGGTTCCTGGGCTGTTTCTGGGAATGCCCGCTCCCTGACATTGGGGGCTGAAGCAGATGGAACCTGATGTTGACTTTGGAGTTATTTGGAGTAGCCTTGTGATGGGTCCCGCACTAATACTTCTTTCCCCCCAAAGAGGATCTCGAGTAGTTTTTGAGTTTCCTTCTTTGAGAAGGGCAAGGATTCTAGGTCCTGCCATGGGCGCCACTCGGAATTTCCTTGGGCGGCTTGACTTGAGCTGAGGCCGGCCTCCTACTCCTTGGCTCCAGTTGGGGTGCGGGAAGTTGATGCATGTATGACATTAACTGAGAAAACCGACGGGCTTTGCTGAAAAGGTCCTGCGGCTCTTTGAGAGGAATTGTCTATATTTATGACACGGTGGGAAATGAGGTCCTCCGCGATGTCTTTGAAGACAGAGCAGTCATAAATGACGTGACCCATAGCGCGATGGTAAAGGCAGTAATGGTGCCGATATACCACGGGAGTGCCAGGGTCATTGCCAGATGCAGGGAGCTGTATCAGCCCTTCCTTACGGCACATATGGAATATTTCCAGTGTTCTATCTCGAGGGAAAGAGTATAGCCTCCGAGGAGCCCGATTGACGGGGGAATTTGTTGCATCATCGGACAACCATCCTCCAGTCCTCCGAAGCCTTCGAGGCTCTACCATATTTTCCGAGTTACGGGTAGAGACTAAGGCAGAAGGCCGTGGTACGGGGGCCGGAGCGTACGTCGACAGCCGATCTTCAATCCGCTCCATAAAGCGGAGTAAATCCTGCTGGTTGCGTCGTAGGCGACGGACTTCCCTTTTGATCTTCCTGACCGCCTTCTGGATGGCAAAACATTCAGACATAAGAAGGGGCATACCCCACTGTGCTGCTTCCTGAGACCTGGCAGAGAGAAGTGGTTGAAGCCCATTTATCGCCGGCCTCATCTGGCTCTTTCCCGAGATCTTATGAATTACATTTACAGACAAATTCGATTTTTATCGGGTAGGAGATGGAGGCGGGCTCTCTATGCCAGAAGGTTGGCTTAGGGTCTGCTCAACAGCTTCTCGCAGACGTTTTAGCGCCATGCTTTCCCCATGGATATCAATCTCTCCCCTTTGGATGAGAACTTCGATGAGATCATGCACCTCTTTACACTTCCCAGTGGGGTGGGATATTGTAGCATGGTACTTGCAATATCGGAGATGCCTTTTTTCGACCTCGGTGTAACCTGGCGGCGGGTCGTACACCAAGACTCGCCCATCTTCATGTAGGCGATCAAATATCTCCTTAGTGTTCTTCTTGGGAAAGGAACATTGATGGGACGGCCTCCAACCTGGATACCACAACGTGGGTCTTGCTTGGCTGGGACCAGCCTCCGATGCTTCTGGGTCGGGGAAAATGAATGCTGCGGCCCTGAAGGTCCTATCATTTGAATGGTTAATTACATTGGCCGAACATGTCGGCCGGTCCCATGGATGGGGTTCGGGAGGATCCACCAAACCGTTCTTCATTGTAATGAGTTGACTTTGGATCATCTTCTCTGCCTCGTCTTTAAAGACGTAGCAATTTTCAATGGTATGGCCCAATATGCGATGATATACGCAATAATTGGGATGGTCAATTTTGTTGGCATCCTCTGGCTTTTTTGGCTCTGGAAGGGATATGACTTTATTCTTGAGGCAAAGGTTAAAGAGCCTCTTGGTATGCTCCTTTTTGAAGGAATAGGGAGTCTTCATACGCTCCGACAACCTTGCAGACGCTTTCCCTTTGGGCTTTTTGCCAGACTCTTTTGGGGTCGTAGATTCATCCGACCCATTGGTGGGAGAGAAATCAACGGCATTTGCCTCTTTCGTCTCCTTCTACAGCACACCGCTCTTTGGAAGGTTTCCCTTTGGAGGGTGTGAATATTGGGTTCTCTGCAAAGAACATTTCTATTTCTGCAACGGCTGAATTTAGCTGGTCAAACCCCTTGATGCTTGCGCCCAGGAGCTTCTCACTGACTTCTGCTGATAAGCCCCTTCGACATATGGTTATTGCGTCCTCTTGAGAAGGAGGGTTGTCGCATCTCATGCTAAAATCCCTCCAGCGCTTGATAAAGTCAAGCGCGGCTTCACCCCTCTTTTGCTTAAGTGAACATAATTCTGCAAGAGAGACCTTTCTTTCGGTTGCCTGAAAGCGATCAATAAACTTCTTTTGAAGATCGGCCCAGTCAGCAACGGAATTGGGCTTCAGCCTTGAATACCATTGGAAGGCGCTGCCCGTAAGAGAGGTCGCAAAGTAGCGGAGGAGATAAGACTCCTCAAGTGCCAACTCGCCCATGGCCGTTATATAGTAGGCCAAATGTTCGTGGGGAGACCCCAACCCATTGAACTTCTGGAACTTAGGCGCCTTCGGGCAGTCCGGTGGTAACTTCTTAAATTGGTGGTGCAGAGGATACGACACACTGGATAAATCAACAGTGGCTACCCCCTCGCCCCGCTGGGCAAACTTATCTTCGACAATTTTTTCAATTAGCCGCCTTTGGGCAATGACGTCCTCCGCCAGTAGGGCCCGGGAAGACTGAGCATTGGGCGTGGCTTGAGGCGGTTCAACACCTGCTTCAGTGGCTGCTTGGTAGGGGGCTCCCACTTGCCGCTCGACAATAGCGGGATTACCCGGTTGCTCTCGCCGAAGGCCTTGATCATGAGCTGGTGTTATTGGCCTTGGGGCTAGGGGTGAGCATGGTTCGGTTTGGTTCGGTTTGGGATCATTTTTTTTCAAACCGAACCAAACCGATTTGCTTATCAAACCAAACCAAACCAAACCGAAAAAATTCGGTTCGGTTCGGTTCGGTTTCAAACCGAATTTTTATATTTTATTACAATATATATAAATTTAATGACGTATATGTATATAAAAGAAAAATAAAAATAAAAATAAACATAGTTATATTTTGTATGCTTTTATATGTATGTAATTAATTTTTAATTTTTTAATTTTAATTCGGTTTATTCGGTTTATTCGGTTCGGTTCGGTTTCACACATTATGAAACCGAACCAAACCGAATTCGACTCCAAACCGAACCAAACCGAACGGTTCGGTTTGGTTCGGTTTGGTTTTTCGGTTTGGTTCGATTTATGCTCACCCCTACTTGGGGCAGTTAAGTTCATCTGACGTCTCATTTCCAGCATGAGATTGGTCATTTTTATATGCCAACGTTGCATAGTCTCGAATTTGGCATCGTCGGACATAGCTTGAAATGCTGCCCTTGTCGGTGGCTCAAAAACTGGGTTGGCAGAACCGCCATGGGGTTGGGCTCCCGCTTCTCCATGGGCACTCCTGACCTCATCGGGGTCATTTCCTTCTCGGATGAAGTTGACCTCCTGATTTTGGGGCTGGTCGGGATTCTGCTCCTGGTGCTGTCCCTGGCTGGAGGTCCCTGGATGGCCACTATATTGGGTTTGAAGGTTCCTCCTCGCGGCAGTCCTGGTATTACGGTACACCGCGTCGGCAGCTAGGTTCGGGTCATCTGGCCGGGGAGGTTCATTGGCTGGATTGTCGGCAGGACCCGTGGCTTCTCTACCGGAGGTATAGCAAGTATATAGCTTCATGCTATCTCCAGTGTCTGAGAGTCGAACCGTTCTCCACTTCTTCGGGGGCTGCAGCCCTGTGCGGGAGAATGCCCCCAACCTATCAAAGACTGACGGCCGGGTCGACGGAGCTTTTGCCAGTCTATCAAAGACCGAAACCCGATTAGGTGGTGTTTGACCACGAATGGGTGTCTCGGGTTGACAGGGCTCCAAGCTTCGGGGAGCGCGGTCAGATTTTCGGCAGATCCCTTTTCTTTTCTTCCCTTGGAGGGGTGAGGGGTCAACATGCTGGGTAGCTTGACCAGGCTTTTGGTGGAAGGTTTGAGCTTGGTCGGGCTGACTAGCTCTGGCTCGTTTGATTTGGTGGGTCTCCGGCTTGGTGACCCAAATCTTCTTCATCTTCTGGGAGTGTTGTTGAACTTTGCTGCTCCCAAGTTTAGACTTGGACTTCTCTTTGAAGTCTGGCTTGTCCTCTTGCACTCGACGAAGGAGGGCGAAGCGGTTGGAAGTTGATATGGTCGGGACACAATTATCCCGAGGCAGGCTCGGCCTAGCTCCGTCTAGTCGGACGCGGACCCCTCCAACCAGGACGGTTTTACCCGACCTGGAGAGTTTTGCTGAAGGCATGCGGCTTTGACGGCTCCTTCGTTGCCCCCATTTTGCGGGGACATCATAGGAAGAAACGGCATGAATCGAAAAGACTCGGCTCTGAAGGGAGCGGGGCTGGTTGCCCCCGGTGCCCGCGGAGGCAACTGGCGCTGCAGAAACTTGTTGGGGAGCGGGGACCACCCCTAGGAAAAAGGGAGACCCCACAACAGCTGGAAAGTCCCCAAATGCGATTGGGGTCGTCAGGTAGCCGTACCGGGCGTGGTTGGCGACGGGAATAGGTCCGTATGTCACGGTCGCCATTTTTTCACGGAAGAGCTTACTGAAGAGAATGCACGCTCGATGCTGAAGTCCTCTCCTGGCTCTCTCCTGAAAGGGGGCAGAGAGGGGCGATCAGAGCCTTTATTAAGTATAACAATCTTTGGCAGAAAGAAGGCGGGAATCGTCCCACCGGGCGTGCCAGTCTGTTTGTACGCGGAAAATGAAGCATGGAAAATGTCGAACAAGCTCATGGCGTTGTTTTAGTTTTTTTGGCATATTCTATGAATTCTGCGTTTTTTTAGGAATTATCAGACGATTTAGGGTTCGTGTACGGGACCTTTTCCCACCGACCGGAGTCAGTGTTAATTTATATCGGTACAAGTTCGAACACCTTTGATTAACCATCAAAATTTGTTGACCGTAATGTCGGCTCTAATATCCCGGGTCTGCCCTCGAGGGATCGTCGTGCGTTCTTTAATAGGGTGGCATTCGCACCCTTTGATGTATTTGCGATCTTGCATCTACAATTTTCTTTCTTTCGGGGGTTTGTTTGCAATTTTCCCTTTTCATGGGGTTATATTTACAATTTTCCCCTTTTCTAGGGGTATATTTACAATTTTCTGCCCACCGGGGGGGTATATTTGCAATTTTCTGCCCATCGGGGGTATATTTGTAATTTTCTACCCTATTGATACTATTTTTGTAATTTGTTTTGAACAATGGGCGGTATTTTATATAATTTCCGGAACATGCTAAGTCAAGGATTCCACGGTTTCATAATCTCATAAAGTTTAAGTATTCTTTTTGATCAACATAATCTCCCCTCATGGAAGGAAATGATTTTATATATATGATCCTCCCATGGAGGGTTGCTTTACAAAGACTTTCAAACAATTCTTCTATAGAGAGAAGTGGACCATCTTGTTTCACCTTCTTCTCTCCTTTTTTTTATTCTCTTCTTCTCTCCAAGTCTTCTTGCGCAACTTCCTCTCTGGTAGAAAGAGTTGTCTCAGCAGCAAAAAGCTCTCTCCTCCCTTGGAGAGGTCTTGGGTTTATATAGGGGAAGGAAGAAGGCTTGGAGGAGCTCCCCTGGTGGTTTGGAGAAGGTAACTCCCATGGCCCTTCATCTCCCCCGTGTTTTCTTCTTCCCCTTCTTCTGTTTTTTTTTGGTCCCCCGGTGGCAAAGCCACATCCGCAGGAGACGGGGGGGGGGGAGTCCCCCGGTTGCAGGGAGGCCCAGGGGCCCTCACCCGGTTGCAGGCGGATCGGGGGGGCTCCCCCCGGTGCTGACGAGGCGGGGGGAGTCCCCTGGTCGTAGGGAGGCCCGGGGGCCCTCCCCCGGTTGCAGGCGGACCGGGGGGGCTCCCCCCGGTGCTGACGAGGCGGGGGGAGGTCCCTCCGGTGGCAGACGAAGCAGGGGGAGGCCCCCCCGGTGTGGACGGAACCGGGGGGCCTCCCCCGGTGGCTGAGGTGGCCGGGGGGCCCTCCCCCGGTCGCGACGGAGGCGGCAGGAGTCCGGGGGCCTCCCCCCGGTGCCCAGGGAGCCGAGGGGGGGGGGGCTCCCCCGGTGGCGTCGGCAGGAAGGAGGCCGGGGGGCCCTCCCCCGGTCGTGGTGGAGGCCGGGGGGCTTCCCCCTTGCGCAGGGAAAAAGAGAGGGAAAGCAACCCCCCCCTTTTTTTGAAATTTTGTCAACCCCTATAAAAGAGGTGTGGACTTGGATTAACTCTGTCCTTTTCTCGCTTCTTGTGCAGCGATACCACGTGGAGACTTGTTCGTTTTTTGTTTGAGAATTCTCCGGACGTCGTTTTGTTGCCGGATTGACTTTAGGTTGATTAAAATTTTGATCAAACTTCGTGGGAAAACCCGATGGGCCCCTAAAATATTCATTCTTGTATGGACTTGAATCCACGGGCATGTATTTTCATGCTGCCCGTGAGGTGTTCGGTAAAATTCCCACTTGTTATAAATAGAGCCAATGGCTCGAGTTAGCGTGGGATTTCCATTGGAAAGGCCTCATGGACTTGTGTTGTATATCCTGGCCTCGTCTAAAAAGACTTTACGGTCCGGATCTTTAATAACTCGTAGAGTGGGTGCACATAGCTTTGTACCACTGAGTTATGTTTTAATGAAAACATACTTCTCTTCTATTTCTGAAATGCACTGTAATTTTGTCAGCAATTTATCCATGAACTTTTTAGGGTTCAACACATGTCTAGATGTAGAAAAGAAAAATACTTTTAAAATCAAAGATGAAATCCAAGAAAGGCATGACTTGTTGAAAAAGGAGTTGGAAGAATTAAATGTTAAGCTGATTGAATGTGAGAAAGTGAAAGAAAAATTGAACAACAAAAATGAAAGTCTTATCATTGAAATTGAAAAAGTGAAGAATGCAAGTGAAAAGATGTTGAAAGGAAAAGAAAAACAAATTGTGAGGAGTTCAAATAATAAGCATGGCAACAAAAATCATTTTCACTATGCTGTTAAAAGTTCATCTCATCATAGAGAATGTTCACACACACACCATGATACATCAACTGCTAATTCTAATTTTCCCTCCACTTTTAAGAATGTAAATAACAGAAGAAGTTTTGGTAGGAAAAGACCCACTTATTTTTATTGTGGGAAGATAGGGCATGACATGTATATATGCCAGTTAATGCAATATGATGATGATATGTTTTTCTCCAAGTACAGCGAGTCTTTTGGAAATGCTAACATGAAGGGACCCAAGCTTGCTTGGGTACCCAAATCAAAATGAGCATGGTTGCTTATTGGTGCAGGTCTGCATGAAGGCGGCAGAGAATAAATGGTACCTGGACAACGGATGCTCCAGGCACATGACAGGGAATAAACAACTTTTTGCAGACCTTGCAGAGAAAAATGGCGGTACGATAATTTTTGGTGAACAGGACGCTCGTGGAGATAGCGCGCACCATGCTTGCGGAGAACGGTCTTCCACGGTACTTATGGGCAGAGGCAGTGAACACTGCCTGCTATATCACAAATCGAGCGATGGTAAGACCTATCCTTAAGAAAACTCCCTACGAGCTGTACAAAGGTAAAAAACCCAACATATCACATTTTAAACCATTTGGGTCTATTTGTTACATTTTAAACAATGGTAAAGACAATTTTGAAAAATTTGATGCAAAGAGTGATAAAGGGATTTTCCTCGGATATTCTCTATCATCTAGAGCTTACCGTGTTTATAACACTAGAACACTTGTTGTCGAGGAGAGTCCACATGTTGTTGTTGATGAGTACTCCATGAGAAAATCAAATGATAATGATCATTTTTTGACTACAGGTGAGAATGAAATTGAAAAGGGAGAGTCGAGCAAACAAGGTGAGGCAGCAAATCAAGATAAAGAAAATGAGCAAGAGGAGGAAGCACAACAAGAAGAACAAGTGCATCCGACCCTTCCACACTAATGGACCACGCACAAGGACCATCCGTTGGAGAATGTGATCGGCGGTGTGGATGAAAGAATTCGAACGCGGGCTTCAACGAGGGAAGTTGAAATTTACGATAACTTAGCCTTACTTTCTAGCATTGAGCCTAAGTCTTTAGATGATGTTTTGAATGACAATTCTTGGGTTCTCGCCATGCAAGAAGAGCTACACCAATTCCAAAGGAATCGGGTGTGGTTCCTCGTGTCCCGGCCTGATAACCATCATATAATCGGAACTAAGTGGGTTTTTCGAAACAAACTTAGTGAAGATGGGGTGGTTGTGAGGAATAAGGCAAGGTTAGTAGCCAAGGGCTACTCTTAAGAATTCGGTATTGATTTTGATGAATCTTTCGCTCCCGTGGTTAGATTAGAAGTCATTAGAATCTTACTTGCTTATGCTTGTCACAGGAACATCAAGCTATTTCAAATAGACGTGAAGAGTGCCTTCCTCAACGGGATTATCAAGGAAGAAGTGTACGTGGAACAACCACCGGGCTTCGAGGATGAAACACTTCCGGACCACGTCTACAGATTGGATAAGGCACTGTATGGATTAAAACAGGCTCCCCAGGCATGGTTTGATCGTTTAAGTTCATTTCTTATTGATAATGGCTTCAAACGAGGTAATATAGATCAGACGTTGTTTACAAAAACTTGTGATGAACACTCTTTAATTGTTCAAGTTTATGTAGACGACATAATTTTTGGAGCCTCTAATTTGAAGATGAATGATGAATTTGCCCAACTCATGCAGGGGGAGTTCGAGATGAGCTTGATGGGCGAGCTGAACTTCTTCTTGGGATTGCAAATAAAACAACTAGACGATGGCATTTTCATCAACCAGAAGTACACACAAGAAATCGTGAAGAAATTCCAACTTGAGTCTGCCAAACCCTTTGCTACACCCATGTCCACCTCACAAAAAATGGAAGAAGAAAAAGGTAACAAAATCGATCAAAAACTTTTTAGGGGTATGATTGGTTCACTGCTATTCCTGACTGCTAGTAGGCCTGACATCCATTTTAGTGTTTGTCTCTGTGCAAGATATCAATCTTGTCCCAGGGATTCACATTTGTCAGTTGTAAAAAGGATTTTCAGGTATTTGAACGGTACAATTGACCTTGGTTTGTGGTATCTAAAGAATAATTCATTTGATTTACATGCTTTCACTGATTCTGATTATGTTGGATGTAAGATGGATCGTAAAAGCACAAGCGGTCATTGTCAGTTTCTAGGGGGCTGTATGGTTTCATGGGCCTCAAAGAAACAACATTATGTGACTATCAATTGCCGAAGCCGAATATGTGGCTGCCGGTAGTTGTACGGCTCAAGTGCTATGGATCCAACATCAATTGCTTGATTTTGGTTTTTGTTTGAAAAATACTCCCATCATGTGTGACAACACGTCTGCAATAAATCTGTCCACAAATCCTGTCCAACATTCTCGTACCAAACACATTGAGGTTAGACATCATTTCATAAGAGATCACATTAATAAAGGTGATTTTGAGCTAATTTTTGTTGATACAAAAAATCAACTTGTAGATATCTTTATAAAACCTTTAAATTCTGATCAGTTTTGTTTTCGTAGAAGAGAATTAGGAGTGTGTAGGCTAGAGAGTTAAATCCTTTTGAATTAGTTTGTACATACACTCTTTACACTTTCTCATAAAGAAATTGTTCATACTATTTTATCTTTTGCACATAAGTTTTTCAATTACATTACTTTGCCTTTTGTGCATATCACAGTGAATAACAATTTGGTTTTCATACATGCCTTTATCTTTTCGCATCCGCATGTACATAAATGCATATACTTCATACTTGTGTACATGAATGTCATGATTCACCGGTATATCAAATGTCGATTGCCAAATGTTGGAACTTGTCCAGCTGAAAGCTTTCCCTATGCGTGAGTTTGATCTTCGGACCTACGTTTTCCGCCACGTACCGGTAATCAACTTGCTTGAAAATACCATTTTAACATTTGCTTGAGTGTATATAGATAATACATCCTTAAGTTTTGATATCTCCTATGACCTTACTCCCTTGCTAAATAAAATTGCTTTAACATAGACATGTTGCTACATGGCACATATTAAGGGGGATATTTTTGTTATAACAGTGCATACACTTAGGGGGAGACATCACAATGAGTAGGCTAATTCATTTCTTACATTCTAAGCAATCTCTCACACCACTTGCACTTTTGAGTTAAATGATTCTAACTAATAAGGATTTCACTTATTCCACTCAACACATTTTAGGGCTCTTGATCCCCTACATAGAAAACACGTGACTTGTGAGGAAAAAGCTGTCAGCCCTGGCAAAAAATTCAATAAGTGTGATTTGACATCGAGTAAATCGGAAATCCTCCCTAAAATAAAGGAGGAAACTCGCATTGAAAAGTGTCCTATCCACATAATCATAAGTGACGATACCGAGTAATCGAAAATGTCCCTGAAACAAAGGGCATGACTCGTGTCCAAAGGTTAGTCATTTTGTCGTTGAAAAATGAAAATAAACTTGGGGTTGTGCGAAGCTACCAAAAGTCGAGCACGGTGTATGGAAGTGTAGAGAGGAAAAGTTCCTACTTGTGTTCTTTAAAAAATCTGAAAATCCATACTATGTAGATTTCATTGCTCATCCTTCACATATACATCTAGGGAGTGATTGTGCGAATGTACATCTTGAATCAGTCATATTTCATGAGTCTTGCAGTACCACTTCTTGTAAGCAGTACCCTTTTACTATTGTTCATGAAACTCATGTTCTCAGTCTATAGCATATTCCTAACCTGTTCAGTTAGAACATGCTTACTATTATACAGAATAATGAATGCACGTGTGTTTGAATGCTCATTCCTTGCTTTACATGTGCATTTCATTGAGTTAACTGTGCATATCCAGTTTCCTTCTATGCAACGATGGCAGTATCGGTTTCGGTACCGATTTCGGCCGGTACCGAAACTGATACGTACCGGTTTCGGTATCGGTTTCGGTTTCGGTCGAAACCGGTTGAAATCATTCAAAAAATTAAAAAAAAATAGTAATTCTCTATAGTTTCGGCCGAAACTGGACGGTTTCGGATCGAAACAGCTCAATTTCGGCCGAAACCTTTAATGGTTTCGTCCGAAACTATTAAAAAATTATTATTTAATAGGTTTTGGACCTGCTACAGTGTTAGGGTCTGGTTTCGGATTGGTACCGGCCGAAACCAATACGTTTCGGCCGAAACGTATCGGTTTCGGCCGATACTGCCGACCATGCATCCGGCTACACCCCATTCACGCTATTCTTTAACCAACCACGTGCACTTCATCCCTCCTCCTTGCTATGGCTTCCCCATGCCTTGCCTTCCCTACACTCCATGGTCAGTGCCCAACGTTGTATGTTCTGTCCCTTACCTCTCTCTAGACTTGGCCTGAAATAGGCCAGGCTTTTCCTTGTCTAACTCAGGCTGGGCTAGGATCACTGAAAAATAAAATGCTGGGCCTTGGGCCAAGTTTGGGCTGGCGCAAAAATTTTGGGATGGGCTTGGGCCTAGTTGTGCCTGCCTGAATCTGACCCAAGAACACTTCCCACCACCTTCCCCCTTGTTTTATCTTGATGCCTTGCCTTGTTGCCTAATCAGTAAGGCAGTAATTGCTACTTCACTCACTTTGATTGTGTTGACAGCTACCAGTTTGGATCAATGCCTAGACAAATAATGTGTATGGCAGATAGTGGCTTAAATGTTAATGCTTAACTATTTAAAAGATCACAAGTTAAGGAGGTCCAATAGTGCATTATATTAGGAGATTTTTCTTGAAATGTCGATGGTCATTTTTGCTATAAAGTTTGGAAAATGACAGCAGAGAGAGGATAATAATGCTATTTATATTGTGTTTATTAATAGAATTTGATCAGTTTATGATAAATATATGACAGAAGTACGTGCAATAAGGCGTCAATATGCACGGGGACAATGGTGACAAAGTCAAAGTACTTTGACTTCATGGAATACTAGTAGTATGATTGGGAGTCTCAAATGTTTCATACTTAATACATGTTCCCCAAGGAAAGAGATAGGGAAATAAAGTGAAACCCGAAGTGAAAAGGGGGGAAAAGGAAAGAAACCCCTAATGCTTAGAAGTAAAACAGCTTGCATTTCATTGATTTCTTCTTTGCTATTGATTTGGCTATCTCACTCCCCCCCCCCCCCCCCCCCCCCCCACCCCCGAAAAAGTGGACTGTACCACCAATTTTATAAAATAAACGTAGTACACTCAAGGAGGAGAGGAGAGGTTCCTCTACCTCACTGCAATGTAAGCATCCCCCACAATAATGTCTATTTGTAGCTACTCCCTATCTGAGGGAAGGCATGCAAATCCCTAGTATCTACTGTGCCATGTTTATCACTGAGTGCTGGGAAGCATGTATGTGGTTTATGCAAAGTGATCGATCAAAGCAGTGTCACAATTGTTTGCTCATCTGGGAGAAGTATGTACTGTTCTTTTTCATTTATAAGTTTGAAGCTGATATTTTCATGTGGACTTTGCAACATTCAATTCATACACGTGTTTAGAGCGCTCGGGAGAGTCTTTTGGGAGTGTAAGGGGGTTTGGTGAGCCTCGGGTAGGGCTGACTACACAGTGCAGTTTCGTGGCAGGGAATGTCTCCTCTTGTGCATGTTTTTTTTTTTTTTTGGGGGGGGGGGGGGGTCTTGTGCTGATTCTCTCTTTTGTTTTGCTCCCGGGTTGTCTGCTGACTTTTGTATTTGGGAGATTTGTGGGAGCTCTCCCTTCATACTTGTAAATTCTTTTTTTCTTTTATATAGTTGGTGGTACTATTCACCTTCAAAAAAAACATTCAATTCATACACTGTCTTACATTTGTGGATAGGCTAGATTTATATTATAATTATTATTTGAGCACATTATCAGAAAGAGGAGTCTTGGGTCTCCATGTGGATTCACTTACCTGGGATGTGTACTAAAGACACAGGACGACAATAATTTCTGTCGCATCTTATTTGCAGGATCAGCCTTTCATTCACTGCAATCGTACTTGTTATTTGCATCCAGGCATACACCAAGGCACTCACATCGAGGTATTTGAATAGTTTTCCTCATGATATGTGGGTGTAAGACATGTCCACATTGTATGATTTATGTTTGTGGAATATATATTAGTTATTTGGTGGTAGTTATCTTGACAGGATGATTAATTTCCTTGATTGCATTATTATAATGGTTATTCTTTTAGTAATTTAGATAGATGTTCATCCTTACATGTGTGCATAACAATGTTCACATACTTTTTATTAGTTACCACTAAATATGGATGTTTCTGCTTCTTCCCACTCACAGTGCATATAATTTAAAGTCACTGAACTAACATATGCAGCTACTCCAGTACCAGGTCATGTCTTCACTCCTTCAAAGCCACCACAGTCATGGGTAATGACACCCTTGGGGCCAGCTCCTGCACCGGCATTTTTCTCCAAACATCGAGGTCCCTTTCGGCTGCTTAACCACATGTATTGCATGGACATATTTATGGCTGTCTCCTCAATTCTCCTAGTCATATCTTTCAGAGTCTGCACCAAGTCCTAGTGCTTTAGAACGTGACCGAAGGATGCCTCATGTACACCCACCAAGTTCATTTAACCCTCCGCTAGGCCGAGGTTGGAATTTGATCATTCATTTGTCTCATGTTTATTGCTTGAATTATTGCAGTTACAGTTGCTTCATTGGTTCTGTTTAATCTGTATTAAAAATCTTTTCCAGAATGTGGTGACATCACCTGTGTTGATCCTCTGACTGCGGCTCCATTTGGTTCTCCATGTGCCTGTGTTCTACCTATGCAAGTTGAACTAGACCTTGGGGTAGCTCCATTTCGAGTGTTTTCTGTGGTTGCAGAGCTAGAGGTTGAGGTTGCTGCAGGAATATATATGAAACAAAGTCAAGTAAGAATAATGGGTGCATCTGCCAGCAGTGAGGATCAAGAGAAAACAAGAGTTGACATTGACTTGGTTCCACTAGGTGAAAAGTTTGACAACACGACTGCTTTTCTAACTTATGAGAGATTTTGGCAAAAGAAAATACAAATAAATGTTTCCATGTTTGGGGATTATGAAGTGATTTTTGTCCGTTATCCTGGTAAGATGTAGTATATCTTAGTACTGTATTACTTATTTTCTTTTCCCCCCTCACCCTTTTTAATGTTTAAGTGTCTGGAATTTCATTAACAGGGCTTCCACCCTCTCCACCATCCGGGGTCGTTGGACCCAGTAGAACTGGGGGACATCAGGATCCTGTTACAGCATATGTGCCTCTAAGCAAGAAGCAGAAGTTGAATGCCAGAACTATTGCCATAATTGCTTTATCTTCATTTGTACTTGTCTTGGCATCCATTGGAATAGTTTGCATCCTTTTAAAGTGGAAAAAGCCTGGTGAAGAATCTACTGCTGTGGATTTTGCATTTACAGCAGCAATTGCTAAACGATCTGGTAAATTCATGTCAGATCTTATTTGATGACAGGATTATTCTTGGAATTCTGGTTTCCTTAAAACATGATTTCTTTGAGGAATGAGCATATTAGAATGATTGGCTATATGTCCAAGACATCATATTTAGAATCTGAATTCTTGCAGTTTTACATTTGTTCCTGGTATCCAACAGTTATTTTGTACATTTTTAGATGGGCCATCGTGCACACCGGTAACTGGTTTAGTTGTGCACTAAATGTTACCATGTAAACTCTTGGGGGGCTTCTTTGGATCTAAAGTAACGTGTTTGTATGCTTGAAACAAATAATTGCTGCATTTCTAGGGATTTATTCTCATCTTGTACTATGAGTAGCCGCTTTATGCTGATTGAGAAACACTGTTTCTTGGTAAATTCAGAGGTTCCAATCATTTTCTTTCTAGCTTTGAATGGTAAATTCAGATGTCCCAGCGAGTAGATGGCAAGGTTTATTGGAAAAATGTTCATTTGTTGTCTTTTTTAATTTTACTCTATTTATCCCCTTCTGCATATGTATCTATATTTTGTTACTTTTCCAATCTTTTTTACTCAACTGTGAATCTAGATTCCTTCTCCATATTATTATCCTTCATTGATGAGTTTTTGGATATATAATGTATTGAAGTCATGCTCAATGTTACTGCAGGCAGCAAGTCCATGATATCTGGTAGTCTGGCAAGCTCAACTTCAGTGTCCCTTTTTTCAACTATGGCTACTTGCCCGCCTTCAGTAAAAACTTTTTCACTAGCTGAACTTGAGAAGGCTACAAACAAGTTTAGCTCTAGAAAAGTTTTGGGTGAAGGTGGGTTTGGTCGTGTTTACCATGGGACCATGGAAAATGGGATTGAGGTTGCTATTAAGTTGCTCACAAGAGAGGATCAGAGTGGAGATCGTGAGTTTATAGCTGAAGTAGAGATGCTCAGTCGACTGCATCATCGTAATCTTGTCAAGTTGATTGGTATCTGTATCGAGGGGCCCAAACGGTGCTTAGTGTATGAGCTTGTTCGTAATGGAAGCGTCGAATCCCATTTGCATGGTATAATATTTTAAACTTTGTCAACCTATGTTATTTATCTCATTCCCAATTAAGCCTCATGAGAAAGCCTGTAATTTGAATTAGCCAATCATTTTTGACCTTGGGATGTCTATGGCCAAGGGGATTATTAGTAATCGGTGATTGGTAGTAATTTAGTTGATAGATCTTTCCAGCACACTTGACGTTATGCATTCAATTCCATGTTCTCTTCTAAAATAACTTTGTAAGTTTGCCTTTGGTACGCATCTTTCTGTTGAGAGCCTATGTAATTTACCCTTCCACTCAAAAAAAGGGGAAAATAAAACTTTTTTAGGTGTTGAAAAAGAGGGAACACTTCATTCCATCTGTTAGTTTTATATGGCTACTCTTTTTTGTTCCTGCGCTTTTTTTTCCCCGCCTAAGTGCAGTTGTTTTGGTGTTCCAGGTGCTGATAAGAAGTGGGGGCCTCTTGGCTGGGATGCCCGGTTGAAGATTGCTCTTGGTGCTGCAAGAGGGCTTGCCTATCTCCATGAGGATTCCAATCCACGTGTCATTCATCGTGATTTTAAGGCCAGCAATGTTCTCCTGGAAGATGATTTCACCCCAAAGGTTTCTGATTTTGGATTAGCAAGGGAAGCATCTGAAGGAAGTCAACACATTTCAACTCGGGTCATGGGAACCTTTGGGTAAATTCTTACTCTTGGCTTGCAATGAAACCTCAGATTGTGTGCTTATTATGTAAAGGCATGATACGGCCATAATGTCCATGGCTACTGTCACTGTCAGAGGCAGTTAAAGCTATCTTTGTGTCTATCTAACAATATGTTCAAAGGTTTCTTCAAATATTGTATGGCTCCTAAGAGGTAGTAGCAATAGCAAAACTACTAAAATGTGAATATCAATTTAGTACTAGCAGTTGAGAGTCAATTACGGTCAGAAACTGCCAAATATGGAAAGCAGTTAAGTGATTCAGGAAACAACGGTTAGGTATTTTTATCTATGTACATAAGGACCAGATGACCTATCAGGATTTAGAAGAAGGAAAGCCTTGTGATTGGCTTTGAAAATTGTTTTGTGGCACTGTTTTCTAGGAATTAAGTAAATTTTATTTCTTCCTACTTGTTTCCTTCACAACAGCTTTGTCATCTCCTCTGAACTTGAGCCATCATTTGTACGTTGTCAGTCATAATCTTGTAGTCTGCAAATGCAAGCAACTATAAACATTCTATGGACCATTAAGGCAACTATTCCAATGTTGTACATAAATATGTATATATATGTTTATATGTCTTAGTGTATATATGTAACTCTGTGCATATGTGCACAAATATATTAACTTTTGTTCTCTCCAAAGATAATTTTGTGCCTATTATTGAGTACGGCTACTGAATCCCACTTTCTTTGACTTTTCCAAGTCTGAAGAGTTCCTGGAACAGAAGCAGTGCTTTTTATGCTTCCTGTGCTTGATAATTCGAGTCTTGCAAGGTTCTTGGCATCATGCTGGTTTTGCTTGCTACCATATAATCTGTTAAGGGATTTATACCAATTCTTCCTCTCCCTGCCCATGTTTCCCCATTGAAAAACTGCTATGATCTCAGTAACTAGATTTTGAACACCTTTATTCCTTGCTTTGCATACCACCGTGTAATCCAGAATTCTTGGGGTGATTTTTTTATCATTTCTAGTAAATTTCTTCTGGGAGCTGTTTGAAGCATTTTTTCCCTTTGCTTTAAAGTCCATTGCACCCAGTTCTATTTCTGCCCTGTGAGTTGTGTGCTACAGGACTGAATAAAGTGATCCTTGAAAAATTTGGGAAGTCTGAATTAGAGGACATTATGTGTCTAGTGTAGTATCACATGTAGGTTTGGTGCAGGTATTACCTGCCCTTCGAAGGATACAGAGTAGGACATGTTGTGGGGGTCTTCTCCACTGCCTCCTACTTGAGTAATTCCTGATAGAAGTTAGTGGACAACTTGAACCCTTCCCCCAACGACTTAAAAAAATGGAACCAGCTTACGTAGGAGGTCAATAATTTGTGTCGAGTGATTGTTGAACCAGCTTACGTAGGAGGTCAATAATTTGTGTCGAGTGATTGTTTCCCAACTCAAGTACCAATGATCAGTGTGACGTGATTTGGATGATGCATTTCTGGCCAAAAATTCATCCAACTTATGTAACACGGGGAAATTTTCACCTTGCAGGTATGTTGCTCCCGAGTATGCAATGACAGGACATCTACTTGTCAAAAGTGATGTATACAGCTACGGTGTGGTGCTGCTGGAGCTCCTATCAGGTAGGAAGCCAGTGGATTATACCCAACCGCGTGGTCAAGAGAATCTTGTAACCTGGGCCCGTCCTCTACTCACAAGCAGAGAAGGTTTGGATCAATTGGTTGATCCTTCCTTAAGTGGAAGCTATGATTTTGACAATATGGCAAAAGTAGCAGCCATAGCTTCCATGTGTGCTCATCCCGAGGTCTCGCAACGGCCGTTCATGGGCGAAGTTGTACAGGCACTTAAACTAATATACAATGACATGGAAGAGACGTGCGAAGATTCATACAGTCAGAGAGAGGAGTCATCTGCACCAGACTGTGACTTCAAGGGGGAGACCGGCACCGGCAGCAGTTGGTGGAATGGGGAGACACCTCGTTTGACTCATGGGTGTTCCTCATTCTTATCTATGGAGTACAATTCGGGTCCAATGGAAGAAATGGATCGACCTCATTCAGTGTCTACATTTGTTGCAAAGGAAGAATCCTTGGCAACGCAAAATAGATCTGGTCCATTGAGAACCAAGCGCCACAGATCTACTCTGTCCAGATTAAGGGGGAGCATGAGTGAACATGAGCTGCTTTCACGGCGTTTTGGTGATGGATACTGGATTTGAGGGTTTACGAGGAAACTACCTCTTTTTTTCTAATGCACTCTCTTTTCCTTTTTCATTTTTCCTTCTAATGTATAGTGTCTGAAGGCTATTATCATTGTAGCTTAGGATGTGGCTGCTCTGTTAGGGTTAAAACAGGTTGCCATGGCTTTTAATTTTTGAAATGTCAATTGATTTGTGTTACATTTGTAACTTTGAACTATGTAATATACGTCCTGATGCCAATGCTGATTCTACGATAAGCTTGTTTATTAGCAATTCTGTGACTTGCGTGCCCTTGACGTTCTCGTACCAATATCTTTCCTTTTTTCTTCAGAAAGGAAAACTATTACGAAAGACAAAGAGGTGATCGACGCAAAATTGGCAATATCAGAATAAGCCCAATCATTATGATAATCATAGTCATCATCATTGCAGTGGTCGAGATTGGTTATCCCGATAATGAATCACACCTTCACTGATTTGTTTGATGAGGGAAGAAAGAAATGTCGTTGGAAAGGACTTGTAGGCACGAACAAGGGTCATAAGGAGTTCTAGGAGTTATCTCATAGGATAATCTTCTGACGGTCAAGTTAGGTGATTGGTGGGACAATGGTGAGTGTTCGGGAGAGTAGAGAGGGAGAGACTAGAGTGAGAGAGAGTTTGAGAGGGTTAGGTTGTATACCTCTTTGATCATTGGGTCATGGTCCTATTTATACCATGGTCGTGAGGTTGACTTTTACTTTTCTTGGGTTGTCGTGGTCGGAGGAGACGTGAGTCGCCCTGCAAGTGTGCTTGATGAGACAGAGAGGTGTGGGTGCTGACTCGTCGTTCCTTCGTAGGAGAAGTAGCTCTCCCATTAATGTAACAGGGTTTGTCGGAGGTGGGGGTTGACTTGTCAGGAGGAGCGACATGGGCGGCGTCCTTCCTTTACCACTTTCGTTGGACTGGAGTGCCTCCCGCCATTAATGCGACGAGGTTCGTCGGGGGCATGAATCATCGCTGCTGGCGGGAGGAGGTGCACGCGATATGACCTCTGGACTTGAGCCTGCATCATGGTAGGTCGCGTGTTGGGTTGGAGTTGTTGGGCGTGGGCCCGAAGTGCTGGGATTCTGAGGTGGGCCCCCAGGCGGGACTTAATGGGCTGGCATACTTTACCCTCCTCACTAGCCCCCCACTCTCGAGTAGTGAGGGTGCTCGGCGCTCGGGAGGACCCAGGTTGGTCCGTCGCCAGCGTGGGGTGCGTCTGAGTGGTGCTCGGCCCCCCTACATTCGGCGCCTCGGGGCTAGGGCGTAGAGTCTTAAATGTACCTGACTGCCCCTTTCCTTCGAACCATCAGGGCGGTTGTCGAGCGTGTGGGCGTTATGTCACTATCATGATGGCGGTGTCTAATTGGCCATGGGGACGTGGGATTAGACGGGGAGGGGATGCTGCCCCAGGGTTTCCCGTCCTACCCATGCCGATAGTGGCGATCCACCTTCCTATTGGTGGCGCGATATCAGCCGTTGACGCTGGGTGTCTCCTTAACCGCCTCTCTTCCCTTTAAGAGGGCATGAGAAGCGGTGTGGGAGGCATTTCTTCATCTTCCCCGGCGTCGGCTCCCACTGCTTCCTTCTTCCTTCTTGCTTCTGGTGAGACTTCTTCCTCCCTTCTCTCACACATGACCCCTCGTAGGAGGTTGGTTCTAGCCGAGGAGTCCGAGCCTTCCACTAGCAGTCGGAGGTGACCGTTGGTGGTGCCTTGAGCACCTCTGGGGCTCCTTCTTGTCCCTCGATCATCCGCATCTCCTATCGAGTCATTGTAGGTCTTAGGGAGGCGTTCCAAGTCCCCCCCAGAGTATGATATCCTCTTCCCCACCACTGAGGAGTGGAGCCAGATAGGCGCCCGTCCGACCGCTGAGCTCTTCCACAACCTCTTCTGCCTCCAGTGCTGTCTTGGCTCCCATGACCTAGAGTTCTACTTTAGGGCCCGAGCTGGGATGAAGTTCCTCACTTTCTCCCCGACTCTCTCGTACTTGAAGCACTGGCACAAGCGCTTCGTCATTTTGACGAAGGTCGGGGGGGGGGGGGGGCTGGGGTTACCTTAACCGCCGGTTTGCCCAAAGTGTGATGCCTTCCCTGACCCACAGGGAGAGGGCGACGATCAATGAGATCTGTCAGGAGCCGATCCTGAAGGCAGACATGGAGATGACCCCTTCTCTTTTGAGGTCGCTGGGACTGAGCCCTCCTCTCCCTACCGGTAGGGCCTTGATAGGGTTGAGTGCTTAGAGCTGTAGCCATCTAGACCATAGTCTAATGGGCTTTGCTTGCTGTCGCAGGCGTCCCAAAACCACCTCCGGGCGTAGAGCCTGTCCATCCCGAGCTCTACTTCTAGACACTCGTACTAGAGTCTTCGGATCCTCATCCTCGAGACCACCAGGTGTAGCCTGGGGCCTCTCAACTTCCTCTGATTGTCGCCCGAGCTTCTTCGACTGTCGTCAGAGCCTGTTCGGCTATCCGGCATTCTCGGGATGTGGTTCCGGTTGGACCGTAGCTGACGTCCTTGCTGCTCGCCTCAGGCCGTCTCTGCTACTATCCGTTGGGCGCGAGATCTTCCGAGGGGCCGTTCGCTGTGCCTGCGCCTTCCTTGCCTTCTCGTCCACCGGTCACTGTCCCCAATGGCTTGTCGAGCCTAGAGGCGCAGGAGCCACCAAGCGCGAGTGGGTCGCCAACCATGTCGAGTGAGAAGCGCAGGGGCCCGAGCTTGGAGGACATGATGGCGTGGGAGAGTTGGAGGGCGAAGAAGCTGAGGGTGTCTGCACCTCCTCCCGCGCATATGTCGGTAGATCCTGTGGTTGTCACGTAGTCCCTGGCTCCTACTCGCCAGTCATCATCTCCTCGGGTCATAATCCCCCATGGATATAAGGCCCCTCTTCTCGCCAGGGTGTGCGATGTCCACACAGTGGCCTACGAGCTCATGATGAAGTCGCTACGGCCGAAGGATGGGGGGGGGGGCAGATGGTACACTGGTATCCGACAAGTGGAGGACCGTGGCCTGGCGGGGTGGCCTGCGCACTAGCTCTCCTGGATGAGCACCGCCGGGTCCTCAAGATGGACCACTCTCCGGTGGAGGAGATGCGAGAGGTGCTCTGCCGTAGGACACAGGATTGGGAGTAGGAGAAGTAGACCCTCCAAGCGCTCTCCGGCTCCCTGGACAAGATAAGGGAGGTAACTAAACAACTGTCGGCGGCAGCCCCAGACGAGCAACAACGGCTGAAGGTGGCATGGAGTGTTGGCGAGGGCGGCGGCGGCCGAGTCGAATCTAGCCGCCATGAAGGCGAGGGTGAAGGCGGCGGCGGACCAAGAGTTCATGGCGGCGGAGGCGAAGGCATTGGTGGAGGCCAAGGCAGTGACGACAGAGGAGAGGATATGAGCGAGGGATGCAGCGGTGGTGACAGCCATTGAGCTATACAAGGAGTCCTCGACCTACATTGAGGAGGTCAATGACGTGGCCTACACCATCTTCTGCTCGGCCAGGGAGGTTGAATTCCACGATGGGTGGGCCGCTCCTCTGAAGGCCATCACTGAGGCCACTGGTACTCCCGCTCCTGAGTTCCAACCCCCCGTCGTCCTCTACAAGGTGGGGCTTGAGGAGGAGGAGGAAGAAGGGGAGGAGACCGCCCCAGACATAGCCGGAAAAGGAGTGGAGGGGACCACAGGGGTCCCCCAGGCTGTAGCTGGTGAGCTGGTGGTCGTCCTCGACAGCCCTCAAGTGCACAGAGTGGCCGCTCAAGAGCCAGCTCCTTCTCCTGCCAAGTCTGAGTGTTTGACCGACGACTGAGGATGGGCCTATTGACCAATGCCGCACACTCACCTTCTTCTTTTCTTTTCTTCTTTTTCCTCTTTCTTTTGGAGGGGCACATCTAAATAGGTGTGCCCATAAATGTAAATTAGCCTTGCTTAATGGAAAATGGACTCCCTTGTGTCCACAGTGCCTTGACTTTGCATGGTCTTCTGGGTTTCGGGGTCATTATTCCTTCAGCTAGCTTCAGTAGTCCCTAGGCGTCCCAATTCTCGATCTGTCACATCGGTGCCAATGGAGTTGCCGAGGGAGCCACTTCGTAACTCGTTGCGGGGCTCGAGGCCTATGTGCCTGTTCCCGCCAGTGGAGGGTCTCCTCGTGTCCCCGCAAGGGTGCCTTCTACTTGCTATAAATTAGGGCCCTCAATAGGGGTTAGGGCCGTGGAAGTCCTAGCAGTTCTTCGGGGATATCTTGTGTTGGCTGGAGGGATGGCGAGCCGAGCACAAGTGTCATCTTCGAGCGCGGAGGAGGGGTCGCCCAAGCGTCCACGCCTCAGAGAGAAGCCCTTACCCAAGGTGAGTTCGTAGTAGGGCATGCAGGTGCAGGGTGATTATGCTGCCTTTCGAGGGGTTACTTAGCAGGCTGGCAGGCGGCCTTGTACAGTCCATCATTTGTATGCCTTGAAGGGGGTGCTGAACATCACCCCTGACTTGTTCGGACCCGAGTATGATGACTAGGCCCCTTTGTATTCCCTTTCGAGAATGCAATGAATGGTTCTCCTCTATTCTTCTCTTTCCTACATTTGTGGTCGCCAAGCTCTTCCTATCTTCTTTTTCTTTTTGGTGAGCTGAGGGCACCATCCTCCAAGAGTTGCGAGAAAGAAGAGGGTGTAAGTCGTGGACTGTATAGGCCTCGGTGCTCATCGGGGTCTGTTAGCTCCAAGTGTGTCAATGGATGGAACCTCTCCGAGCGCCGGTGAGTGGCACATGGTCCATAGTCTTGTTTATAGACAGAATGGAACCTCTTCGAGCTCGACTAGGTGGCACATGGTCCATAGTTGATAGACGTAGTCTTTGAAACAGATGGAACCTCTCTGAGCACCAGTGAGAGGCACTTGGTCCGTAGTCTCGTTCTAGACTGAATAGAACCTCTCTGAGCTCAACCGGGTGGCGAATGATCCATAGTCAATGGACGTAGTCCATAGTCTGTTATACTGGAGGGCCAGTTGGTCACTTCTCCATGAGGAGCTGACTAGTCGGTTCCCCATTATTAGGGCATGTCGGCCTGCCTCTTGGCGAGCGGCTCGGTTGGCTAACCAACAGACGTAAGCCTCAAGGACTGGATTTTTGAGGGAGGCTGGTATGTCCTTCTCTCCTGCTTAGGAGGAGACTTGTCAGCCCGACCTCTGGGGAGGTAAGAAAATACCCCCCATGGTTTTCGAGGGAGCTAGATAGTCAGGTCTCCCTGGGGGGAGCTGGCCAGTTGGACTCTCTCTTGGGGGCGTGGAGCTACCTATAGGGTCCCTGCGAGTATATTAGGAGGGACATTACAAAGCAGTGGGTTGTATGCCCTTTTTAATAATAGGCCTTAAGGTTTATAGAGTTCATGGTGCGAGGGACCTCTCGACTGTTGAGGGTGGAGAGCCTGTATGCACCTTTTTCGAGCACCTCTGCTATCTTGTATGGACCTTCCTAGTTGGGGCAAGCTTTCCCACTGCTACTCAAGGGTCTGCAATTGCAGCATGCCGCAGGACTAGGTCACCGGGGAGGAAGAGGTGTTCACGTACCCAAGCATTGTAATACTGGGACAATCGTTGTTGATAGGCGATCAGGCATGCTCGGGCTCGTTCTCTATCCTCAATCAGTAAATCCAAGTTCTCTCGGAGTGCTTAGTTATTGCGTGATTCGTCAAATTGGCTTACCCTGAGCGTGGGGTTGGAGATCTCAATTGGGTTTACCGCTTCTGCTCCATAAGCCAGGTGGAAAGGTATAGTGTCTGTGGGTATCTGATCACATCTCTGTGGATGTCGGATCGGGTTTTCATGCTTGTTCATAATTTTAATATTGACTCTTCAGATCCCACTTAGGAATATCGAATTATTTTAGGATTTTCGGGGGCATATTGATCGAAATTAGCATTTTAAATGACATTTGGGGTATTTTCCTATTTTCTAGATTTTTCAAACCCAAATAACCCCAAACCCTTATAACCATCATGCCGCCTTCCTCTTCCTCATTTGCTCCTTCCTCCTTCCACTGTTCCCCCCTTTCTCTCCTCCCATCCTCCGATTGTAGATGGCAGATTGTGAGGGGTGATGTGGCCAGGCAAAGACGGCGGCGAAAGGAAGGTCTTCGGTGCGAGACGAGTGCGGGTTCACACACGATGGCCGTGGTTCGATCGTGGGATTTGAAGTTCTGTGTGGTCTGGCATTCTTCGGCACGTAAGATTGCCATTTGTGGTAGGGGGATGGATACTAGACCTTCCTCTTGCAGTTTACCCTCCATTCTGCATAGATTCGAGCTAGAGAGGGGATTTATTTCATGATCGGGGGAAATATCATGTCGGGGTTGTGTGGCGAGTTTTGGTCGATCCGTGCAGCGATTTGTAGCTTAGATGATGTTTTTTCGATGGTGTGATTGGAGGGGACAAGTTCCCCAGTGTTTCCCCCTTGTATGAGGCAAGTGGGGCATGGGTTGAACCCCCGGAATGTGGTTCTGGATGGGGTGATCTCCACATAAGGCCGCCATGTTCCTGGCCTTGGAGATTGGGGGCGGCCAGGTCGATGTCCGCCCTGCATGTCTGGGTGGCTAGAGGCCTGGCCTTCCTGCACAGTTCGGCGGCAAGGTGGGTGGCCGCCTAGTGGGGTGCTTCTATTGGGCGGCTAGCCCTCTGGCCGCCCAAGTCTTGTGGGCAACTGAGGGGGTGGCCGCCCAGTGTTGTGGTCTGCTGGGCAGCCAGCCTTCTGGCTACCCAGGTCTGGTAGGCGGCCTGGAAGGTGGCCGCTTAGGTTTTAGATTCTTGGATATTGTAGGCATCATGTTTGCATGGAGGGATGATCCTGCGTGAGCCGTATGGGCCCGCAACTGATGGTTTAGCTGTCTAGTCATATCTTCTTGTGATTTGGCAGTACTAAGCTATGTTGTGACTTATAGTATGTGTGTGTGAACCAGTGGTACTTCGGTGATTTTTGTTCCAACTATGTACTTTCACCTTGAGTGACACAACACTAGACGTAGCCTTTTTGGGTGCGCGGGCGTCGACCTACTTGGGAGAGGTAGAGGGCTTTCCCTGTAAGACAATTTTAGGTTTGTTACCATGGGCCCCCTACTGTTGCGGCCTGAGTCCGGGCCAGGGAGAAAACCAACTAGAGGGCCTCACGTTGAGCAGTTAGTTTGTGTGTGCACACGTGGCTGGGGACTTCAGACATGTGCTGATGAGTACGACCCCAGCTAGTCCTTGTGAGTTGTGTTTGCGTGTCTCAGTTGTCGCGTTAAGGCTAAGCGGGAGACACATGAGGCGTGGTATAAGACGTAAGTGGATGAATCCTGCCTTACTTCTAGTGGGCAGTTTCTCCCACCACTTATGGTTATGGTGCAGTGTTCTTGCGACGAAGGTTGTTCCAATGTGTATAGCCGAGATACTATCTTACCTACTCGTGGTTGTGGTTCTTTTAAGATGTGTGGACATGGTTTGCGTGGCAGGGTTATTGTTTGTCTTGCTTACTTATATACTATTCTTCCTGCCAGTTACTTGTAATTATTGTTGTTATTATTGTGTGGTGGGGATCCACGAGACCCTTACTGAGTCAATGAGATGAGGTTCACCTCTTTTGTTTCTTTTAGGTGAGGCTGTCCTTCCACGTGGTTCTTTTGAGACTCAGCGTGGTGCCAGTGGTACTTCTTAGCTGCCAGCTTGCCAGAGCCGGGATATGTCCCGTGACTACTGTGGACACCGAAAATCGCACATCCAAATGTCATGCTCGGCCCAGCATCTACAACGGCGCCGAGTGAAGAAACCCCGGAGAAATCAGGCACCAAAGGCCCCACAGCCCGTGGGCCCCGAAGGAAATCAAACGGGTCACAACTCGTGCCCACAACGGGCCCAAAACTGCCCATCCAGCCTTCAACGGCACCCCCCCCGTGGGGAGCCCTTCAGCGGCACGCCCAGCCCCCAAGGGGCCTCAACGGCACGCCCTGGTGGAGCCCCAGCGGCACGCCCCTTCAGGCTGCCCAGCGGCACACCCCATTTGGCTGTTCAGCGGCACAGCCCATCAGAAGCTTCAGCAGCACGCCCCAAAGGGCCTCCAGCGGCACGCCCTGGAGAGCCCTCCAGCGGTACGCCCCCTTCGCCGGCACACCCCCGCTGGGGTCTTCAACGGCACACCCCTAGGGGGGTTCAACGGTACGCCCCCTAGGCGGGTTCAACGGCACACCCCTAGGGGGGTTCAACGGCACGCCCCCCAGGTGGGTTCAACGGCACGCCCCCCAGGTGGGTTCACCGGCGCACCCCCTTTGGGGTCTTCAGCGGCACGGCCCTTTGGGGCTTCAGCGGTACGGCCTTTGGGGTCTTCAACGGCACGCCCAAAGGGGTCTTCAGCGGCACAGCCTCCAGAGGCTTCAGCGGCAGGCCTTTTTGGCTCCCCAGCGGCACGCCCCTTCGAAGACCTCCAGCGGCACAGCGGTGAAGTTCTTTCAACGGGCGACGTGAGGCCCATGCCCTACGCATCCTTGGCGCGCAGTGGAGCCGTCTGAGGTGGCAGCCGATCGTTGGGCCACGCAAGCTACCCCACTGACAGCCAGGACAGAGGGGAGTCAAACCCCATCATCACGGGCTGCTTCCCGCCCTCGACAGCCATGCTCGAAGGCTCCCCGCTGCTGAGGGTATAAAGGACGCCCGTCTTCAACAGGGGACGGGAGAGAGAACACATCCAAAAGGGGGAGACGGACAGACAGACACGTACAGAGGAAAAGAGAGGAAGAAGAAGAGAAGAGAGAAGGGAAGGAGAAGAACACCGGCGGGAGCCTCCTCCGACGACCGCCGTGAAGAGAGCAAGAGTAAGGGAGGGGGAGAGAGCTAAATGTAATGGGGGAGAAGGGTTGGGGGACGATGGCCAATGTATTAGGCCCAGAAGTTTTCTTCCTTCTCTTATCCCATTCCTCCTGGTTCTTTGTCTTTCTTACTCTTGTCCATGGCCCCATTTGGGGAGTTTGCTTTTGCCATATGCCTGAAGGGCCTCGCCCTCTTGATTCTCATGAATGAAAACCACCCTCTCCGGGTTTCTTTTCGATCTTCGATGTTTTATGCTAGGCTTTGCGGGCTTTTTGACGGACAATCCGTTCTTCCCTCTGTCTCCTCATTCCTCCGGCGTCTTTAGGGTCCTCCACATCGATGTAGGTTTCGCCCTTCTGTTGGCCTTGGCTCCGTGAGCTCCTCACTCCCTTCTATGGCCATCTACCGTGTTCCCGGGCTTGAGGAGAAGGGGAGGTACCCTTCTTTCTTCCCAACCACTCAGTCACTAATAGGCCACTCCCGGCCTTGAAATCCCCTGTCTTTCTTCCTCTTTTCCTGAACAGCCGCCAAGTCTCCCCCCCCAGTTGCTTGCAACCCTTTTTAAGCCTCCCAGCGGTGCACCTTTCCGGCCCTTGGCCGGCACACCTTTCCAGCCTTCAGCGACACGCCCAGATCAGCCTTCAGCGGCACACACCTTTTCAGCCTTCAGCGGCACACACCCAGATCAGCCTTCAGCGGCACACACCCGGATCTGCCTTCAGCGGCACACACCTGTCCAGCCTTCAGCGGCACGCCCTGTCCAGCCCTCAGCGGCACGCCCTTTCTAGCCTTCAGCGACACGCCCAGATCAGCCTTCAGCGGCACACACCTTTTCAGCCTTCAGCGGCACACACCTGTCCAGCCTTCAGCGGCATGCCCCATTGGCCTTGCCCTTCAGCGGCACGCCCTGTCCAGCCCTCAGCGGCACACCCTGTTCAGCCCTCAGCGGCACACCCTTCAGTCCTTCAGCAGCTTACTCTCTGGCCAGTCCCAGTCCATGCCTCTTAGAGGCCCTCAGTCTGTCGTTCGTCTCCACGTTTTCCGGGGCTCTACAAAGGTGTTGCTCCCCCGGGGGCCCACCTCCAGTTGTCGGGTTCCGCCACTCCATGTGGGCGCATTCCCTTTATCTCCCTTACGCCCTGGGTCAAGGGGAGATGCTGCCAAATTTTTGTCAAGAGCTAATAAACAATTGAAAGAGGCACAAGAAGGCAATAAGCAAACAATCAACTAATGAAGCCTTCCAACTTATCAAATCACTGCCGGCCTCCCGATGAGAATTGAACCGAGCTAGTGAAGCACCCGGCAGCCCGAGCATCCGACCCGCAAGAAAAGAGATCGAACCAAACAAAGAGAACGAAACAAAGCAAGGGAGGAATCTTATATGAAACTACACAAGGGTTAAGATAAGAAGAAAAGAAAAGCCTTAAAACGAGTAATTAAAATTGGGTTAACCTCCATCACGCCCAGATCAGCCTTCAGCGGCGCACACATGTCCAGCCTTCAGTGGCACTCCCCCCACAGCCTTCAGCGGTATGCCCCTACAACCCCCAGTGGTACGCCCTCATTGGTCCTCAGCGGTACGTTACCCTTTGACCTTCAGCGGCACACCCTTATTGGCCCCCAGCGGTACGCTCCCCCCAAGTTTTCAGCGGTACACCCCCTCAGGCCTTTAGCGGTACGCCCCTTTGCTGCCCTTCAGCGGTACGCCCCTACCTTCCCTTCGCCGGCACACTATATCTATATACGCATACAGCATGACACAGCGTTAATAGCGGCAAATAAATTAACAAAAATTGCACTAATCAAAGGACTTCGAATGCGTAATATTAATCACAATAAAGAGGCGGGAGGGATAATTAAAAAAAATATATAAATAACAAAGGAATGACAACAATAAGAACAATCATGAATAAAGGAGAAGAGAAATCATCCCGATCAAAGGCACGAGTAAACATTACACCTCAGATCGGAAATCCCAGAAGATACAACTAAGAAAGTCCCAGATAAAAGACGTTAATGTCCACACTGCAGCCCTCTCTCTCTCCGGGACCCGGGGCAAAAGGGAATAACAACGTCGCCCTTTCAGGTCGGGCCCGAGTCTTGGGAATTACTCCGTATGGCCGGGCTTTGACCTAACTTCGGGCCGACATCTTAATCGGACCGGATTTGTTTCCTCGTTCCGGATACCTTCCGAATCCTCATTAAAATTGCCGCATGTTCGGTAGACATTTGAAGGGATCTACTTCAGTTTTCTCATGGTGACGCTGCCACTGACCGGTGCCCGAATACAAATAGTCTACGAGTGGCCGACACGGCCGACGACTTATGGTCTTGATAAAACCTTCAGTGTGATCTACACGTATCTCTCTCGCATAATTAGTATTACTCTTTTCGGCCGCGGGGCCCCTAGTTTCGGCAATTAATCAAGGGTATTCCCTCGTATGGGGGATGTAAATGACGTCGTGACCTTCATGGCGCGACGGGATTCGGTCCTGACACGAACCACACAATCATCTGACGAAGTCAGATCGAGCGCACCATGGGCTCTTCGGAGCCCGAATAAATCGTCACTTCGGTGACTGGCATGCCCACGCACTCAATAAACCAGCGATCGCACCAAGACAACGAGCGAACGAAAAGTGCGTCCACAACTCTGGCACGCCCGGTGGGACCAATCCACCCTTCCTCTCTTTGCCGAAACTAGGGGTCCCGCGGCCCCCATCTTGTAATACCGATTGTGCTACTTTCTTAAATGCAGAAAAAGAAGAGGAAGCAACAGCATGGAGCCGACAATGGCTGTTGTCTGCAGCCCTGAGGTTGTGGAGAATCACGTGCGGGGTGGCTACCTGGCGGTACCCCTCGCTTTCGGGAGTTTCCCTCCCACTGTGGGCTTCCCCAACTTCTTGGGGGTGGCCTTCGCCGAGATCCTCGACGTGGAGACATCCGAGGACGCCCAGATCAACGCCCCCGCCCCGGGGGCCACTGAAGCTGCTGCCGGCCAAGGTGTGGCCAAGAACAATACCAGCGTCCCGACAACGACGCTGAGCTGCAACGTGCACCACGTGCACCAAACCACCGGCCCATCCCACCACGGGTCGGCATCCCACCGAAGGAGGCTTCGGAGGAGCAGCACTGCGCCGGCTCAGCGCGTCGCATGTCCAACTCCGGAAAGTCCATGACGGTTGGGGCCCTCCGAGTCCGCCTAGACGGGCAGAGGTCCCAGGTGACGCCAGACCGCGTCGTCCCGACCGTCCCAGTCCGCAACTCCTTTCAAGGCCTGGAGAAATTGAAAGGGAAGATGACGCCCGCTGTTGTGGCCACCCCACCAAAGATTGCACCGGCTCACAGGCTGGCCAAACTGAAGCAAGTCTGGGTACCCAAGGAGGCCCAGCCCGCTGCACCCGCCCAGGCAGGGCCCAGCACTTTCCGCCCGAGGAGGGCCCGAAGAGATGACAGGGTCGAGGTGATGACCCCAACTCTTCGACCAGCACCCGTCACCCCGGTGCCGCCTGAGAATGCTCACCGCCGTCGCCGGGGGCGCCGACACAACGCCGCCCGCCCGGCACTCAGGGCCTACTCTCCTCCTGCTGCTGTCGTCGACGCGCAACCACAGGTCGCTCTCCCTGACCAGGAGTGGGAAGGGATCGAGCAGGCCATGAGAAACTACCTCCGAGGCCCGGGTAGCACCCCCGCTGGCCGCCAGAGACTACTGGGGGCAATGACCTCCGCCTTCCAGGAAGAAAGACAGGGACCTGCACCTAGTATGGAATCGAGGACCCGCCCGGAGGAGCCGCGCCAGTCCCCTGTGCGGGAGGAAGCGCCGCCCCGACGGTCGGTCTTCGACAGGCTGACATTCCCGGGAGGACCGTCCCGGAGGGCGTCAAGAAGAAACAAGAATAGGAAATGGCAGACATTCACCTGCAACATGGCAGGAGTCCATGGTCGGTATGGGGCCTTACCCGCCGACCCGGAAGAATTGGCCAGAATAGCTGCCAGGCCGGGACCCCTTACCAGAAGAAGGAGAGCGGCAGGCGGCGCGACAGCCGAGGAGCCCCTCACGGCCCTCACGGCCCTCACGGCCAATGTAGTCACCACCGGCGACATGAGTGGCGGACCCTCGACATCATCCGAGGACGCCCCGGCCGAAGAGACGGGGGGCATGCCCAGCCTCCCCACAGCTGACCCAGCAATGCTGCTCATGATGCAACGATTCCAGCAGGAAATCGAATCACTTAAAAAGCAGTTGAATGAGCGAAACACACCACCCCCAATGTCCTGGCAGACCGAGGTCACACCCGAAGTATCCAGGGACAGGGGGCAGTCTTCCGAGGCAGCTCTTCCGGTAACCCTCGATCCCCTCGGGGGCACGCCCCCGCAGCAAGCACATTGCACAGCGGTGACCCCGCCACAGGCGCCGCTTTCACAAGGGTCCCCCATGGCCCCCCGAGCTACCGTGGTAGCCACCCCGAGCGCACAGCCCGCTCATTTCTACCCGAGCCCAGTCGACCCGGCGGCAGTCAGCCGGTTGATGCTCGAGCAGATTATAGACATGAAGTTGGCCGAGAGGGGCGATGGGGATCAGACGCCTTTCGACGTCTACCGAGTACCCTACCCGGCTCATTATGCTGCCAGGAAGTTGCCGGCTGGCGTCACCAAGCCGCCGAAATTTGAAAAGTTCAATGGGCAAGGATCTCCCAGAGAGCATATTGCCTATTACGTGAACGTCATGGGAGACCTGGCTGCTGATGAGGCCTACCTCCTGAAGTTCTTCGGCTCAACACTCACCGGGCTTGCCTTTGAATGGTACTCCGGCTTGTCGCCCGGGTCGGTGGCCGATTGGCCCGACATGCAGAAGAAGTTCAAGGAAAGATTCTACGTGGCCGAGAGAGAAGTTACCATGACTGAACTCTACGCCACAAGACAGAAGAATGATGAGTCGGCCCTCAACTACATCAAAAGATGGAGGAACCTTAGTATGAGGTGCAAACGCCCCCCGCATCAGGAGGACGCAGTTCAGATTTGCAAGCAAAACTTAAAGAAAGAAATCCTAGAAAGAATGATCGGCACTGAGGTCAAGACATTTGACCGTCTGAACAATGTGGTAGCGGAGATCGAGGCATTCTTGGCCCGATACTCCTCCACCCCAGCCATGTCAAGCCAGAGGGCCAGGCAGGCGGAGAAGAAGCCGGCTCCCCCGGAGGTGCATGCACTAGACTTCCAGGCTTTTGAAAAGCAGAAGGAGAAAGCCAAGGGAGCGGCTAACCCTCCGCCGCCCAGAACCACATAGCGGCGGGAAGGCCCCTCACTAAGAGAGAAGATGAGAAACAAGCTATATTCCTTCTCTCGAGACAAATCCAAGCTCCTGTTTGAATGGGCAACTAGCTACAATAAGATCACACTGCCCGAGCCGAAAAGGCCGAGCGACTTGAAGAAGAAAGACGACCCGCGCTTCTGCATGTATCATCGGGTGCTCGGGCATACCATTGAAGACTGCTACGTCTTCAAGGATGTTATTGAGTCCTTAATCAGGGACGTGGAGCTCGACATGGGGGAGCATAAAGTAGACCCCCCGCAGCCACACGAGCTGCCCAGCATAACCTCCTCCGTCAATATGATCTCACTATATCAGGAGTTGCCAGAAGGATGGGCGGAAGCCTGTGCCCGTGCCACTTATGAAACCTTTATCATGGCACCAGCTCAAGACCAAGAAGGGTGGCAGACTGTACCCAGAAAAACCAGAAAGGCGTGCGCCTCTCGACCTACCCCAGGAATTTACTCGAGGGTAGCAGCGCCCCTGCCTGCACCGCCCCCGGTAAACCCTGTTTGCCACGACACGGCCCCCCGGCTGGTCATGAGGCAGCCCACTCACAACAAGAAGAGCTCTGCCCCGCTGCGGTTGTACAAGAAGACTAGCCCGGCGGTTGAAAAACTCCAGGCTATTATTGACGGGCTTGAGGATTATGAGCAGCCCAAAATCCAGCCCGTCGAGCTAAAACAATATGTTCCCTGGGAGGAGTTCGAGTCACTCGAGCTGGCTCCAGGAACAGAAGCTGATGCAGACAAAGAGCCTCCCCTGTGGGGTGAACCTATTCGAGAGCAGCCATCCGCTGCAGCGGGCAAGAAGAAGAAGAAGAGAAGACCCAGGGGCAAGAAGAAGAAGGAGGTCGTCTTCGCCTGCAACACCCTCTTGGCGTTGTTCGACACCGCTCTTTCCCTGGAAGAGAAAGAAGAAGAGCCACCCTATGAGCCGGCAGAGGTGAGTCAAGCTGAAGCATCCACCTCCCAGCACGCTACCAGGTCAGGGAGGAAGTGGGGGCGTCCTCCTCAGGGCAGCCTCAACATCATGCTCAGGGGGGAACAACCATACCAGGTTCCCGAGCCCGAGGTCCGAGGCACCGAGATCCCTCCTCCATCAGACCTCTACCCCGGAGGCACCAAGAGTCAAAGCGCCCCGTCATTCGCCGAGTTCCTGTCCGCTCGAGCAGGAAGGCGGGTGCACCCCCAGGGGTCCGTTGCGACCAGTAAAGCAAGCATTCCTCAAGCTCTACCGGCTACAGTTCCTGCCCAGCCAGAAGGAGAATTCAACGGCATCCCAAACCTCGCCGAGTTCATGCGAGAAACAGAAGAAGCCCAGCAGGCCCCGCCAGCTCAACAGGCCGCATCAGAGCTCACAAAACAGGCATCCCCAGAGCTGGCACCCCAATCCCAGGACGAGGGCAGACGCAGCAAGCCCGAAGAGATGAAATTGCTCAAGGTGCGGGCAGCCGAGCGAATAGTCAGACACCTCAAGAAAATCCCGACCCGGTTCACGGTGTGGGAGATGCTGTCCTTGAACGAAGAAACACGGCAAGCCATCATCGCCGCACTCCAGACGCCAGCACACCTTGAAGCCTATTTGGCAGAAATACCACTGGAAGTAGCAGTGGCTTTCACAGAAGACGACATGCTCCTACCGACTTGCAGCCATAACAGGCCCCTCTACATGAAAGGGTAGCTGAACGGCCAGCCTATCAACAGGGTCTTGATCGACCCAGGGGCAGCAGTGAATATACTCCCGTACCGGGTATACCAGAAGCACTACTTTGACGTACATCTGGTCGAAGTTAAAAATGTCAAGATTACCGGCTTTAACCAGAAATGTGAGGTTCCTATGGGGGTTGCAGAGTTCAACTTGACCTTTGATGACTTCACCACCAAGGTCCAGTTCCACATCATCAACTCCAGCACTTCCTACAAGGCGTTGCTTGGCCGGCCTTGGCTACACCAGAACAGAGTGGTGCCCTCCACCCTGCATCAATGCATCAAATACCCCTGTGAGGGGAAGGAAGTCAGGATCTTCGCCGACCTCCACCCGTTCGAGGTGTTCGAGTGTCACCTGTCAGATGCCAACTTGTACTTAGAAAAGGCGAAGCAAGCTCCTCAAGTCATCCAAGACAAGGGAAAGAAGAAAATGGAATCAGGTGGTTGGTTCCCTCCGCCACCCCCGGGTTATGTGGCTCCTCCACATGTACCGTTTGTTGCACAAGAAGAAGGGGTATTTAGGGCAGCCCCTCTCGCCATCTACCCCACATCGGGGGCACCCTGCCTCGAAGACCTGCTAGAAGATGTCAGGGTCCCGCCAGGGATCGTCAAGCCGATAGCGGAAGTTGAATGCCAAGCAGCTGAACGACTGAGAACCTTCGAGGTGCCTAACCCCGAGGGGCCGCCCACTATCTTCTATGTGGCCGGGGAGAAGCCAGTCAGGGAAGATGATGATTGCCGGTTCCCTGACGAGCTGCATGACCCGCACATCCCCATTACGGGACTTCCCCACATGACTGACCGAGCAACCAGAATGGTCAGAAAGCAGAGGATTCCTCCCTACCTGCCCTCCAGCCGGAAGGAAATGTTTGAAAGAATGTGGAACCCACCAAACCTGGATCGACGGTTGCTGAAAATCACCAAGCACCCCGGTCTGGGCTTTTCACTAGAGGAATATTACGAGACTGACGTCATATCAGTCTCGACATGGTCTGGCGACGACCCCGCAGAAGCTACGGATTCGCGGGAAGCCTGTCAAGAGGCATATCCTGGGCCCCCGGTTCAGGAGGCACAAGACGAGGAGGTCTTCCTTTGGAAACCTCCCCGCCGCCGCTGCCTGGAGGAGACCCCCTCCGCCTCCGAAGTGTCGACTTCGAGAGGGCACACCAGCGAGGCACCTCCACCCCGGCCGGCCGGCGAAACCAGGAGCAAAAGCATGGGCCAGGCTCCGAAGTCCCCTCGATACGACCCTGTTATGTACGCCCTGTACCATAGGCAGCAATGGGAGATCGAGATGCTGAAAGCACGACTGGCCGAGTTGACCTCGCTAGTCGCCGACCTGGTCCAGGGTTCTCTCCCCCCGCGGGGTGGCCGCATGCCTCGGCCCCGAGATGCCAGTCCTGACACCCCCGTCTGGTCAAGAAGGGAGTTGAGAGACGCGGCAAGCCTGTTGATCGAGCGGCCAACCAGGCAAGGCCTAACACTCCAAGAGAAGCTGCAGAAGCCATACTCCTTCCCGAGAGAGAAGACCCGGGGCATCTTCGACTGGGCCCGCCATTACGGCAAGGTCTCCCTCCCACGGTCCAAGAGGCCGCAAGACATCCGAAGAAGTGGGGACCCACGATTTTGCCCTTACCACCAGATGCTGGGCCACGCCATCGAAGATTGCTACGTCTTCAAAGACATTGTCCAAGACCTCATTGAAAGGGACGAGCTCAGGATGGGGGACTATGTGGTAGCCCCGCCACGCCCCCACGTGGCGGACAGCCCCAGAGCAGGAGCCTACACCGTGTCCATCCACTGCCAGGCCCCTGAAGATGCGGCTACCCCGGCCCCCGTCTGAGCTGTCTACGATGAGTACATAGAAGACCCCGAGGTGACCCCGTGCCTTTCTGCACCAGCGGACCTCACCGACCTGGCGGCTACGGCCCAGGAGGACTGCGAGGTGAATGCAGCCTCCATGCCCGGTCATGATGAACAAGAAGATGGAGATGGCGTCCTCGAGCCCGAGGACAATGAAGACCAAGACTTCGTCGATTTGTCGCCAGTCCCGCCGGAAATTGAAAATGGCGGCCAGGTCACGGTCGACGAACTAATTGAGGTCAACCTTGGTACAGAAGACGACCCCAGGCCAACCTTTCTGAGTGCTCTCATGCCCCTACAGGAGAGAGAACAATACACAAAGTTACTGCAAGAATTCCGGGATTGCTTTGCCTGGAACTACAGAGAAATGCCTGGGCTCAGCACCAAAGTGACTCAGCACATACTGGCCATTGATCCCAAGGTGGAACGAGTGAAGTAGCCTCCCCGGCGCATGAGGCCGGAGCTAACCAGCCAGATCTGCAAAGAGGTCGACAAGCTCATAAATGTCGGTTTCGTGGCGGAAAACCAATACACCACATGGCTGGCCAATATTGTACCGGTGAAAAAGAAGAATGGACAGATCAGGATTTGCGTGGACTTCCGCGACCTGAATAGAGCCTGCCCGAAAGATGACTTCCCGGTGCCTATCACCGAGGTGATGATTGATGCAACCACTGGCCACGAGGCCCTGTCCTTCATGGATGGGTCATCCGGCTATAACCAAATTTGGATAGCCGATCACGACCGGGTCCACACAGCTTTCCGGTCACCCAAAGGGATATTCCACTACAAGAGGATGCCCTTCGGCCTCAAGAATGCCGGTGCCACATACCAGCGAGCGATGACCAAGATCTTCGACGAGCTGCTGTACGGCAAGGTCGAGTGCTACATTGATGATCTGGTAGTCAAGACGAAGAAAAGAGACGAGCACCTGAGGGACCTCAGGGTCGTCTTCCAAAGGCTCCGGCAGTATGGGCTGAAGATGAATCCCATGAAGTGCGCCTTTGGCGTGTCCAGCGGGAAATTCCTCGGCTTTATTGTCCGGCACAGAGGGATCGAGATCGACCCCCTGAAGATAAAGGCCATCCAGGAGCTGCCTCCTCCCAAGAGTATGGGAGAGCTGAGGTCCCTGCAGGGGCGTTTAGCTTACATCCGCAGGTTCATCTCCAACTTGTCAGGGCGCTGCCAACCCTTCCACAGACTGATGATGAAGAATACACCCTTCAGCTGGGGTCACGAGTGCCAGCACGCGTTCGACCAGCTAAAGGAGTACCTGAAGACCCCACCTGTCCTGGGGGCGCCTGTCAAAGGTAGACCGCTTATTCTCAACATAGCGGCCACCGAATACTCACTGGGGGCAATGCTCGCCCAGAACAATGATGAGGGAAAAGAGCAGGCTCTTTACTATCTCAGTCGGAGGTTGGTGGGTGCAGAGGCTAAGTACACCCCGATTGAGAAAATCTGCCTTGCCTTGGTCTTCGCGGTCAAGAAGATGAGGCACTATATGCTGTCCCATGAAGTCAGCTTGATATCCAGGGCCGACCCCATTAAGCACATCCTTTTTCAGCCCGTCCCAAAGGGGCGCCTTGGCAAGTGGGCCGTGCTACTCATGGAGTTCGATATCACCTACGTGCCGCAAAAGGCCGTTAAGGGGCAAGCCGTCGTAGATTTCTTCGCAGCACACCCCGTGCTCGAAGACTCCCCGTTGGCCACCGAGCTACCTGAAGATGAAACACTAGAGGTAGACCAAATACAACAAGCCATCTGGCAGCTTTACTTTGATGGAGCCTCAAGGACAGAAGCGACCCCGTCCGGGCGCGCCAAGGTACGAGCCGGAGCAGGCATCGTCCTCAAGTTACCGGACGGACAGGTGATGCACACTTCCTGCTGCATCAGCAAACCCTGCACCAATAATGAAGCAGAGTATGAAGCTTTGATCATCGGCCTCCAGGTCGCCCTCCAAATGGAGATCAAAATGCTCCAGGTGTTCGGTGACTCGCTGCTGGTCGTCAAGCAAGTCCAGGGGCAGTTTGATGTCCGAAAACCTGAGCTGCTCCCGTATCACACTAAAGCAAAAGGGCTCATGGAGCGGTTCTACCTCCTCGAAATAGGCCATGTCGCCCGAGGGGAGAACGCCCAGGCCGACGCCTTGGCAAAATTGGCAAGCTCACTGGCAGTGCCTCCAGATGGATCTCTCAGCATCCAAGTAATAAACCAACGCCAGGTACCCAGCATGATAGAAGAGGAATCAGAAGAAGAAGACCTAGAGGTCACTACAGCAGAAGCCGTCAGCCTGCCTGACTGGAGGGACCCCCTAATGCAGTGGTTCAGGCACCAGCAACTACCCGACCGAAGAGAAGAAAAGATCAAGCTGGTCAGAACCAAGGACTCCTATGAGCTCCGAAGCGGAATATTATTCCGGATTGTGGCCGATGCCAAACGGAAGCTACTCCTCCGATGCTTGTCCATTGAAGAAGCTTGGAGGGTTATGAAGGAAGTCCATGCCGGCATAGCTGGCGCACACCAGGCGGGACCGAAAATGAAAATTGAAATCAAGAAACTTGGCTATTATTGGCCTGCAATGTTCAACGACTGTTGCGAGTATGCTAAGTCGTGTCAGAGATGCCAGGAGCATGCCACCATTCCCAGAAGACCTCCTGCACCATTACACCCAACAGCGCCCAGTTGGCCGTTCGCCCAATGGGGAACGGACGTCGTGGGCCCCTTGCCCGCATCTTCCACAGGCTGCAAATACATTCTGGCGGCGACCGACTACTTCTCCCGCTGGGCCGAGGCCGTTGCCTTACGGGAGGTCACCGGAGAAATCGTGGCCAGGTTTGTCCTCCGCAATATCATATTCCGGTTCGGCGTGCCCGACCGTATTGTGTCAGACAATGGTAGCCACTTCCTCAACCAGAAGGTCTACCGGCTGGCAGAGAAATACAAGATTGATTGGAGGACCTCAACTCCTTACAATCCACAAGCCAATGGGCTGGCCGAAGCTTTCAATAAGACACTCTGCACCCTCTTGGCCAAGACTGTCAGCTCTAGCAAGAAGGACTGGGAAGAGAGGATGTACGAGGCGCTATGGGCATACCGGACTGTATATAAGACTCCAACGGGTTGCTCGCCCTTTTCTCTCGTATATGGTTCGGAGGCAATCGTCCCCGTCGAACTGGAGATACCTTCCCTCCGGGTCGCCATTCAGCATGGGCTTGCCCTTGAAGGGCAGACCAATGCCGAGCGAAGACTCGATGAACTCTCCAGCCTAGAAGGAAAGCGGCTTCAAGCCCAACAGAATATTCAGGTCTACCAGGCCCGGATTGCACGCGCCTTTAACAAGCTTGTCAAGGAGCGCGAATTCAAGAAGGCTGACCTTGTTATGGTCAAGAGAAGAGACCTCATGGCTGCCAATCCTAAGGGCAAGTTAAATGAGAACTGGCTCGGACCTTACGTAGTCCAAAAAGTCTACGAGGGTGGTGCCTATGTGATTGTCAACCATCGCGGGGAAGTTCAGTTCCCGCCTCTTAATGGAAGGCACTTGAGGTTGTATCACGCTCCGGCGCCCCCATTCAATTAATAATATTACCCTCCGCCCGGTTTCGGGCAGGTTTTCTCGATTAATGGCCCAAGTAAATTAACCACTATCCACGCTTTCAACAAAAAAAAAGCAAAAAAAAGAATAGAAAAAAAAGAGAAAAAAAAAGAAATGAAAAGAAAGAGAAAGAGAGCAAAAGAGGAGAAAAGAAAAAAAAAGAAGGAAAAAGAGAAGAGAAAAAAAGGAAGAAGAGAAAATATAAGAGAGAAAAGAAGAGAAAAGAGAAGGAAAAGAAGAAAAAGAAAGGAAAAAAAAGGAGACGGAGAAAAGAACAAGGGCAGAATAAAAGCAAAGAAGGAAAGAGGGGAATGCCCCCATTTCCAGTCGTCGCCCCGCATCATCGGGGGTACCAAAATTGATTTAAAAAAAAAGAGAAAGAAACAAACTCTTCTCTCCGTCCTCCCCGGGCGGTGAGTATCCCTTTGGCTTGGACCCCCAGTCCAGGTCATTGACTAAACACACTTTTCTCTCCGTCCTCCCCGGGCGGTGAGTACCCCTTTGGCTTGGACCTTCAGTCCAGGTCATTGACTAAACAAACTCTTCTCTCCGTCCTCCCCGGGCGGTGAGTACCCCTTTGGCTTGAACCTTCAGTCCAGGTCATTGACTAAACAAACTCTTCTCTCCGTCCTCCCCGGGCGGTGAGTACCCCTTTGGCTTGGACCTCCAATCCAGGTCATTGACTAAACAAACTCTTCTCTCCGTCCTCCCCAGGCGGTGAGTACCCCTTTGGCTTGGACCTCCAGTCCAGGTCATTGACTAAACAAACTTTTCTCTCCGTCCTCCCCGGGCGGTGAGTACCCCTTTGGCTTGGACCTCCAGTCCAGGTCATTGACTAAACAAACTTTTCTCTCCGTCCTCCCCGGGCGGTGAGTACCCCTTTGGCTCGGACCTCACGTCCGGGTCATTGACTAAACCAACTCTCCTCTCCGTGCCCTCTGGACGGCCAGTAAATGGTCTCCGATCGAGGCCCCCCTGAAGCCAGCACGAGCTTTCGACCTTGCGGCGAGACTAGGAAGGTGCCCGTCCGGTACGGTGGAATGGTCCCCTCGTCCTCCCCCTGGGAAGGCGAGCACTCTCCCGTGCCCTGGCATGGGTTCCTGCCCGGCTCTCTCGAAGCAAATCATTACAGAAACCTGCAGCCTGCCAAAGTGTCTCGGCATGGAAACATGGGAGGAAGCATAAAAAAGGGGTAATGTACACAAAAGAAAAGAAGGGGAAAGAAGATCTCCCTGGGACAAATCCACACACAAGAACACGCGAAGCCGTAAATGTTGTTTTTCTATATTCAAAAAAAAGGGAGTCGGACTACAGGCACTTTGGGGCATACCCCTGCGTTACAAAAATAAGGGAGCCACGCCTAGTCAAGGCCCCTGAAGATGTCTTCGAGAGGCAAAATCCCTACGCAAGGGAAGTTCGTCCGGTCGCTGAGCCGCCCCCTCCGCTCCTCCAGCTGAATGAGCTCCGCCTCCATGGACTCCACCTCGGCTTGAGCGGCACCGAAGGTGATGCGGGACGATATGCTCTGATACCAAAATTTGATGGGGGACGGGGACCGACACGGACTAAGACTCACAAGGACTCTAACTGAGGCAAGCAGTAGCACGCTCAAGGGTCGCCAAGTGGCTGACCACCGTGATACCCCACAGAGTGAAGGACGTCTCTCAACAGAAACCCCGACCTCGGCCGTCCCAAGGAGGGAAGCGCACGTGTCTAGGCGTAAAGTCGATTTCCAAAGACAAGGGGAGTCGCGTTCTAGCTCGATGCTCTATTGGTGCTAAGGGATGGGTGCTCTCACTCACGATCCGCGGTGATGGCAACAAAGTAGCTAGGCGCCTACTCTCTCTCACGCGGCATAATCAAAAGCATACTAAAAGAGCAAGCACAAGAGAGGAGTCGGAACGCGTACCTCCACGCCTAGGCGTGGGGAAGGAACCCCGGCCGTGGGCCAACAACCCCGATACACTGAAGACCAATAAAATACAACCCAATAGTGGCCCACTCCTCGCAGGGAGGTAAAAGGCTACAAGCGACGCATTCGGGGCTGCCGGGCACGGGCTGACGGGCCGCACTCGGTGACGGGCACGATGCTGCAGAATCGGTGTCGCGCGCGCCTGGACGGAGACGGGTCCCACGGGCTGATGCGACGTCCGATCGAGGCGCCGTCAGAGAGGACGCGTCGCTGACTGCTGGAGGAACGCTCCGGCCAGAGGGGACGCGCTGGGTGCGCCGGTGGTGGCCGTGGGTGCTGCTGAAAACCAGGTCTGGTTCTGTGGTCGCAGAACCGCGCACGCCGCCGGTAAAATCTGGAACTCGGTCGTCCGGTGCCCGAACAGGTCCGGGCTGGTTGGAGATGAGAGCTGACTGGTAGAGGAAGCCCTCGCCCAAACGGCGCGGGCAGACGATGCCGGTACGAGTCGCAGGAGCCGCTGGAAGTTGGTGTTGATTCGCTGGCCGGACTGTGCAGGCACGCCGGCGCAACCCCACGAGAACGACTGCCACGGACGGTGACGACGTCGAAACGCGACGTCGTCGGCGGCGTTGGACAGGAGACCTGGAGATCTACGAACCCTGAAGAAACCAGGGTAACAGGCGCAGTGTGGAGGCCTGGGGAAAATTCGCAAGAAGGGTCTCCCTGCTGGGCGAGCAGAGAAGGGGGTGCTGGCGCAGGTCGACGGAGAAAATCGGTACGGGCGGTGCCGACCTCCGATTGACGCGAAACCAGCGCCGACGCGAAGCTGATCCGCCGACGTATCTCCAGAATTTAGCTTGGGGCGAAACTCGTCCAGGAGAGGGGCGCGAGCTCTGCTACAAGTCGGGGCAGAGATCTGATTCACGAATACGAACCGTCGAGGAAGAAGAAGAAGATAAGAAGGAACCCCGGAGTCCACCGGGGGCTGAGGCGTCGCACCTCGCCGATCTCCCGTCGCAGGAGAAGAGAGAAAGAGAGAGGGGGCGCACAAGGCTTTTGCACAATGGCTCAATATTTTAATTCATGTGTAAACTGAAACAAGTACAAGATGGGGACTACTTATAGGGGAGGGGAGAAAACCCTAATTCTACTAGAAGGAGGGGTGCGCCTAGCTCCAAGGAGAGAAGGGCGGCCCATATTCCAGCAAGTCTAGCAAAATAAGAAAGAATCTAAGTGGGAGAAGGAAGGGGTGGAGTTGTGGAAAGGAGGAGATGGGGAAAGGGGGAAAGGGAGAGGGGAGCGCCCCCCACCTTCCCTAGTAGGGCTAGGAAGGGTGGGCGGCTGCCTCCACCTTCTCTACATGAAGAGGGGGCCGCCCCCTAACCCTAATGGGCCCTCAATAAGTGGGCTTCAAGCCCCATTATGCCCATGAACCAACTACAAGACCCATTATCCCTAAATGCAACCCAATAAGCCATCACATGGCCCAATAAGTGTCTAAATAAGATAAAGTGTCCACGCAGGGACCAAAAGACAAGGCCCACATGGCCTGAGCAAGCAGAGAAGATAGCTAGAAGATGCCGCCATCGCCGAGCCACAAGGAAGTAGCGGTGTGCCGGGTGCTCCGTCGAGGATAGCGCCGTGTGTCCTCACCAATTCTCCCCGGGTGGGAAGAACTCGACCCCGTCGAGTAAGGGTCACGGTCGCTGAGGTACCGCTCCAGCAAGTCCGGGTCCATCCGCTCCAGCTCTCCGCGTGTAATCCAGGTGTTGTCCGACTCCGGGCGCCCTCTCCAACGCACTAGGAAGCGTTGGTAGGCTCCGCTCCTGGTAGTTGTCACCTGCTCATCCAGTATGCAATCTATATGCTCGTGTTTTTGTAATGGGGCTGGAGGAGGTGGGCTCTCAGTAGGTGTATCACTCACAACGGGAGGGTCAGGCCCAAATAACTCGCTGGGTATCACCGCGGGATCCTTATAAGCTACCAGATCAGAAACATTGAATGTCGAACTGATCCCGTAGTCGTCTGGAAGCTCGATCTCATACGCGTTCGACCCAATACGCCTCAACACTCTGAATGGTCCTGCACCGCGGTCTTGGAGTTTCTTTACGGCTCCCGAAGGAAACCGTTCCGGTCTAACCCGGACCATGACGTACTCTCCCTCGCGGAACTCACGTGTGCGTCTGTGCGCGTCAGCTAACTCCTTGTAACGTGCGTTGCTGGCCTCGAGGTGGTGATGATGCAGACTCCGAACTAGCTGTGTTGACTCATACCTATGTGAATGCAGTGGTGGTCCTGGACATCCGAACATGGATCTAACATGCCTATGATGTCTACCTGACTTGACAACATGGGGAGGGCCTGGACAACCAAAGTAGAACCTAGCATGCACATGTGTCCTATGACATATGGTAGACTCAGAAGGATGAATAATCCCAAGCTTACTCATGACATCTCCCCTATATGACGATGGACATGGTGAAACATGGGGAAGAGACATGTGTCCCTGGCCTCCTAAGCTCGGGCATCTGGATGCCTGCATGGTGAGGTGTTGACTAGAAGGCCTAGGTGGTGTATGATAGTGGACCTCCTCGACAAGGTGGGGAAAATAATATGGGTCGAGAGGCTCACTAGGGAGGGGATCGAAAGGGTCAAAGAAATGATGACCCCTCCCGACAGGTCCCTTCACTATACTTGCCCATGTGCGACATTCGCCTAGGTGCAGATAATCACCTTCAGGCACTCTCATGTATGGGGCAAGAGGCTCATGAGGAAGGCAAGGAAGGCTAGGTTCCTCCCTCGGGACCGTGAAACCATAAGCGGGGACAAAATCAACCTCCACGGGTATGGGAAATAATAAAAGGACCTCGGATGTGATATGTCCTATGGTGTAGACCGAGGTAATAGACCCCAAAACAGGGAGTGTAAAGCTATGACTATAGGGTTGGTCAGACCCTAAGGTCAACATATAAGTCAACTCCCATTGATAATCTAAACTCCTAAGGAAGTCCTTCACATTTTCAAGAAAGCAGAAGGACCGAAAAGTGGTGTGAAAGGAGTTAAGGGGTATTATTGGGAGGGCTGGTCCCATGGGTGTATAGCAAGGAATGGAGACATCTAGAAGTGGATCCTCTCTTAGCCAGCTAGCTAAAGACTCACCAATGACCAGTTCACCCTCGGAAGGTAAGAATGTCTCTATATGAGGGTCTAAGGGTGAAGCCTCTCTCTCGGGAGGGGAAACGGAGTCCTCTATGATGTGGAGGGGATCACTCCCTAACTCCTCAACCTCAGTTAGGTACTCCTCAATCAACTCCTGTTCAGCCTCGTAACTCACTGGAACAAACCCAGGTGATGACATGGAGGTGGTCGGCGTAACGCCGTCATGGAAGACAAACTCACCGGGAAGGTGAGATGGGTGTAAGGTGCAGGTCCTCCTATCCAGGTCGATGGTCGCACTTCTTTCCTCCAACCAAGTTCGCCCTAAAATGATGCATGGACCAGCAAGTGTGCTGATCTTGCACCAAGCGCCATCGAAATATTTAACGGGGCCAAACCACCGTTGAAACTCGATAAAAGCTAAACCATCACGGAGAACAATCTCCCCAGTCTTAGAGAGAGACTCAACAATGTCCTGTGAGACACAATTATATGAAACCTTACTGATGAAGTCGATCTCCGTATGCAACCCATTAGGTAGGATGGCCACGGACATGACAGGGCGCTGAAACGACTCGGTCATCGGTATAGGGATCGGGTATCCCGACGACTGAGTGGTAGGGCCGACACCCACGGGTCGTGCCATAAGAGCGTCGAATCGGGCCAACAGGGATGACCAATCTGACACGTGGGCACGAGGAACCACCATGGGGCTGGCGGGGAGCTGGACATGCAAGACTCAACGAGACAAGGATAAAAACTCTAACTAGACACAAGCCTAAAATGACAATGCAATGGTTGGTTACCTAGATGAACTAAGAGACTCAATGCACCCTAGACAACCTAAAGACTCAAAAGACCTAAGACCCCAATTTGTTAGAACAAACTGGTTCCCTAAGCTCTGATACCAAAATTTGATGCGGGACGAGATGCTCTGATACCAAAATTTGATGGGGGACGGGGACCGACACGGACTAAGACTCACAAGGACTCTAACTGAGGCAAGCAGTAGCACGCTCAAGGGTCGCCAAGTGGCTGACCACCGTGATACCCCACAGAGTGAAGGACGTCTCTCAACAGAAACCCCGACCTCGGCCGTCCCAAGGAGGGAAGCGCACGTGTCTAGGCGTAAAGTCGATTTCCAAAGACAAGGGGAGTCGCGTTCTAGCTCGATGCTCTATTGGTGCTAAGGGATGGGTGCTCTCACTCACGATCCGCGGTGATGGCAACAAAGTAGCTAGGCGCCTACTCTCTCTCACGCGGCATAATCAAAAGCATACTAAAAGAGCAAGCACAAGAGAGGAGTCGGAACGCGTACCTCCACGCCTAGGCGTGGGGAAGGAACCCCGGCCGTGGGCCAACAACCCCGATACACTGAAGACCAATAAAATACAACCCAATAGTGGCCCACTCCTCGCAGGGAGGTAAAAGGCTACAAGCGACGCATTCGGGGCTGCCGGGCACGGGCTGACGGGCCGCACTCGGTGACGGGCACGATGCTGCAGAATCGGTGTCGCGCGCGCCTGGACGGAGACGGGTCCCACGGGCTGATGCGACGTCCGATCGAGGCGCCGTCAGAGAGGACGCGTCGCTGACTGCTGGAGGAACGCTCCGGCCAGAGGGGACGCGCTGGGTGCGCCGGTGGTGGCCGTGGGTGCTGCTGAAAACCAGGTCTGGTTCTGTGGTCGCAGAACCGCGCACGCCGCCGGTAAAATCTGGAACTCGGTCGTCCGGTGCCCGAACAGGTCCGGGCCGGTTGGAGATGAGAGCTGACTGGTAGAGGAAGCCCTCGGCCAAACGGCGCGGGCAGACGATGCCGGTACGAGTCGCAGGAGCCGCTGGAAGTTGGTGTTGATTCGCTGGCCGGACTGTGCAGGCACGCCGGCGCAACCCCACGAGAACGACTGCCACGGACGGTGACGACGTCGAAACGCGACGTCGTCGGCGGCGTTGGACAGGAGACCTGGAGATCTACGAACCCTGAAGAAACCAGGGTAACAGGCGCAGTGTGGAGGCCTGGGGAAAATTCGCAAGAAGGGTCTCCCTGCTGGGCGAGCAGAGAAGGGGGTGCTGGCGCAGGTCGACGGAGAAAATCGGTACGGGCGGTGCCGACCTCCGATTGACGCGAAACCAGCGCCGACGCGAAGCTGATCCGCCGACGTATCTCCAGAATTTAGCTTGGGGCGAAACTCGTCCAGGAGAGGGGCGCGAGCTCTGCTACAAGTCGGGGCAGAGATCTGATTCACGAATACGAACCGTCGAGGAAGAAGAAGAAGATAAGAAGGAACCCCGGAGTCCACCGGGGGCTGAGGCGTCGCACCTCGCCGATCTCCCGTCGCAGGAGAAGAGAGAAAGAGAGAGGGGGCGCACAAGGCTTTTGCACAATGGCTCAATATTTTAATTCATGTGTAAACTGAAACAAGTACAAGATGGGGACTACTTATAGGGGAGGGGAGAAAACCCTAATTCTACTAGAAGGAGGGGTGCGCCTAGCTCCAAGGAGAGAAGGGCGGCCCATATTCCAGCAAGTCTAGCAAAATAAGAAAGAATCTAAGTGGGAGAAGGAAGGGGTGGAGTTGTGGAAAGGAGGAGATGGGGAAAGGGGGAAAGGGAGAGGGGAGCGCCCCCCACCTTCCCTAGTAGGGCTAGGAAGGGTGGGCGGCTACCTCCACCTTCTCTACATGAAGAGGGGGCCGCCCCCTAACCCTAATGGGCCCTCAATAAGTGGGCTTCAAGCCCCATTATGCCCATGAACCAACTACAAGACCCATTATCCCTAAATGCAACCCAATAAGCCATCACATGGCCCAATAAGTGTCTAAATAAGATAAAGTGTCCACGCAGGGACCAAAAGACAAGGCCCACATGGCCTGAGCAAGCAGAGAAGATAGCTAGAAGATGCCGCCATCGCCGAGCCACAAGGAAGTAGCGGTGTGCCGGGTGCTCCGTCGAGGATAGCCACAAGGAAACCGCTCCTCCAGCTGAATGAGCTCCGCCTCCATGGACTCCACCTCGGCTTGAGCGGCACCGAAGGCTTCTCTCTCTCTCTCGGCCACTCCCTCGTTCACGGCGAGATCAAGCCTAGCTGCAGCGAGGTAGCCCTCCAATTCTATAATTCGGCTCTTCAAAGACGGGACCTTGCCCTCGCTCCCCTCCCAGGCCTCTCTATGGCGCTCCCTGTCGCCTCGCCGTGTTTCCAAGGCTTGCAGATACTCGTCCGCCTGGGTATCCAACGCGGCACGTTCGTCAGGAGCCTGGGTCTCGAGGAAGTCGCGGCGCTTGATGTATTTCAATAATAGCAAGATTCGCCGCGACCATTCCCCCAGCGGGCAGCCGAGCACTTGCAACGCCCCAGTCAGCTGCGTCACTATGGTGTGCACCTCCCGATACGACAGAGAGGGATCGGCGAGGAGCATCGCCTGTAGGGTGATCAGCATATGGCGGACCGGCGCTTCCGACGAGGTGTGGCCGGCCGAAGGCAGGGCTGGGGGAGTGAATTCCACGGTGCTGTCCACCTCCGCCCACAAGCCGGCATCCACCGTGACTGAGGAAGATGGAAGAGCCAGAGTCAAGTCACCCGGCTGGCGTGGCTCGACAGAGGGCTTTTGGCCAACCACCGCCAAGGAAGTGGCTGAAACCAGCGCCGAAGCATCCGATGTCTCTATCATCCGCTGCTCCCCTGTTGCCTCTGCCCTGGCCCCGTCCGCTTCGGCCGCTGGCTCGGCAGGCGAGGGTGCAGCCGTCTCTACCCTGGCCGAAGGAGGAGCCTCGAGCAGAGCTGGACCCGAGGATGCCATCCACGAACTTCTTTCTCGCGTCTGGGATCCCTCCAGATGTGCGCGAAGCCCCGTAAATATTCACCTCAGGAGCGGGTCCTCCATCTGGGCCGGAAGCTTCGGGAAAGGCGGAAGTGGAACCATCAGTCGGGGTAGACGCCCCGCTTCCACCAGTGCAGCAAGACTCGCCGCCCCTAAGTCGGAGATGCGAGCCGGCCCCTCCATCGCTATCGGGGCGACACTCGGTCGTCGCTTGGCCACGGCCTTTCGGACACGACCAGACGTCTTCTCCGGTCTCGGTATCGCCTGACCAGGGGAATGGGAATCAGCTATCCGCCAGCTGGAATAAACCATGCGAAAAGGGAGACCGTGGAGCCCGCGTACTCACCTCAGCCACAGGAATGAGGCTACCCTCAGGCACGATCTCCCCCTCCTCCAGAGGCTCTCCCGCTAGGGGCCCCGCCGGCACATCCTCCTGAAGGGCCTCGAACAGAAGGGCCAGCCTGCCCATGCCGACAGCGACCCCGGGACGGTCAACTGGCGCAGTTGGAGCAGCCCCTTTCGCGGCCTCCGGCTTAATTGATTCCTGCGAAGAACCGACACAAAAAAACGGCGTCAGTAGGCGACCACCAAGGCAGCCCTGCACCAACACAAAAATACACGCCTACGGCAGCAGCCTCTAGCAAGCCGAGCACATTGGCAAATGAAAAGCCTTAAAGACCGGCTTGGGCGGCCCGGTGCCTCAAGGCGCTACCTCAACAGGAGCCGCTTCGTCGGAAGAATAGTCGTAGTCTACCTCTTCCCCGGACGAAGACTCGACTGCTGCTAGTTCGGTCGGAGCCGGCAAAGGGGCCTCCACCTCAAGCTCGATGACCGGCGCCTCCTCTCGCGGACTGGGTGAGGCTGGCAGCCCAGGCTTCAGCCTCTTTCGCACATACAGCTGCGTCACCGGGGGGTACATTCAGAGGCCAAATAGCCCGGTAACCGCTCCAGCTGCACCTGTCAAAAAAAGAACGCGGGTCGTATCAAGCCCAATCGGCTCCCAAAGGATGAAAGAGGTAAAATAGGCCGACAAAGGCAGATACCTTCTTCGACCTCGGCAGACAAAGCCTTCTCTGGAGCCGCAGCCTCGCCCTCAGAGAAGAAACGCATCGTCTCCGCGCGGGGACGCAAGGCCAACTCAGGAGGGAGATCCACCATGGACGACGTAGGCGACCGCCGAGCCTCACCAGTATCACGGCTCGACCCGGTCTGCATGGCCGCAAATGCCTCGAAGGACGGGATAGCGGCCGCCGGTGAGGCTACTGTCGTACCCAGGGCTTCCTTGGCCCGCCTCCGCTTGGCCGCCTGTTCCCCGGCCACCTTGGCAGCAGCCAACGCCTTCTTGACAGGCGACTTCGCTCGAGGCCTTGCCTTGGCCTGCAGTGAGGGAGCCGGAGCCGCCACCGAGGCCGCCTTTGCTACGACCGCGACCGCGCCCATGACAGGCGCGGGCATAGGAGCCGACCCCTCCACATCAGGGACGGGCGCGGACACGGGCTCTTCCACAAGGGCTGAGACAAAAAAAATACATTCAAGCGTCAAGGCCCTGCTTCAAAAAAGGGAGAGAGAAAACTTAAAAGAGGCACCGACGGTCGAAGGCACTGACCGGCAGGCGGGCTGGGCTCGGGCCGAGCGACTTCAAATTCCTCGAAGGTCGAGACTCGAGGCACTGAAGGAACGGCGGTCGAGGCTTTGGCCGCCTCCGTCTTGCGTCGCTTCGTATCCCGCTGCTTGGCCGCCTTCGCGGCATCCATTGCTTTCTTCACGGGGGATTTCGCCCGGGGCCTCTTTGCGGCCTTGGGCAAAGGAGCCGTGGTCGGAGCCAGCGGCGCTGCTTCAAAATATGCAGGCTTCTTTACCAGCCGGAGGAGATTCCGGTACGTGGCCATCTGCGTGCTGTCGGGATAGTCTGCAAAGAAAAGAGGGGAAAGAACGAACATGCATATACCATTAGTACTTAACTCACCGCGAAAGCCGCAACGTTAAGGGACAAAATCGAAGAGCAAGAGGGAACTGAGTACCATGAGGGCCAGTGTACAGCCGCAGCGTGATCAGCCAGTAGCTCAGGGACGTCTCCTTGTCCCGACGTGCCGCCTCCAGAACTAGCCAGCAGACGTCCTCAATAGTTTGACACCGGTCCGTGAGGTTGGCCAGATCCGCGTGCTTCTTGGAAGAGAGGTGACAGAAAAGATTGAAGTGGTCCATGCCCCACCCATCAGCATAATAGTAAGGGACATGCAGGCGCTTACCCAGGATGGAGGCCGTCACATCTTCTATCTTCATCCCATTCACCCGGAGGAGAACATAGAGCCATGTGGTATCCTTATAGTTCTCAGGCCGCCTCTCCTCCCGCCTCATAAACGTGCGATGCGGGTAGGCCACGTCCCTCTCTGGGCGCCAGCTCTTGACAGGAGTCCCCTCTTCCTCTATGGGGAATGGGTAGTTGATGAGCTCCAGACGGTCGCTCCCCACCCGGCACAAGTCCCGCAGCGTCTTCTCGTAGTCATCCTTAGCCACCGGGGGTAGCTCCACCTTCGGCGTCGGCCTCATGTCCCGGGCTTCCCGGCGAGCCATCAGATACACTGCCACTTCCTTTTCCTGTCTGTTCTTGAGCCGAAGAAGATGGTCTGGCTCAATATCAAGCACTGGCACTGGCTGCCGGCCAAGGAATCTCCTTTCGACGCCATCCCAACAATCAGTCTTGTGCAACCAATAGAAAGCCGTCCGGGCATTCCACCACTTTATGTAATCTTGGGTCACTCGGGGAACACGACCCGGGGCCGGTACTCTGAAAGAGGCGGAGTCCGCTCGGTGGAAGAAGTCCCACCAGCTTTTGGCGTGCTCGGCAACCGAACTTCCCCGGACATTCCGCGAGGGCAAGCCGAATTGCGCATGATAAGCAGGGATATGCTGATCATACCCAAAGTTGCGGCCGAATCGGAAGGGGTGGTACGGCTCCAGCAACACATTATCTCCCTTCCGGAACACCAACACGCTGGGGCGAATAGACAGCGCCCAATCCCTCAGCTCGGGCTCCAGCAATGGGCGAATTACATTTTCCTGGCTGATAGGGTGGACATACCTCTCCACCTGGTCGTCCTTGCATTCCCTCTTATTATTCACGAGGGGGCTTGAATGTGCGGCCAGCGTCCAGAAATGAATGGTGCCGGCTGCATCCCGGGGAACCGTAGTCAACCGGCCCCGGATATCATACATCTGCATGGAGGTAGAAGCCGGCTCTGCACTCGCGAACTCCAGCATCCTCGGTATCAGCCCCCAATCCTGGAGAACTCACGGGGCAAACTCCGGGAACAGTGAACAAACCCACGCGTTGAAGAAGTGCAGTGGGCACACATACCGGGCCTGCCTGGGAAACTGGTGCGTGCTGATATCCCCCAAGGCTTTGTAAATTAAGCAGAGGGTGGCCGGGCACAGAGAAAGCTTGATCCCCCACGCCATCTGGCACGCCGGGTAGATGGCATCCGGCCGGATAACTGTCTCGTCGCCGTACGGCATGGCGAATGAGCATAGCCAGTACGTGAGATAGGCGGCGCAGTGGGTCTGGGGATCCAAACCCATCGGGTTAGGCCCGCTTCGACGCCCTCTAGACGGGATCTTCACGTCAAGCTTAGGCTTTGCACGCTTCTTGGGAGCCACGGCAGTGCCGACACAGGGGAATTCCTCGTACCGCTTCGGCCCGTCGAAGAAATACTCCAGCCACAGGGGCATGCACACCCTCTTCCTGTCCCCACGGGCGGGCTGCTTCCCCTTGTGCGACAGCTGGTACAGCTCCCGGTATGCCTTCATCAGGTGCCGGTATGAATACCCCAGAGAATAATAGCCGTCCCCGTTAGTCTCGTCTTTGATTAGGTCCGGGAGGCATATTTCTTCATAAGGCTCCCCGTCAATGGGCAAGCCGCTCAGCTGGCTTAGGCTCCATAAATCCAGAGAAGTCTCGCCCTCCGCCGTGTAGAAGGTGTTAGTCGCTGCGCTGAACACCTCTATCATGCCGCAACAGAGGCCCTTGGAAATGGGATAGCCATATCGGGAGGCGTATACGCTATGATAAACGCCGACCCGGACCAGCAAAGGAGCATAGTTGAACAGCACATGCTCCGTGAACTCCACCGCCCTCTCCCGGAAGGTGTGGGCGTCCTGAAGCTTCAGCTCCCCGAACCAGCCCAGTGACAGATCATACTTGAATCTGATGGCCAAACAGTCCAAGATGAAGGGCTCTTCTCTGTAGCCCCACTTCAGGGGAGCCAAGAATAGGCCGAACCGAGGCGCCTCGTTGTGCACCTTCCCGGCAGACAAGTCCCATCTGGCCGGAGTAAACTGAGGCGCCCGCACCAGCTTGTCTTCAGCCGGCAGTACCCCTTCGATCCCCAGGACCGGCTTCCATTCCCGGGCTTCTCCCACCAGGTACATCGGATACTCCGGGGAACGCTGTACAACAGGCTATCCCGGGCCTGCAGTATAGCCTGTTCAGCCTTCTTCACGACCCGGAAGTCTCGCCCTTCCCGCGAGCGAAAATGCTTCAGAAATCGAACCAGGTGTCTGTCCTTCGGGAAGTCCTTCCTGTACTCCCCGGTGACCCGGTCAAATGTGAAGCCGCTGTCAACTCGGGCAAGCCTTTGGAAATCCATGGTCTCCCCGTCGGACTCAGATGACTCTGCCAAAGCGGCTATTTCTGCGTGCTCTCGGTCTAGCTCTTCCACATTGAGCCATGTAACTGCTGGCACCGGACCCCGTGGGATGAGGTCAGCACCGATAGCAGCGGCAGGGGCGGAAGAACTACTTGGGGCATCCATTTGTCTGCAAAGATACACAAATAAGAAGATCAGAATAAATCACGAGCAAAAGACTGCAAAGGGGTTTTACTACAAGTCAAATGAACAAAGTACTGTCAATTTCTAACGAAATTTCGGCAGAGTTTCCCCTAGGCCAGAGGCATAAGGGAAAAACACGGGTGCGCGTCCACAAGGAGTGACGGCCCCAACAAAGCATGGTGGGCCCCGAGAGGCAACACCAGAAGTCCGCCGGTCGAAGGAGTCCTCTTCCTTGGCTAAAACTCCCCCCTAAAGCTGCCCTCGCCGGCACACCCATATATGCCTTCATCGGCACACCCTGTGGGCGGGCCTCCCCGGTACACCCAAACGCCCCTTCACCGGCACACCCGCCAGGATTGTTCCCCGGTACGCTCCACAGGCGGCCTTCCCCCGCACGCTTAGTGCCCGCCTCACCGGCACGCCCAGACGGGCCCCTTCCCCGGCACGCTCCCCGTGCCCTCACCGGCACGCCCAGACGGGCCCCTTCCCCGGCACGCTCGGTGCATGGCTTCCCCGGCACGCCCCCGGGCGCCCTTCCCCGGCACGCTTAGTGCCCGCTTCACCGACACGGCCTAAGGCCTCTTCCCCGGTACGCTCCACAGGCGGCCTTCCCCGGCACGCTTAGTGCCCACTTCACCGACACGGCCTAAGGCCTCTTCACCGACACGCATATGGGAGACCCCCACGGCACTCCCATGGCGAGCCCTTCCCCGGCACGCTCAGATGAGCCTTCCCCGATACGCTCCGACGGCCTCTCCCCGGTGCACCCTCACAGCCGCTCACCGGCGTCCACCCATGACGCTGGAGACAAAGGAGGGGAGCGAAGAGGAAGAGAGCAGGGGGGAGAAAGAAGAAGGAAAAAGAAGAAGGGGGAGGGCCTTAGGGCTCCGTCACCCTCCGAAGACAAAAGGAGGGCAAAGAGAGGAGAAGAAAGGGGGAAGAGAACGGGAGAAGAAGGGAGAGAAGAGAAGAGAGACAGACGGGGGGGGGGGGGGGGGGGGGGCGTGACCCTCTCCTCACCACAACGGCGACGACGGTGACGACGGTGACCGGAGGCGGTGGTGCTCAGTGACGGGAGAGACGAAGGGGATGGAGAGAGAGAGGGGCGCCCGTTCGGTCGTGAAAGAGAAAGAAAGAGAGAGGGAAGAGTGGAAGGGGTTCGAATGGGGGTGGTTCAAATGAACCGCCCCCGCCCCTTTTATACGGCAAAAAAAAAGAAAAGAAAAAAGGGGGGAAATAAAAAGGAATGAAAAAAGGGAAAAAAAAAACAAAAAAGGGGAAGAGAGAAGAGAAGAGAAAAAAAAAGAAAGAAATAAAAAAAGAGAGAAAAAAAATATAGAAAGAGATAGAAAAGAGAATAAAAAAAAGGGGGGTGATGAAAGAAGAAAACAAAAGAGGGGAAAACAAAAAATTATTATAAATAAAATGTATACATACTTACATACATATATGCATCTACTTATATGTATATATATATAAATAAATGTATATATTTGGATATGCGCAAGAAAGGCACGATAATGAGGTCCTTCCGAGGGGACGTCCCGTCCCCACGGTCTCGGGTCATACACGCATCCGCACCAGCAAAGACGACTTTACCCCTGCACACAGCCACCTCTGCAATGGTGCCATTCCTAGGCCAACAAACGGGCCCGTCCCCGGCACGTGGCCCGGGCCTCGCCACCCGCCTCATACAAACTACCATCACGGACCTTACGTCCGGATCGGCAGAACCTCTATCCTTGCGTTGGCATTAGTCCCTTGCCAACGAATAAGTCCCTTTCCGGCGCAAGGCCCCGTGCCCTAGCCACCCACTCCGCACAATATGGCCATTACGGACCCTACGTCCGAATCGGCACAGATTCTCCCGTTGCGCTGGCATTCCATTCTTGCCGACGAACAAGCCTCAACTCACGGCGCAAGGCTTCGTGCCCTAGCCTACACTCGTGTATCACTCACTCAAAATAAAATAAAATAAAATAAAATAAAATAAAATGGGGTTAAAAATAGAGATACCCCGCCAGACTTGCCTCTGTATGGGGACAAGGGCAAAAATGGCAACAACCCGGCTGTGGCGAAAACCCGAAAGGGCGCTACGGGCAAAATTGGGTACCCCGCCACGTGAAAACCCGAAAGGGCGCGTGGGCAAAAGCAAGAGGGGGCCGGTACCGGCGAAAACCCGAAAGGGCGCTTGTATCGGTAATGTGGTACAAAAAAAAAGAAGAAAGAGAAAGAACAGCCAAGAGGCTAAGAGATCAATCAAGCATGTCAGTTCTCGGCACCCTGTCGACACTGACGAAGAGACTAAGAGACAACAAAGCATGTCAGTTCCCGGCACCCTGTCGGCACTGACGAAGAGACCAAGAGACCAAGAGACTAAGAGATCAATCAAGCATGTCAGTTCTCGACACCCTGTCGACACTGACGAAGAGACTAAGAGACAACAAAGCATGTCAGTTCCCGGCATCCTGTCGTCACTGACGAAGAGATCAAGAGACTAAGAGACCAACATACTGCTTCAGTTCCCGACACCTCGTCGGCACTGATGAAGAGACAAAGAGACCAACATACTGCTTCAGTTCCCGACACCTCGTCGGCACTGATGAAGAGACAAAGAGACCAACACACTACTTCAGTTCCCGACACCTCGTCGGCACTGATGAAGAGACGAAGAGACCAACATACTGCTTCAGTTCCCGACACCTCGTCGGCACTGATGAAGAGACAAAGAGACCAACACACTACTTCAGTTCCCGACACCTCATCGGCACTGATGAAGAGACGAAGAGACCAACATGCTGCTTCAGTTCCCGACGCCACGTCGGCACTGATGAAGAGACAAAGAGACCAATATACTACTTCAGTTCCCGACACCCCGTCGGCACTAACAAAGAGACCAATAAACAACAAACCAGGTCGGCTCTCGACGCCCCGCCGGCATCGACAAAGAGAGAAGAGACGAAAACACCCACGGGCACCGCCCGCCTTATCCTTCGCCTGCGATACCCGTGGGTGGGGGGCATTTGTGGACACCGAAAATCGCACATCCAAATGTCATGCTCGGCCCAGCATCTACAACGGCGCCGAGTGAAGAAACCCCGGAGAAATCAAGCACCAAAGGCCCCACAGCCCGTGGGCCCCGAAGGAAATCAAACGGGTCACAACTCGTGCCCACAACGGGCCCAAAACTGCCCATCCAGCCTTCAGCGGCACCCCCCCCGTGGGGAGCCCTTCAGCGGCACGCCCAGCCCCCAAGGGGCCTCAACGGCACGCCCTGGTGGAGCCCCAGCGGCACGCCCCTTCAGGCTGCCCAGCGGCACACCCCATTGGGCTGTTCAGCGGCACAGCCCATCAGAAGCTTCAGCGGCACGCCCCAAAGGGCCTCCAGCGGCACGCCCTGGAGAGCCCTCCAGCGGTACGCCCCCTTCGCCGGCACACCCCCGCTGGGGTCTTCAACGGCACACCCCTAGGGGGGTTCAACGGTACGCCCCCCAGGTGGGTTCAACGGCCCGCCCCCCAGGTGGGTTCACCGGCGCACCCCCTTTGGGGTCTTCAGCGGCACGGCCCTTTGGGGCTTCAGCGGTATGGCCTTTGGGGTCTTCAACGGCACGCCCAAAGGGGTCTTCAGCGGCACAGCCTCCAGAGGCTTCAGCGGCAGGCCTTTTTGGCTCCCCAGCGGCACGCCCCTTCGAAGACCTCCAGCGGCACAACGGTGAAGTTCTTTCAACGGGCGACGTGAGGCCCATGCCCTACGCATCCTTGGCGCGCAGTGGAGCCGTCTGAGGTGGCAGCCGATCGTTGGGCCACGCAAGCTACCCCACTGATAGCCAGGACAGAGGGGAGTCAAACCCCATCATCACGGGCTGCTTCCCGCCCTCGACAGCCATGCTCGAAGGCTCCCCGCTGCTGAGGGTATAAAGGACGCCCGTCTTCAACAGGGGACGGGAGAGAGAACACATCCAAAAGGGGGAGACGGACAGACAGACACGTACAGAGGAAAAGAGAGGAAGAAGAAGAGAAGAGAGAAGGGAAGGAGAAGAACACCGGCGGGAGCCTCCTCCGACGACCGCCGTGAAGAGAGCAAGAGTAAGGGAGGGGGAGAGAGCTAAATGTAATGGGGGAGAAGGGTTGGGGGACGATGGCCAATGTATTAGGCCCGGAAGTTTTCTTCCTTCTCTTATCCCATTCCTCCTGGTTCTTTGTCTTTCTTACTCTTGTCCATGGCCCCATTTGGGGAGTTTGCTTTTGCCATATGTCTGAAGGGCCTCGCCCTCTTGATTCTCATGAATGAAAACCACCCTCTCCGGGTTTCTTTTCGATCTTCGATGTTTTATGCTAGGCTTTGCGGGCTTTTTGACGGACAATCCGTTCTCCCTCTGTCTCCTCATTCCTCCGGCGTCTTTAGGGTCCTCCACGTCGATGTAGGTTTCCCCCTTCTGTTGGCCTTGGCTCCGTGAGCTCCTCACTCCCTTCTATGGCCATCTACCGTGTTCCCGGGCTTGAGGAGAAGGGGAGGTACCCTTCTTTCTTCCCAACCACTCAGTGACTAATAGGCCACTCCCGGCCTTGAAATCCCCTGTCTTTCTTCCTCTTTTCCTGAACAGCCACCAAGTCTCCCCCCCCAGTTGCTTGCAACCCTTTTAAGCCTCCCAGCGGTGCACCTTTCCGGCCCTTGGCCGGCACACCTTTCCAGCCTTCAGCGACACACCCAGATCAGCCTTCAGCGGCACACACCCAGATCTCCCTTCAGCGGCACACACCTGTCCAGCCTTCAACGGCACGCCCCATTGGCCTTGCCCTTCAGCGGTACGCCCTGTCCAGCCCTCAGCGACACGCCCTGTCCAGCCCTCAGCGGCACGCCCTGTCCAGCCCTCAGCGGCACGCCCTGTCCAGCCCTCAGCGGCACGCCCTGTCCAGCCCTCAGCGGCACACCCTGTTCAGCCCTCAGCGGCACACCCTTCAGTCCTTCAGCAGCTTACTCTTTGGCCAGTCCCAGTCCATGCCTCTTAGAGGCCCTCAGTCTGTCGTTCGTCTCTGCGTTTTTCGGGGCTCTACAAAGGTGTTGCTCCCCCGGGGGCCCACCTCCAGTTGTCGGGTTCCGCCACTCCATGTGGGCGCGTTCCCTTTATCTCCCTTACGCCCTGGGTCAAGGGGAGATGCTGCCAAATTTTTGTCAAGAGCTAATAAACAATTGAAAGAGGCACAAGAAGGCAATAAGCAAACAATCAACTAATGAAGCCTTCCAACTTATCAAATCACTGTCGGCCTCCCGATGAGAATTGAACCGAGCTAGTGAAGCACCCGGCAGCCCGAGCATCCGACCCGCAAGAAAAGAGATCGAACCAAACAAAGAGAACGAAACAAAGCAAGGGAGGAATCTTATATGAAACTACACAAGGGTTAAGATAAGAAGAAAAGAAAAGCCTTAAAACGAGTAATTAAAATTGGGTTAACCTCCATCACGCCCAGATCAGCCTTCAGCGGCGCACACATGTCCAGCCTTCAGTGGCACTCCCCCCACAGCCTTCAGCGGTATGCCCCTACAACCCCCAGTGGTACGCCCTCATTGGTCCTCAGCGGTACGTTACCCTTTGACCTTCAGCGGCACACCCTTATTGGCCCCCAGCGGTACGCTCCCCCCAAGTTTTCAGCGGTACACCCCCTCAGGCCTTTAGCGGTACGCCCCTTTGCTGCCCTTCAGCGGTACGCCCCCCCCCTTTGCTGCCCTTCAGCGGTACGCCCCTACCTTCCCTTCGCCGGCACACTATATCTATATACGCATACAGCATGACACATCGTTAATAGCGGCAAATAAATTAACAAAAATTGCACTAATCAAAGGACTTCGAATGCGTAATATTAATCACAATAAAGAGGCGGGAGGGATAATTAAAAAAAAATATAAATAACAAAGGAATGACAACAATAAGAACAATCATGAATAAAGGAGAAGAGAAATCATCCCGATCAAAGGCACGAGTAAACATTACACCTCAGATCGGAAATCCCAGAAGATACAACTAAGAAAGTCCTAGATAAAAGACGTTAATGTCCACACTGCAGCCCCCTCTCTCTCCGGGACCCGGGGCAAAAGGGAATAACAACGTCGCCCTTTCAGGTCGGGCCCGAGTCTTGGGAATTACTCCGTATGGCCGGGCTTTGACCTAACTTCGGGCCGACATCTTAATCGGACCGGATTTGTTTCCTCGTTCCGGATACCTTCCGAATCCTCATTAAAATTGCCGCATGTTCGGCAGACATTTGAAGGGATCTACTTCGGTTTTCTCATGGTGACGCTGCCACTGACCGGTGCCCGAATACAAATAGTCTACGAGTGGCCGACACGGCCGACGACTTATGGTCTTGATAAAACCTTCAGTGTGATCTACACGTATCTCTCTCGCATAATCAGTATTACTCTTTTCGGCCGCGGGGCCCCTAGTTTCGGCAATTAATCAAGGGTATTCCCTCGTATGGGGGATGTAAATGACGTCGTGACCTTCATGGCGCGACGGGATTCGGTCCTGACACGAACCATACAATCATCTGACGAAGTCAGATCGAGCGCACCGTGGGCTCTTCGGAGCCCGAATAAATCGTCACTTCGGTGACTGGCACGCCCACGCACTCAATAAACCAGCGATCGCACCAAGACAACGAGCGAACGAAAAGTGCGTCCACAACTACGTACTTTTCCTTTCTATTTTTTTATTTTTTTTTATATTTTTTGGGGGAGGGGAAAGCGGCTCGAAGCCGTGCCCTCCTGCCACCTGCGCAGGAGGGGGGAGGGGGGGTGTCCACCCCGCCACTGGCGGGGGGACTTTTCCTTTCTGTTGGACTGTACTTGTTATGAACTTAAACTCTGGCTTATAAATAATATCAATTATGTAATATTTAAATCTTGTATTTTAATTTTTGCATTTATTTTAGATTCTTGTACACTCCCACACTGGTAATTAACCCTTCTGAGCACTGTGGCTCATGGGGGTGGTGAGTTAGGATTCGAGTCGCACCGGTTCCTTTCCAATACTCGGATCTTCGGTCGTTACAGTTGGTATCAGAGCGAGGTTGTGGAAGTGTATAGGAACCTAAAATTATTGCAACGGTCTAGAGTGTAACGACCCAAGATCCGGATACTGGGAATTACCTGATACCATTCGAATCCTGGCCCACCACCCACGAGCCGAAAGGCTCGGAAGGGTTAATTGGGTGTTGTGGAGGTACATTGAGAGTTAAAATAATGCAAGAAATAACAACATAATTAAGTATTTAAATAATAATAATTAAATTATATTTTAATTAATAAATTAACTACAAAATCAAGTCTACAAAGTACAGCCTACAGGGAAAAAATGTACTCAATCACCGGGTAAGCCCCCCGCTCTGGCAAGCTGGTAACTAAGAACCTCCGTGCTGCACCTCCGAACCTCAAGGAGGAACCGCTACACCTAAAAAGAAAGGGCTGAGTCTCATCTCATTGGCTCAGTAGGGGTCCCGTGGATCTCCACCATGAAAAAACGGCGGTAAATAGCAGTGATAACAATAATAATAACAAAAACAACAATAACAGGAGTAGTAACAACAACAATAATGACAGAAGTAATAGCTGTAGCAAGAACAATAATGACGGTAGTCGATGGAACCACAACTCTTTAAGCTACTCCTAATGGCAACGGAAAGGAAACCCTGGTCTCACAATCGGGACTGCCGAACCACCGATAAAACCACGGCTACGCTACTGAAGGAAAAATCACGACATCCCTATTGTGAAGGCCCGTCCTCACATACGGAGGCCCAAACCAAGATCATGCGGTCAGAGGTATAGTCACGACTTTGCTGTCATGAATCATACACTGTCTACGGGTGAAACCTCAGTAACTCTACTGGGAACCCTAGACCTCGACGTCGGGAAAGGCACACAGAATCCACCCGAAGAACCATGTTCTCCCTGATGGGAAACCAAAACCTCGAGTCAAGAGAGCCATGTGTCGCGTGGCGGGAGAACCTGCCCACTAGAAGCAAGGCCGGATGCGTGCACTGACAACTTAGTCCGCACCTCAGGTGTCTCCCTACTCGTCCCAGGCGGAAACTGAGACACCGTACAAGTAACACAAGGACAAGGGTCTAGTCGGGGTCGTGCTCGTCAACACACGTCCGTAGTCCCCGACCACGTGTGCATACACTAACTGACTGCGCTACTTCAGACGCTCTAGTTGGTTTTCTTCCTGGTCCGGACTCGAGCCACCACAGTGGGAGGCCCTACGGTAACCAGCCTAAAACTGTCTCTTCTAGGTCTAGCTCTCCACAGCTCCCAAGCGGGTTGGCACACGCGTGCCCAGGAAAACTACGACTAGTGAGAAAATCACTCGACGTGGGAACTCTCTGTAGAGAGGAAACACTGAAATACCAACGGGCTACGCACGCACCCATCGCAAATCACGGAACACAGGGTGGCATAGTGCCACCAGACTCAGGACGACTAGCTAGACTCGCTAATCCAATGGCCATAGAGTCACACGACTCATCCCAAGGCCGTTGTACCATACGGTACCATGTCGTCAAATTATCCTAGTCCACAAGTCAGAAACCACGGTCAAAAGGACTCTTAAGGCGACTCATGACTGCCGGGCTCATTCCCTCTCTATGGGAGACTAAGAAGCCCCCAACACCCCTGGCTGGGTCATGGAACGCATGGGCATTGGCCATACCCATGGCCCACATGAAAACCACATTATGAGGAAACTAACACTGTGTGGGGACAGCCCTCCGCACGTACTCGGGGCACGGTGACTCGAGCTAGCACAACGAAGGAGCTCGGAACACACGGGGTCACCCAAACCATCAAAACCATACGGGAACGTTAATCAAGGTATTAAGACTTCCACAGACATCCAAAAATATGAACTCGGGCTAACAGGGTGTCCAGGACATCCACGGGACAAAAGGTCAACCAATGGGTCTCAACTGGGAAGACCGGTGGCCAAGACGGGTGAAGAAACTACATTTCGGTCGACCAACCCACTAGGTTGGTCGACCTACACAGGGGTCGGTCGACCTGGCCCATAGCTAGGCTGCACCCTAGCCTGGTCGGTTGATCGAACCGACTGGGTCAGTCGACTGAACCAGGGTAGTTCGCCCACTGTGGCAAACGCCCAACCGATCGACCGAACTGCCCCATAGGTTGACAGATTCCGGTGACGCACCGATGAAACCCCATTCGAGGGACCCTAATCCACCCCAATCACCTCGGGTGATGGGGAAAATGTGAGGGAACTATTCCCCACCATCTAAGCTATCGAGAGGGCACATTTAAACTACAAAAACTTTGTCGAACCGACGAATCCGTTGCTCACCCCGAAATCATGATTTTCACCCTAGCATGAAAGAAAATCCACTCTCGGCCTCACCTCAACCTACAAACCATGGGAAAATGAAAGGCAAGGGCCAAGGATTCATCCCCTACCTCTCATGATGAAATCTCGTGTTGAGGACGCCGATTCCACGTGAAGACGACACTCGAACCACCGCCGGCTTCACGAACTCGTGAATGAGCTTCACCGCGCCACCGCCCCGTTCCTCGCTCCATCCTCGCCGCTCGCCGCTGTAGACACGTTAAAATTGATATTATGTTGAGTAAATTTCATGTCACGACATAATGTCCCAAAGTGGACTTCATTGCTGGCTTAATATGAAGGTTTTCCTTTTTTTTGGGATTTATTTGGAATGGGCGACCGTCCTCTGGGTGCCATTTGAATAAACGACCTTCTGGAGTGTCGCCATTTACCTCTACTATAGGACGACAGGGTCCTCTGGTAGCTCGACTTATAAGATTGGACGACCGCTTACGCAGGCGCCATTTCCTGGTTTTTCATTTTCCAATGGAATTTAAATCTAAAGAAATAACACCCTTTTGAGCGGGCGCTCATTAATGAATGCCTTTTCAAACAGTCTCTATTTCTTATTTTAAATTATGGAAAGTCCATTATTTCTATAATTTATCCAGGAATGAATGACAGTCCAAATGGACGCCCATTTAATTGATGACAGAGTCTCGGTCGCCATTTCTATTCCATATCCTCTTCGTCTGTAACCTTCTTTGCATGGTGTCCTTGTCGATCTTATCTCCATATCCGGCTATGGAAGGAAGATCCACGTCTTGTGATCGATTTCCCTATTTTAATCCCATTAAAACTAGGATGTTTTAACCCTATAAATACCCCTCTGTTCAAACCCGCAGTTCTCCCTTCCACTCTTCGATAGTCGTTATTTTGCTTCAAAACAGAGAGAGAAAGAGAGCTACAGTAGTCTTTGTTTATATGTTCTTAACGCTGCAGGTGTTCTTCACGGAGAAAAACAGAGAGAGCCGGAGCTCTCTCCTTCTCTCTTTCCTATGGTTGCTATGCTTCTACAGTTGCTATTCTATCTCTCTTTTGCTCACAGGCGCAGAAGGGCCAACTCCCTCCTTTCTTCTTAGATTCTTCTACCTTCTGATTTTATTAGTGTGCATATCATCATCTCTCGCATACTTTGCTGGACCTTTTAGCATCTTATTTGCTAGCTTATTTGCATACATATCTTCACTCCTTTTTGTTCCATAAGGGGTTTAAAAACAAAACACACAAGGTGTGTTCATGCCCTTATTGCATAGATCAATTTTCATAGAGCATTGATACTACACTTGATTTTCTAATCCAATCTATTTGTTTGTCTTTGCTTGTCTTTCAAGGGTAATCAAGATAAAAACCCCCTTCATCGGCCGGCCGGTAGAAGGAGGAAGTTGAACTCACACCACACCCCACTTGCAAGATATTCTTCGCGATCGCTTTCTTCTTTTTGAGGTAATCCCTCTGGCGATCACACTCCTAGAGTAGCATCTCATGCTCCCTTCCCCACTTGTTTATTTCATCATCTTTTAATAATCATACACATGAGTTAATTTTTCTCTTCTTCTTAATGTCTATGTGACACGTTCACAAATTGGCGATCACGGTGGAACCCTTTTTATTTTTATTTTGATTACCCCTCCTTTGGCACCCCGTGTGCCCCTCCCGTTGTCACCCTCGCGTGCCCCACCTTTTGACACCCATGTGTGCCCCTCCTTTGTGCTCCACGTAGCACACTCCCTTTGTGCACCACGTGCACACCTCCCATTTGATTTACCAATTTTGAACTGTCCCATAGTATTTTGAAGAATAAAATTTCCTTTCATTCACTACTTGCATTCATTTTTCTTTCTGTGAAGAATCTGCGACTGCTCAGGCGGCCGCAACTTTCAGAATCAGCAACCTCGCACAGAGGCGCCCATTATTTTACTTTCATTACTATTTTCTGTTTATTGCATTAAGTGCCCCTCCACAGAGGCACTATTAACATATCTAGCGCCTAACTCTAAGGCACCGATTCCTCGTAGTTACTGTTCACTCTATTTTCTCAGTTATTTACTGATTATTGCAATCAGCGCCCCTCCACAGAGGCGCTGCTCCCTGATTTAGTGCCTAACTCTAAGGCGCAGTTTCATATCATTACTACTGTTCACTGGATTCAACACCTCTGTGAAGAGGCGCCAGTTACAGAACCAGCGGCTGTCAAGCAGTTTCTATTTACTGATACATCGACCACTGTGTGGCCGCCATTTCTGGTTGATTTTCACAGAAGTGCTTTGTTTGCTGTTGCCTTAGCTTGTGTGGTTTGATTATTGCTTATATTCATATTATTGTTGATCATACCTGCATTAGCTTGCATTCTAGGGTATTCGGTTGAGAGACCTCCTCTCTCTACACCCTTAGGATCTCCTACACTTTCTTGGGAAGGGAATGGCCCTCTATTGAACATTCCGTATCTTTGGATTGGAAATTCCCTAACCAAGGCCTCCATAAGTCCCCGCACCCGTAGATTCCCTCACGGACGCCGGGCAGGTTGTACCATTTGAAGCACCTCGGAGTTTAGCTTATCCACACGCTTGTGAAGAGAGAGAAAGAACATAGTTGACCTGAAGATTAAACTCAAATTGAAACTAGGATCTACATTGAAGAGAGAGAACTATCTCATTAAAATCCATCATTGTCTAAGTCTCAAAGAACATTAAAACCTTGCGCAAATCATCACAACTTGATTGACAATTTGCTTGAGTGTTTGTTTCCTACCCATACTTGTTTTATTGAATTAGTTCCTTATTATTATAATGATGCTTCGGCAAGGTAGAATTGTCAACATGGCCAACTATGAGTATTCATATGATGGTTATGAGGAGGGTCAATTTGACCAATCCTATGAGGTCCCTCCTCAAAGATTTATCCAATATGAGGTCCCTCCTCAAGACTCCATTCAATATGAGGAGAACTATCCTCATTCTCAGTACCCTCAAGTATATGTGGTGAAGACCACCACTCAAGTGGTTGAGCCTTTCTCTCAAGCCCAACCCATTACTCAATCCACATCCGGGGAAGCTTCCCCGTCTTTCAATTTGAATGATCTCATCAATGCCTTATCTCAACTAGATGAAACTCAACGTCAAGCGGTCCAAGCCGCTCTCAAAGGGAAGTCTGTCCCTTCTTCTTCCTCAAATCCCCCTCAAGCTGTGGGTGGCCTTCAAACCAACACCTCCAATGACCAAGCGGTCTCACAAAAGATCCCATCTCATCCACAAACTCCTATTATTGTTGCGCCGGCCCAACCGGCAAGTCATTCCGTTGCTAGGCCGCAGCACCCACCACCTCCCCAATTTTTGAGAAAGGCCTATGCCAAACCCATTCCCTACCAATCCGGCCCCGGCCGAGTCTGAAACCAACACTCTTCTCCTCCAAAAGATTGCTACCATGGAGGAACAACTCAAGAGGGTCATGGCCCCTAAAGATGCTCCGGAAGTCACTCTTCCTACTCTGCCGATTTTTTACTTGCCCCCGTCAGAAATGCCAAATTTTCGGCGCTACAATGGAACGGGAAACCCGTTCATTCACTTAAAAGATTTCATGTACGAGGCATCCTTTTGGCAGAATAATAAAGCATCCCTGGCTTATCTATTTAGAAGGTCCCTTGACGGGCCAGCCCTTGAATGGTTTTACTCTTTGGAGCCAGCTGAAGTCGATGATTTTGTTGTTGTTCAAAGAAAATTTCTGCAAAAGTATAGAGACCGAGTGGGTCCCTCTTTGTCTGCTACGAACTTAGTTGCCTAGAAAATGAAGCCCTAGGAGGACTTCACACATATATCGACGGAAGCGTCTGCCTCTCTTCTTCGCAACGGTGGTGGTCCCGTCCCATTCCCAGTTCGTGATCGACCTGAGAGCCATTCTCCCACAACTGCACAGATCCCCCCTGGCAGAAGACCAGATCCGGATTGGAAGCTCGACTGCGACAATTGTGTTGGGAATTGGATCAAGAGTTCTTCTTAAAACATCTTCTACTATGAGTCTTCTAACATCTCCAAGAAGCAGAGCCCCATTTGGTGACCGGACCTGAAAGTTATCAATTTTCTCCCTCGGGTGCTCGGTTCTGCTTCCACTCAGTCTGCACCGACCCCTCCTCAGTGTTCAGAGCCTATCGGTCGACCCCGACATCAGCTGGCATCCCCGTCAGTCTTGCTTCGAAGAGGACTCGTCAACGGTTCCAACGACTCCAGCGGCACCTGATTCTGAGCTCGGGAGCGACCGTGGCAACTTTTACTTCCTGCTGTTGGGAACCTGAAGTTGTCAGATCCGAGGGTCTGTCACCCTGTTCAAGCCCCTACCTCGACCAGAAGCGGTGCCCGAAGAAATTTACAAAATTCAAGCATCATCCAGATCCAGCTACGAAGAATCTCAAAGTGGTTTCGTCTGCAAAAAAATTCGGGGCTGACCACAACGTCCAAATACCTGACGGTCTGTCCTGAGACACAGCCAGCGGGCAGATTCAGCTTTGACTTCCCTCTCTTCACTTCTAGCTCGAATTCCCCTCCCCGCTTGGCCGGCTGAAGGCCCCTCCCTGCGTGGAGGTCGTATTGAGTGTATTCATTGGCTTCCGTTCCCCGAGATCCCCCCTCTTGCATGGGGGTAGTTCATGTATTATTTACACTCGCAGGTTTGAAGCTTCATCGACGCGGTGTGCGGGTGCCTCCCCTCGCCTCCCCGCTCGCCCCCGTCTCCGACCGGAGTCGGTTTCTTCAAACCGGCTAGGTGAGAACTCGTCCCTTGCTCTCAATTATTCTTGTTCATTTAATATTCTCCAATTGCGCCGTCGGTAAGGAAGAGAGCGCCCGATCTTAAGGCTCCACCGCACTTGTGCGACCCCCGTGGGTGTGAGTGAGTGATCCGCGTCCCTCGGCCAAGGCCAACACATTGAGTTGAATATCCACACCTCAAGGGGAGGTTTGGCTTAGACTTTGCTGGCCCTCTACCAGCAAGGGGCTTGTCCCATTTCCTCGACTCGGCATCCCCGAGTTACCCCTGGGTTAAGTGTGTGCGCCATACGAAGGTCCGCTTGCGTAGGCTCATAGCCTTGTGGTTGTGCTTGTTAAATTAGGTCCGAGGTTGTGTCACATCACTGATCTTTGGCTTGTTTCTTGCCCCGTTGAAGTGGGGTTACAGAGAAGAATCTTTTCTGCTGGACTGCCTCGCGATCCATTTTAAGCATCAAATATCCGTGGGGTGGTTTGCCGAGCTGAGAGCCACCGACGCCCACGCATTTAGACCTGGAGTAGTGGAGTTCATGGATTATGTTCTGCAGCACTACGCTCCCCTCCTTACTAGGGCTGGCGTCTATCACAGCGTGTACACCTCAAGATACCGCTACCCCATCTCTCGAGGCTTATGTTGTGGCATGATCGAAGTATTCTGCCTCGAGTACAACACTTTTTAGACCTCGGAAGGAGAAACTTCTCTGGATTTATGGAGCCTCTCACAGCTTAGCGATCTACCCATCGACAGAGAGCCGTACGAGGAAGTCTGCTAGCCTGACTGGCTGAAGGATCAGACCGACAGTGAGGGTCGATATCTGGCGGGCCACGCTTATCGCTATCTGATGAAGGCGTACCGCACACTTTACCACTCGTCACATGACACGAGGGAAGCTAGGAAGCCGAGCGAGAAGCGGAGGGTGCGGATGGGCACCTGGCTCCAATATGTCTTTGGCGGGAAGAAGAAGTACGAGGACTTCCCCCCAATAGCGCCAATGGCTCCGAAGAGGAAGAAGAGAGTCCGACGGCAGGCCGCAGCATCATCTTCAAGAAGAGGGGAGAGGGAGGACCCGAACCCCACTGGTGTCGACGTAGTCACACACTATGCCGCATACCTGGTCTATTGGATATGTTCCTTCGCTCTCCCGCAAGGCAACGAGAGCGTGATTAGAGCAGAGGCTATCTATCCCGCCTGTCTCATGGCTTGGGGTACTAAGCTGTCCCTCTGCCCAGTGGCTTTGTGCCTCACTTACAAAATGCTGGGAGACCTGCAGAAGATGCGTCTTCCCAGGAATCTGCGAACGGTTGGTCCGTTACACTTCTTCAATGCTTGGGTTTGTACCCTTTTTTCGGAGGCTACCCCTCGGGCGTTACAGTCAGCTCATCTTATCCCGCGAATGATAGAGTTCGCGAGTGTCAAGCCGTCCTCACTAGCGGAGCAACTCTTCGCCATTCAGGGCAAGTTGGCCCGGATTCCTACAGATTCACATGGGGTCCTTCATTTCTAGAGCTTAGCTGCCCACTCCAGCCCGCTGGTGAATAGGATGAGGCAGTGCAAGCTCTTCGAGACAGAGGAGTATATCCATCCAATCTCTGGGGCCAAGTGTACAAGGCCCATCCTTGAGCAGGAGTTGGTTGACTGGGCGCTGGCTATCAGGCCAAGCGTCCTTGTATTTCGAAAGAGCGACATTTTGTGGATGGAGCCGTATTATCCGTTTTGCTTCAGCCGGAACTTTGGCTATGACCAGCACATTCCTCATTCCTTTTCACAATTTGCGTTGCCCAATAGGCACAGAGCCGGGCAAGTTTCAAATGATGATGCCCGGATATGGTGGGACTTCTTCCACCGCCGAGAAAATGTTTCTTTCAGGGTGCCAACCCCTGCCCGCTTCCCCCGCGTTACTCCTGAGTATATCAAGTGGTGGAACGCGCAGACGAGGTTCTACAGGAGCTCCCGCCGAGAGTGTTGGGCCGTAGCAGAGCATAGATTTCTGGACTCCCAGCCGGAGCCAACCCTTGATATTGAGCCCTCCTATTTGAAGAGGCTGAAATCTTGGACCAACACGGAAGTGAGGGCCTATCTTAGGGCCCAAAAAGCCGTGAAAAGCCGTAGGACCAAAGTCGACCCGAAGTTGCCCACAATCAGTAAGGATGACTATGTGAAAATGCTTCGGGGTCTATGCCGGGTAAGCAGCGAGAGGGTGGTTCTTCAGCAACTCCCTCTGCCGGTGGAGGAACCCATCTCGGTGGTGGCTGACTAACGCTCCGAGGTTGACAGGCTACACCCCTATCAGACTTTCATCCGTAGGGAAGACAGGCGGGATGCTCTATATGACAACACCCCTTGGCTATTTGCGCTCCTCCGATCGCATGGTCTTTCAGTGGGTGGTCCTAGCGAAGCCATTCTGGACTGGCCCCTTCATATCTCATTCAAGTATGCTGACAGATGGGGGTTGGACCACCTGAGCTTATATTATCACCTGTCTTCTCGTGGCCACGAGGACCTGGCGCTGCTGGCCGAGCCGAGTGAAAAGATAGGAGATTTATGCTGGCTTATTCGCGAGGCAGCTTCGAGAGACAAAGTGCCCTCGCTGTATTATTGGCCTCTCTTTCCCTTCTACACGGGGCCAGCAAGTATGTTCTATCTCTCTATTCAGGCCCGTCGGCCAGCTTCTTTTCTTCATTGTCATGTATTATTCTCACCTTCGTGCATGTGCAGTCCGACCCACTTTGGAGGAGACCCGGCACTTTAGGGAGCTAATAATAAAAGCTCAGAAGCCAGCATACTTTGAGGCTCCCGAGCCAGCTCCGACCATGATGCCACTGCCTCCTGGCGATTTGAGAAAGCGGACCCGATCCCAGTTGAGAGAGGCCGTTGGGAAGGCCAAAGCGGCAGTGACCCGAGTGACACGGGCACGACGGAGGAAGGCCGCAGAAAAGGAACCAACAATCGTTCTTCCTCCGGTTGTATCCTTTGAAGAGTTCGAGGCTTCCCGCACATAGGGGCCAGAAGCTGAAGGTAAGCTCTTCATTTCTTGAGAATCCATCGGCTCACTTGGGCTGCTTCGGCTAATCAGTGTTGACAGCTGCCGACACAGTCGCTGCAGTCCTCGGGCTGGAGGCGACGGTAGGCGCCGTGGCTAGGGAAGGGGCAGAGGAAATCCTTACTGCTCCCGTAGAGAGAGATCTGCCTTCTCCAATGTCTAGACAGGAAATGGAAGGTAATTTATAGTTTAATCGTGACACCACCGCGAGTCTTCATGTCTTCAGTCGGTTTGACTATTTCTTACCATAAATTTTAGTTGATATGCAACCATCATTACTTCCGGGAGTAGAGGGTGCAGAGGAAGCTATTGTTGGGGAGCAGGGCGAGCTTGCCCCTGAGATCCCATCAACTGCTGCTCCTAGTGCAGAGTGCATGGAGGAAGTCCCTACTGAGGGTGATGCTCCTTCTGGTGAGGTTCCTGCTCCGATGGTGGAGCGTCCAGAAAGAGCAGAGGAGTCTTCTTCCTCTGAGCAGGTCGATTACGGTGGCGGCTCTAGTGACGAGGAGTTCCCACCGGTCGACACAGAGATTGAGGATGTCGGGGCATTTTCAGCTTATGAAAGTGATCATCTGACTTTCAGCCCGCCCCAGTTGTCATGGAGCGGTCCTGGGCCGTCAGGATCACTTGTAAGTGAAGGGACTAGGGCTGCAGAGGTTGCCCTTGGAGGTTTGAGCCTAGTGCCGGCTGAGGTGAGGAACCCCCCGTGATCGGCGCTTGTTGCCCTTCCTTTCTTTTTCTTTTCAGCTCTCTGATATATATATTTCTGGTGCAGACTGAGGTGGTGTTGCCAACCATAACGGTGCAGATACCCCTCCCGGCTCTAGGTGCGGGTCATGCAACCTTCCCACCAGTCTTGCGGCCTATCGCACTGCGATATCCCAAAGACTATGCAGCGGCAACGGGTCCAGTAGGACTTGGAGTATTTATGAGGGCTGACGGGTCGGTGGCAGTCGAGGACTCCCGGCCATTGGAAGTCGCACGACAGTCGGCTTTAGAGAAGGGTGGCCCCCTCGAGATAGAGGCGGGAGAGATCGTTGAAGAGGAAGCCGGGACTACTGGGGCCCTGGCTCTTGTTTCTGAAACTGGCCATATGGGGGTCAGTCAAGTTGGAGGCGAGGAGCAGATGTCCTTGGCCCTTGATGTCCCTGTTGCAGCTTCATCCCAAGGGGTTGGCAGGGAAGTCGTCGCCATCGAAACTCCAGCTACCATATCAGTTACTGCAGTTGTTCCCCATGCAAGTGCGCTGCAGATCATGCCGTCGTCATCTTCTGGGACGAGCAACGATATCTGGGCCACCGTGGACAGCAGAGTGGAGTTCGAACTACCCGAGATGTCACCGCTCAGTCTCCAGTCATCGAGTGACCTCGTGTGGCAGTTCTTAGGGACCCTTCAGCAGACCATAGCGGCCAGCAGAGATTTGACTTATGTTCAGCTGAGGGGCTTGATAGAGCACTTGTCCCGCTCGCTGTTGGCTTTCGGCTGCCCCATGGACGACTGGACTCCACGGGTAATTCTGTTGCTGAAATATGTGAACAGAAGGGAGTTCTTAGGCCAAGAGGTAACTGACCAGCTGACAGCCATAACATTGGAGCGAGCTGAATGCCAAGCGACTCTCGTCTATCTGAAAGGGACTGCGACGCAGATGAGGGATGATGCCAGTGCCTCTTTGCACCGCCGAAGCTTCCTTACGGCCCGGATAGCAGAGCTGCAAGCCGAACTTTCAAGGGTAGAGGCTGAGCTTCAAGAAATAGAGCGTCTGGAAGTCCAGAAGATAGAGGAAGCAGAAATGGCCGAGGGACAAGCTGCTTCCCACGAGGAGAAACTGTCCCAGCTGGAGGTCGCCGAGTCTCGGCTGCAAGAACTGACCCACCATCCTTCTTTGGGTATCCGGAGCTGGAGGACATCTTCAGACGCTCGCTGCCATAGTCTCCTCTATTCCCCTCCCTATTTGATGGACTTTATGCATTCCAGGGTATGCCCCGCGTAACATGTATCTTTTTATTTCATAGGAATGAAAACTCCTCATTTGTTGTTAAATGACGACTCCATTCTTTCATTATTCTCTTCCTTCCCCTTTCCGCTCGCTAGTCAATTCTAGTCTAAGTATATGAGTCACTAGGGCAGGAGAGCGGTCACGCCTTCAGCAAAGAGGTGAGGTGTTCGCTCCACTGCGCCGTGACCATTCTCGGGACCAAGCAATGGCTAACATAGGCCAAAAGTTCGAAGGACCAAAAAGTGTAGAGGCCCCTTAGGGCTGGGAAATAAGGTCAGACGGCTTGTCAGCCGGACTCATTGACGCTGACAGAAATTGAGGGTAGGGTTTATTCATCGACAGAGGTTATATGTCGAAGCAAAAGAAGTTAATTGCTTAACGAGGACGAAGGGTCCATGTTAGGGGGATGTTGACCGGTCCTGTCCATGATTATAGGGGCCGAAAAGGTAGCCGGTCTTGCCGATGGTGACAAGGGCCGAAAAGGTAGTCGGTCTTGCCGATGGTGACAAGGACCGGAAGGGGTAGCGACCGATCTTGCCGATGGTGACAAGGACCGGAAGGGGTAGCGATCGATCTTGCCGATGGTGACAAGGGTCGAAAAGATGGCCGGTCTTATCGATGGTGATAAGGGCCGAAAAGGGTAGAGATCGATCTTACCGATGGTGACAAGGGTCAAAAAGATGGCTGGTCTTGCCGATGGTGACAAGGGCCGAGAAGGGTAGCCGGTCTTGCCGATGGTGACAAGGACCGGAAGGGGTAGCGACCGATCTTGCCGATGGTGACAAGGGTCGAAAAGATGGCTGGTCTTGCTGATGGTGACAAGGGCCAAGAAGGGTAGCCGATCTCGCCGATGGTGACAAGGACCAAAAGGGGTAGCGACCGATCTTGTCGATGGTGACAAGGGTCGAAAAGGATAGCGACCAATCTTGCTGATGGTGACAAGGGTCGAAAAGGATAGCCGGTCTTGCCGATGGTGACAAGGGCCGAAAAGGTAGCCGGTCTTGCGGATGGTGACAAGGGCCGAAAAGGTAGCGACCGATCTTACCGATGGTGACAAGGGTCAAAAAGAGTAGACAGTCTTGTCGATGGTGACAAGGACCGAAAGGGGTAGCGACCGATCTTGCCGATGGTGACAAGGGTCGAAAAGGATAGCGACCGATCTTGTCGATGGTGACAAGGGTCGAGAAGATGGCCGGTCTTGCCGATGGTGACAAGGGCCGAAAAGGTAGCCAGCCTTGCCGATGGTGACAAGGACCGAAAGGGGTAGCGACCGATCTTGTCGATGGTGACAAGGGTCGGAAAGATAGATGGAAGTGGAATGATGAACGAGGGTTGCCTCGTTACTACATCATCATCATCATTTTTTGTTTCATCATTTTTTTTATCACATTACTGACTCAAGCACCCTTTCGGGTTTCGTCGAAATCAGCCCCCTCTTACTTTTGCCCACGCGCCCTTTCGGGTTTTCACGTGGCAGGGTACCCGATTTTGCCTGCAACGCCCTTTCGGGTTTTCGCCATAGCCGGGTTATAGCCATTTTTGCCCTTGTCCCAGTTTAGGAACAAGACCGGTGGGGTATCTCTATTTTTAACCCCATTTGTTTCTTTCTTCTTTTTTTTTATTCCACGGAGAATTCGGAACATGGGAGAACTTGTCTGCTAAAATGCCGGCCGGCCTTATCGATGATGACAAGGGTCGGGCCCTAATTTAGTTCGTCGACATTGGTTAAATGCCGAAGCAAAGACTGTACAGTTCTTTCGAAAGGTCCAAGCTAAGGGATAGAGGTCGACCAATCTCTCCGATGATGACGAAGGTCGAACGCGGGTTTGTTCATCGACGTGGTTTACATGTCGAAGCAAGGAGTATGTTCATTAACCGGGACGGAAGGTCCGAGTTAAAGGTGGAGGCCGACCGATCTCGCCAATGATGACGAGGGTCGAACATGGGTTTGTTCATTGACATGGGTTACACGTCAAAGCAAGGAGTATATTCATTAATCGGGACGAAAGGTCCGAGTTAAAGGTAGAGGTCGACCGATCTCGCCGATGATGACGAGGGTCGAACACGGGTTTGTTCATCGACATGGGTTACACGTCGAAGCAAGGAGTATATTCATTAACCGGGACGAAAGGTCCGAGTTAAAGGTAGAGGTCGACCGATCTCGCCGATGATGACGAGGGTCGAACACGGGTTTATTCATCGACATGGGTTACACGTCGAAGCAAGTAGTATATTCATTAACCGGGATGAAAGGTCCGAGTTAAAGGTAGAGGTCGACCGATCTCGCCGATGATGACGAGGGTCAAACACGGGTTTGTTCATTGACATGGGTTACACGTCGAAGCAAGGAGTATATTCATTAACCAGGACGAAAGGTCCGAGTTAAAGGTAGAGGTCGACCGATCTCGCCGATGATGACGAGGGTTGAACACGGGTTTGTAGGGGATCACCGGCGGGACTTTTGATTGTTGTCCCTTGGGAGTCTCATTAATAGGAGAATAAAGAGGAACTTTTTAGATTACCACTTTATTGACCTAAGCGCCCTTTCGGGTTTTTGCCGAGGCCAGCCCCCTCTTGCTTTTGCCCACGCGCCCTTCCGGATTTTCACGTGGCGGGGTACCCGATTTTGCCTGCGGCGCTCTTTCGGATTTTCGCCACAGCCGGGCTATAGCCATTTTTGCCCTTGTTCCGAATACAGGAACAAGTTCGGCAGGGTATCTCTATTTTTAACCCCATCTTTTTGCTTCTTTTTTTGCTCATATAACATGAGGATGCTGAGAGAGTTGGCTAGGACACGAGGTCTTGCGCCAGAAAAAGGGCTTATTCATCAACAAGAAGGTAATGCTAACACAAAGGATAGATTTGAGCCGGTTTGAGCGTAAGGCCCGCATTGGCAATGTTGTATAAGAGTCGGCTAGGACACGAAGTCTTGCGCCGAGAAAAAGAGCTTATTCGTCAGTAAGGAAACAATGCTGACACAAAGGATAGATCTGAGCCGATTCGGGCGTAAGGCCCGCGTTGGCAATGTTGTATGAGGGTCGGCTAGGACACGAAGTCTTGCGCCAAGAAAAAGGGCTTATTCGTCAGCAAGGAAACAATGCTGACGTAAAGGATAGATCTGAGCCGATTCAGGCGTAAGGCCTGCGTTGGCAATGTTGTTGATATTATGCGAGCTCGGTTATGGCAGAGTGCCACTAAACTTGGGTAAGGATAGTTCGATTAGGATGGAGTGCCACTAGACCGGGGTGAGGTAGCTCGGTCAGGGCGGAGTGCCACTAGACCAAGGTGACGGTAGCTCGGTTAGGGCAGAGTGCCACTAGACCAAGGTGAGGTAGCTCGGTCAGGGTGGAGTAGACCAAGGTGAAGGTAGCTCGGTCAGGGTGGAGTGCCACTAGACCAAGGTAAGGTAGCTTGGTCAGGGCGGACTGCCACTAGACCAAGGTAAGGTAGCTCGGTCAGGGCGGAGTGCCACTAAACCAAGGTAAGGTAGCTCGGTCAGGGAGGAGTGCCACTAGACCAAGGTGGGGTAGCTCGGTCAGGGCGGAGTGCCACTAGACCAAGGTGAGATAGCTCGATCAGGGCGGAGTGCCACTAGACCAAGGTGAAGGTAGTTCGGTCAGGGCGGAGTGCCACTAGACCAAGGTAAGGTAGCTCGGTCAGGGTGGAGTGCCACTAGACCAAGGTAAAGATAGCTCGGTCAGGGCGGAGTGCCTACTAGACCAAGGTAAGATAGCTCGGTCAGGGCGGAGTGCCACTAAACCAACGTAAGGTAGCTCGGTCAGGGCGGAGTGCCACTAGACCAAGGTGGGGTAGCTCGATCAGGGCGGAGTGCCACTAGACCAAGGTGAGGTAGCTCGGTCAGGGCGGAGTGCCACTAGACCAAGGTGAGGTAGCTCGGTCAGGGCGGAATGCCCCTAGGCCAAGGTAAGGTAGCTCGGTCAGGGCGGAGTGCCACTAGACCAAGGTAAAGGTAGCTCGGTCAGGGCGGAGTGCCACTAGACCAAGGTAAGGGTAGCTCGGTCAGGGCGGAGTGCCACTAGACCAAGGTAAGGTAGCTAGGTCAGGGCAGAGCGTCACTAGACCAAGGTAAGGTAGCTCGGTCAGGGCGGAGCGCCACTAGACCAAGGTAAGGGTAGCTCGGTCAGGGCGGAGTGCTACTAGACCAAGGTAAGGTAGCTCGGTCAGGGCGGAGTGTCACTAGACCAAGGTAAAGGTAGCTCGGTCTGGGTGGAGCGCCACTAGACCAAGGTAAGGGTAACTCGGTCAGGGCAGAGCGTCACTAGGCCAAAGTAAGGGTAGTTCAGTCAGGGCGGAGTGCCACTAGACCAAGGTAAGGTATTCCGATCACTGAGGGAATGTTGGTTGTGCCGTGTGATACAGCTTTATATGCTTTCCATTGAGGGGAGAGAACTGGACGACTCTTTTGTGGTCTGCCAGGATGTAGGCACCCCCTTCATATACTCGGTGGATAATATATGGTCCGACCCAGTTTTTGACCAACTTCCCTTTGGGGTTGGAAGCCATTACTTCTCTTCTTTTGATCATTACCAGGTCTCCTTTCTTGAGTTCTTGACCTTTGACCAGCTTATCGAAAGTACGGGCCATGCGAGCTTGGTAGAGTTGAATGTTCTGTTACGCACGGAGACGCTTTCCTTCGAGCTCGACGAGCTCTTCCAATCTTATTTCTACATTAGTTTGTTCACCACTGACTAGTCCATGTTGGATGGCAACTCGCAGCGAGGGGACTTCTAATTCAATCGGCACCACAGCCTCGGACCCATACACGAGGGAGAATGGCGAACAGCCGGTTGGGGTTTTATAGACGGTACGATAGGCCCAAAGCACCTCGTACATCCTTTCTTCCCAGTCCTTTTTATTGGACCTGACAATCTTTGCCAGCAATGTGCATAGTGTCTTGTTGAAGGCTTCTGCAAGTCCATTGGCTTGAGGGTTGTAGGGGGACGACGTCCTCCAGTCAATCTTATATTTGTCAGCTAGTCGGTAAACCTTCTGGTTTCTGAAATGGCTGCCGTTGTCAGAGATAATTTGGCTGGGAATTCCGAATCGGAATATTATGTTCTGCCGAAAGAATCTTGCAACCAGTTCTCCCGTCACATCTCTTAGCACAACTGCTTTCGCCCATCTGGAGAAGAAGCTTGTAGCTGCCAAGATGTATCTGCACCCTGATGAAGATGCTGGCAGTGGCCCTACCACGTCCGCGCCCCACTGAGCAAATGGCCAGCTTGGTAAGGTAGGATGTAGTGGCACTGGAGGTCTTCTTGACACATTGGTGTGCTCTTGACATTTCTGACAAGCCTTGGCAAACTTGTAGCAGTCATCAAATATAGTGGGCCAATAGTAGCCCAATTTCTTTATCTCAATTTTCATTTTCGGGCCGGCCTGATGTGCTCCAGCTGAACCCGCGTGTACTTCTTGCATCACCTGCCTAGCTTCTGTTGCTGACAAGCAACGAAGTAGAATTTTCCTTCGGGCATCTGCCATTATCCGGAACAGGGTTCCGTTTCTCATCTCGTAAGAGTCTTTGACCCTCAGGAGTTTCATTCTTTGTTCTTTCTCTTTTGGGAGCTGCTGGTGCTGAAACCATCGTTGGAGATGTTCTCGCCAATCGGGCTATTGAACCTCTTCGACGGCTGCCACCTCACTCTCTTGCTCATCGGTCGAGACCTCTGTCGCACTGGGGACCTGTCGGCGGTTGATCACTGTTATGTTCAGGCTTGTGTCTGGCGGGACTGCCAAAGAACTAGCCAATTTAGCGAGGGCGTCTGCCTGAGCATTCTGGCCTCGGTTGACATGCTTGATGCTGATGAAGTAGAATCTTGACATCGGGCGGGTTGCCAGGTGATGGTAAGGGAGGAGCTCTTGCTTTCGCACATCAAACTCTCCTTCCAGCTGTTTTATAACTAGCATGGAGTCTCCAAATGCTTCCAGCATCTGAATTCCCATGGACAGTGAATCTGCAATCCGATTATCAGGGCTTCATACTCCGCTTCATTATTTGTGCACGGCTTGTTTATTGAACAAGATGTGTGCACGACTTCCCCTTCTGGGACTTCAGGACTATGCCTGCTCCTGCTCTGACCCTGGCTGACCCAGTGGCCAAGGTGTCAATTCTGGAAGCGCCATCGAAATATAGCTGCCACAAGGAGGGCTGCACCTGAGCGGCTTCTAGAGTTTCATCTTCAGGAAAAACCGGTTCCAGCGGACGGTCTTCTGGCACCGGGTGCTCGGCGAAGAAGTCTACAATAGCTTGGCCTTTGACAGCCTTTCGCGGTACATAGGAGATATCAAACTCCATAAGGATGACCGCCCACTTGCCTAAGCGACCTTTGAGTGCTAGCCGGGACATAATATATTTCAGCGGGTCCTCCTTGGATACCAGGCTGATTTCATGCGATAACATATAGTGTCGAAACTTCTTGACTGCGAAAACCAGTGCCAGACAGGTCTTCTCAATATAAGTATATTTCTCCTCAGTCTTGACCAGTCTCCGACTGAGGTAGTAGAGGGCTTGTTCTTTCCCTTCTTGATTATTTTGGGCCAGCATTGCCCCCAGAGAGTTGTGTGTGGCTGCTATATATAATATCAGTGGCCGTCCCTTCACCGATGCGCCCAGCACTGGAGGAGTTTTCAGATAGTCTTTCAGCTTGTCAAAGGCTGTCTGGCAATCTTCATCCCAGTAGAAGGGAACATCCTTCATCATCAATTTGTGGAAAGGCTGACATCGCCCTGCCAAATTGGAAATGAAACGCCAGATATAAGCCAAGCGGCCCTGCAGTGATCTCAGCTCAGAGAGGTTCCTTGGCGCAGGCAGCTCCTGAATTGCTCTGATCTTTGCGGGGTCTATCTTGATTCCCCGGTATCTGACGATGAAACCCAAGAACTTCCCGCTCGACACTCCAAACGTGCATTTCAAAGGGTTCATCTTCAATTCATGATGCCTCAGCCTCTGAAAAATAATTCGGAGGTCCTGCAGATGGTCTTCTCTTCTTCTGGTCTTGACCACCATATCATCTATGTAGCACTCGACCTTGTGGTAGAGTAACTCATCAAATATTCTGGTCATTACGCGCTGATAAGTTGTGCCAACATTCTTTAGTCCGAATGGCATCCTTTATAGTGATAGATGCCTTTAGGGGTTCGGAAGGCGGTGTGGACCCAATTATGCTCCGCGATCCATATCTGATTGTAGCCGGACGACCCGTCCATAAATGACAAGGCCTCATGGCCGGTTGTAGCATCAATCATGACTTCCGTTATTGGCACCGGAAAGTCATCCTTGGGGCAGGCTTTATTCAGATCTCGGAAGTCAACGCATATCCGGATCTGTCTATTCTTCTTTTTCACGGGGACGATATTCGCCAGCCATGTGGTGTACTGATTTTCTTCGACCAATCCCACGTCAATAAGCTTGTCGACTTCAGCACAAATTTGAGTGATGAGCTCCGGCCTCATGCGCCGCGGCGGTTGCTTCACCGGCTCGGCTTCAGGGTTAATTGCCAGCTCATGTTGCGAAACTGCAGGGCTCAGACTTGGCATTTCTTTGTAAGTCCAGGCAAAGCAATCCCGGTACTCTTGCAGCAGCTGGATGTACAGCTCCCGTTCTTCTGGCGACAATTGGGCACTGAGAAAGGTAGGCCTAGGGTCTTCCTCACTTCCCAAGTTGACTTCTATCAGCTCGTCGACTGTAGCTTGGCCTCCGTCTTCTATCTCCGAGGTGCCGATTGGAGGTCGACGAAATCTGGATACCATCTTCAGGGTCGAGGACCTCGACTTCCTCATTTGACATCATCAGAGCTTCTCGGAAGTCCTCTGCTTCATTTAATAGCGGCCGTGCATATTGCTCTTTCAGCAAATCCACTGTCGTTGCAGTCTCCAAGGGCAAGAGAGCAGCTTCAGTCTTTGTAGACGGGGTTACAGTCGTGACCGACTGGTGGCTGCTTGTCGTTGGGCTGGGACAGCATCCCAGCCTTGTAGCAGAGGGTAGGGAGATCTCGCCTTCTGAGGTAGTTGTATCTTCAATAGAAGTAGCATTCCCTTCCTTGGCAGCATGGACCTCTTGGTTGGAGTCGGCTGAGGCTTCCCCGATTGGCATGAGATGTGTCGAGGTCAATATCAGTAGGACTCTGCTGGAGGGAGAGGTCCCGGTTTCTTCAACATCTTCGGCTTCGCTGCTGCTAGCCGTATCAAATTCGGCCTGAAGGGCCGTCTCTCCTGAACAGACCTGTTCCCAGCATCGGCACGGAATCACGGTCTTCGCTTCTTGATTTTCGGGCTGAGCCGGGTTAGCATATTCAGCTCCCGCTGAGTATTCATCAAAAGTTGCCCCCGGTGGGCTATCTTCAGCAGGGTAGAAGGTGGAGATAGTGTCCACCTCGTATCGCCCACTATAGTAATATTCTTCTAGGGTGAAGCCCAACCCCGGGTGCTGAGAGACGTGTCTCATTTCCTTATCCCGACTTGCGGGATACCACATTTTTTGGAAAGCTTCCTTGCATTTTTTAGACTGATCGGAGGGGACGTGCTGCTTCTGAAACATCCTGGCCATCCGACTGGTTGTGAATGCCAGACCCTTGACGGGTACTGACGGATTGTCTATATCTTTGGGGAGGCAGCGATATGTGTCTTCCTGAGTAGGATGCTCTTCAGCCGTATAGAACAAGCTGTTGGGTCCATCTTCCTGTGTCACCTCCCAGGTTTTGAAAGGCTCGACAGTGGGGTTATCAGGGCCGGGAATCGACTTTGTGAGGACGTCCGGGACTCCAATGTAATTGTGTTGCCGATCGACCTGCACTTCATTAGCTTCGGCGTATAATGCTGGAGGTGCTATTCTGCCCACGTCCCCGGATGCCGTGATATGGGAGACCACCTTGGGCTTGACATATCCGCGCGGCGGTGGTGGATACCAATCGTCGCCGGATGCGCCTCTTGATGCCCCCGCAGGGGTCTTAGCTTCAGAGGTCTTCTGAGAAGGCCCCGCATATAGGTTGGCGTCCGCCAAGTGACATTCAAATACCTGGAACGGGTGGAGGTCAGCAAATATTCTCTCCTCCTTCCCTTGGAGACTGTATTTGATACATTGGTGGAGCGTGGAGGGCACCACCATATTCTCATGCAGCCATGGGTGGTCGAGCAGTGCTTTGTACGAGGTGCGGGAGTCGATGACATGGAACTGCACCGTCGTAGTGAAATCCGCCAAGGTGAGTGTGAACTCTGCCACCCCCATCGACACTTCACATTTCTGATTGAAGCCGGTGATGCGCATATCCCCGACTTTCTCGAGATGCACGTTGAAGTGGTACCTCTCGTATATTCTATAGAGCAGGATGTTGACCGCTGCACCAGGATCAACCAGAATCCTATTCAGCTCCCTTCCATTCAGGTGCCCCTTCATATACAGCGGCATGTTGTGGCTGATGGTAGGTAGCAGCATATCCTCTGGAGTGAAGGTCATGCTAGCTTCCAGCATTGCTTCAGCCAAGCATGTCTCAAAATGAGCAGGCGTCTGCAGAGCAGTGATGATCGCCTGTCGAGTTTCTTCACTCAAAGAGAGGATCTCCCAGATCGTAAATCGAGCAGGGAGCTTCTTGAGTAGCTTCATTATTTGGCTCCCAGCTCGAACATTGGAAAGCTTTATCTCTTCAGCCCACCTGGGCTTGAGAGAGTCCTGAGTTGCGGCCCCTGATGGACTTGCTTCATCTGCTTCGGACTCGACACCTTTCTGGCTGCTACCGGATCCTCGGCGCTCTGCATTAGCTATTGCAGGGCAAGCTCTATCTATATTTGGATCTTCGGCAGATTGTGTTGGCTGTGGGTGAACATCCCCGGGCGCATGGTTAGCCTCCTGGCATGGCTGCTTTCCCTTAGACATCTTCATAAATTTGAGGAATGAAGGGACTGTCTTACCCCCACTCTTGTTATATATTCCTGGCGGAGGAGGGATCTGGACCCCTTTGACCTTCGGGGGAGGTGTCTTGTTGGGCTGCTCTCCCCTGAATATGATGTTGTGGTTGGGCGGCGGCTGGTGCCCCCATTTCCGGGCTGACCGGGTGGCATGTGCAGCGGTTGCGGCCTCGGCCTTGCCTTCCCCAGCATGGGGTGTGAAGCAAATTTCCTCTTCTTCCTCCTCTCCGGGCAGGTTGAAGAGTGTTGATAGAGTATTACAGGAGACAACCTGCACTTTATCAGCCTTAGCGGCCTTTCCTTTCTTCTTTTTTGTGTCTTCTTCTTCTTTGCTTCAGCAGGCGCCTGCCCCCAGAACAGACTGCCCTCCTTATCGGATGCTGCTTCAGCTTCCTCCTTTTGCTCGAGTGAGAGCTGCTCCAGTTCTTGCCATGGGACATGGTCCCGCACCAGCAAAGGCTTCAATTCGGGCTGCACGTACTCGTCTAGTCCTTCAATAAGGTTTTGTAGTCGGCAGACCCCAGGATTGGTTTCCTTGACCACTAGCAGCGGAGTTTGTCTCCTTCGATTGTGTGTAGGTATCCTGATGGCTGCAGGTGGAGTGGTCCATGCAGGTGTTGCCACTGGCGGAGCGGGTCGTGGTGTAACACCACGGATATGTGCCCCCACTTTCAAGCGGGGTGCTTTCTTCTTTTTGTGCTTCGCAGGGGCTTGCTGCCATCCCTGCTGTCCCTTTACGGGCCCCAAGAAATGAGTTTCATAAGTGCTCCGCGTACTTGCTTCAGAGATCTCCTCGGGCAATGCCTGATATAGGGAGATCATGTTGACTCCTGCTCTTCTAAGAGGGGCTTCATGTGGCTGAGGAGGGTCCACTTTGTACTCTCCCAATTCTATTTCATTTTTCTTCACCATCCTTTCGATGATGTCCTTGAAAATATAGCAGTCTTCGATTGGATGCCCCAGCATCTGGTGGTAGGGGCTGAATCTTGGACTGTCCTTCTTCTTCAGGTCCTCCGGCCTCTTTGGCTCTGACAGGGTGACCACGCCATACTCTGTTACCCAGTCGAATAAAATCCTGGTTTTGTCCTTCAGAAAGGAGTAGGCTTTCTTCATCTTGTCCCGTAGCGAGGGACCTTCTTTGCCGTCTGGGGCTTTTGCAGGCTGTGGGGCGACCGCCTTCTCGCCCTTATCTTTCTGTTGTTCGAACGCCTTGATGTCAAGGGTGTTCGCTTCTTTAGGCGCCGGGCACCGCTCCACTGCCTTGCCCTTCTGGGTTGTGCCGACAGTTGATGCAGGAGTAGGTCTTGCCAAAAAGGCTTCCACCTCGGCCACGATATTGTTTAGTCGGTCAAATGACCGTATTTCCATTCCGATCATATTTTCTAGAACCTCACTCCTGAGGTTATGTTTGCATATTTGCACAACGTCCTCCTGATGCGGGGGCCGCTTGCACCTCATTCCGAGGTTCCTCCACCTCTTAATATAGTCAAGGGCTGTCTCATCTGCCCTTTGCTTTGTCGAGTAGAATTCGGCCACTGTAACCATCCTCTCCGTAACATGGAATCTTTCCCTGAACTTCCTATGCATATCCGACCAGTCGCTGATCAACCCGGTCGGGAGGCTGGAGTACCATTCAAATGCGAGCCCCATCAGTGAGGACCCGAAAAACTTTAGCAAGTATGATTCATCGGTGGCCAGATCACCCATGACAGTCATATAATATGCGACGTGTTCCTTCGGGGATCCCTTCCCGTTGAACTTGTCGAACTTGGGCGGCTTGTTGATTCCTGGGGGAAGCCGCTTGGCAGCATGGTGTTGCGGGTATGGCACCCGATAGGCATGAAATGCGACGTAGTCGCCTTCACTTCTTTCTGCGAGCTTCAGCTCGATCATCCTCTCCACCATCATCCAGTTCATGACCGTGGGGTCGACTGGGTCCGGATAGAAGTGTGCAGGCTATAGGTACGGGGTGACCAGAGTGGTCGCCTGTGGAGGACGCAGCAGTGGGGGTGCCTGGGACACTTGAGGGAGCACGGCGGCATCAACGGCTGCGACTGTGGTGGCCGCTGCTGAGTTGTCGCCATGCTTGGCTCTTACGACTGAGGCAAGGTGTAGAGTGGCAGAGGGTCGACATGACGAAGCACTCCGCGGGATGATTCACCTTGGACTTCGGGCGGCTTGGAAGCTGATGACTGTTCAGTCTTCTCCATCAGCTGTTTCTTCAGTAAGTCTATCTCTTGCCGATATCTTTGAAGTAGCATCAGAACCGATGGGTCCATAGTTGCTGTGCTGGGAATGACTTTTGTTGCTTCCCCAGACGGACCCTCGGGCAGGATGTCGAGGAGGATGTCATTTTCTTCTTCCGCCGTCACCACATTGGCGGTTAGAATAACAGCTTCCTCATCCCACTGGTGGGTGACCAGGGGTTGTTTTCCTCTAGCTGTCGCCAGGAGCTACCTTGCGGCTTCTATTCTTCGAGTATTCGGCCCCGGCCTTGCGGCCAATTGAGCCAACTCGCGAGGGTCTTCAGGAAGTCCCCTGTGTGGATCATGGAAAATCCACTCTTAAAGGGAAATAAGAGTGATAATAAGAATACGAAGAATAATAAGAAGAATAGTGAAAAAAAGGAGCAAGAGAGAGCACGTGGTGCTAATAAGGAGTGTGATCGCCAGAGGGGTTATCTCAATAAGAAGAAAAGATGATCGCGAATACCTGGTGATAATAAGATGCGGGATGGATGTGAATTCCTTCCTCCACCTTCTATCGGCCGGCCGATGAAGGGGGTTTTCCTTGTTGATTACCTTGAAACAAAGAACAAACAAATAAAAGAAAAAGTGGATCAGCCAAGAGTGAGTGTAGTATCAATCCAAATAAACAATATGATGATGAAATATGAATATAGCATGCGCACCTTTTTGTTTGGTTTTAAAACCCCTTGAGAATTAAGGGTGAGGGAGGAGATGCAATACAAATGCAACAGAAGAAAAAGTGATGGACGTGATGATGCGATGAAGACAAGTATAAACAAAAGGGAAGGAACCCCTGCTGTTCCTGTAAACAGTAAAGGGGAGAACCAACAGAGCAGCAGGAAGCAGAGGAAAACGATGAAGAAATCACACGGATGAAGAAAAAAAAACTCTTCTCTACTGTATCCTCTCTGTGTTCTGTAAAAATCGCGCGAGATCGACCAGGGAGTCCTTTTATAAGGTCTCGATCAAAGATAGACACAGATTCGGAAGATAAGAATAGGCAATGGTTATCAACGGCAAGGACTCTAGTTCCCAGATCGAGCAAGGTGACCAAGAAAGGCAGGGAACTCTTCAGGAAAGACGAGTTTAAGAAGGACACGAAAAGGTGAGACACGACCTACCGAAGGGCGTCAATTCAACAATTGACGACCTGCCCAAGGACGTTAAATTAAAACACGACCAGGATCAGGGCGTCACTTCCTGGATTCAATTTGGGTAATAAAACCTTCTTTATTTGAAAATTATAAAAAGACGCCTGAAGCAAAGGCGTTGATTAATAACACGCCCTGAGGAAGGACGTTAATCATTGATTTGTAATTAGTTGGGACTTATAAAATACCAGGAATTGACGTCCGTATCTGTGGTCGTCCCTTCTTAAGAACACGCCCCAGATTAGGTCGCTATTTAAAACACGCCCTTCTTCAAGTCGTGAATCACCAAAAAAATGCAAGAATAAATCACAAAACCGCACAAAAATAGAAAAAACTTTATATTATAGAAATATTGAAGTTCACCTTGGGGCGTTAACATAGTGACATGAGATTTGATCAACAAAGTGTCAATTTTGGCGTCTCTACAGCTGCCCCACCTTGGTGTCTACTTTGGAAGGGAGTGATACGAAATGGAGTGAAAGTACAACAAACGGAATGAAGTGGAGCGAACTGATAAGTAGATGCCAATGTGTGATGTGACACGCCTCAGACACTAAGCATCGGAAAATCTTTCCAAGATTCTGAGTGAAACAAACTCTAGGTGATTCCAAGGAAGCATCGATTTGCTGGATAAAGGAGACTAAACTAAGTAAATAAAATGTGCACGTGGGCACGACAGGGAGACACCATTGGAGAGCGGTTACCAGCCAATGTGGACGTGCTACAACCAAGGTGGATTTACAGAAAAATAAAGGGAATTGAGATGAAGATCCAGCAAAGGAACAGTTTCAAGGAACGAGCCTGAGCGGCTTCAGAGAGAATAAAGTATTTGATTTGGAGTGGAACATCTCATGTCAACTCAATCAAGAGCGAATGACCTTCATTATTGCCATAATATGAAGATTTTCAACATGAAGCTCAAAGTCCTACATGATGCATGCTGGGCTAAAAGGAAAAGATAAAACAAACTAAAATATAGAAAATAATCAAGGATAATATTGCTAAGCCATCTAAATTTGGTCAAGAATCCAGATCTCTGAGCTGACACTAAGCCGAAGCCCGTTTGTCCGCGCATCAACCCAGAAAGTGGAACCATCGTCCCAGACCTTGAATGACTCAACGGCCTATCCGTGTGATCAAGACTCTCCTGGAATTATCACTATTTTTTGATGAAGGGGAACTCAAATTCCAGGTTCATCAGAACCACAAGGTCCTTGATATGCTATAATAGCGTAGATACCATATAGTAACAATGCTTACAGGAAAGAAATACAAGAAAAGAATGATGTTACTCCGACGAAAGATCCAAGCATCTCGAACCTGCAATCTTCTGCACTCGAAATTTTATTAGTCCTTAATAATGATGATCAGAAATAACCCTCAAGATATGATCATAAGTGCTTAATTAAAACAACAATTCAAAAAGAATAGCACTTAAGTTCATTAAAGCATATAGCGGAGTCAAACATGTGAGCAAATAAAATCACGACTGGAGGGAATGGCGTTAAAATCATGAAAGGCGCCTGACATCAGGGCGTCAAAACATAAAACACGCCCTTCATTAAGACGTTAAATGCACCGAACGCTCAAGAAGAAGACGACCCATCAAGGGGCGCTAAATAAAACACGACCTTTGTTCAGTCGTCAATTCCACAATTGACGCCCCAACAGAAGACGTTAATTAACCACCCGCTTCCGATTCCAAGTCGAAAGCTAAACCCAATCCTAATGGCAACCAATCTTCCAACTCCGAACAGCCTTAAGATCCTCCAGACTTCTATAAAAGGAGGGAACCTCCTCAGATTAATCAAAACAAATCCATCAAGTCTCTGTTACTTCTGTTTCTACTACTGCTCGTGTTCTTCTTGCAGGTACTGCAATCGCCCGACTCCTCCTGCATACCAAAGATGGAAAGAGCCATTAAAAGATCCAAGATTTCAATTCCCAGACTTACTGAAATTAACGGGCACATCAGCAACCGTATTGCCATGAATCAGGTACATATAACTGGTTGATGTCCCTTCTGTTTTATCTTTCTTTGGTTCTGCCATTCCAATCCTTCTCATCCACTTCTATGCTTTCTTTTCTGTTTCCTTTCTTTTTCACAGGAATATCCTAATATCCCAGGAGCCCGGAGGTTCATCAAAATTAAATGGTTGCCTCTTATTCTTTCCAAGTTTTCTTCAGATATGAGGGTGTACTTAGCAAGATGGCACCTTCTTGGTCTAGTTACCCATGCAAAACACTATGACCAAATCCACCTTGATTGGGCTGCCATAGGAGCTATAACTGAAATATGGCACCCTTCCACTCACACCTTCATATTCTCAACCTTTGAAGCCACCATCCTATTAGAAGAATTGGAGTTGATCTTGGGCTTAAAGAGGATGAAGCAAGGGGATGAGGAAAAGATGGCCATCATGCCAAAACCAATTTCCTCACATGAACTATTAAGCACATTGATACCTAGCCCAAACTTAGTGAACCAAATCAAGGTCACTAAAGGAATTAATCTTCTAAAGCTTGCCTCATGGGTGTACAAGAGAGCAGATCAAGCTAAGGAAGAGGAAGAGATCGAACGGGTAGCAAAGGCCTTCGTGGTATGCTTAGCAGGAGCACTCTTATTCCCATCCATGGAGGATTTCCTAGAGGAGGTGTAACGACCCGAGAATCCGATTACCGAGAAGGCCCGATAACCCGAGACTCGCACCGCCGCCCACGAGCTGGGAGGGCTCGGAAGGGCTAAAAAGAGTGTGGAGGTACGAAGAAATAGGAAATAAAGTAGGATAACCAACAACGACAAGCTGAAAGAAAGAACAACTACAGCTACAACAGAGTCCAGTCCAACAGAAAGTACAGTCTAAAGCAGTAAAAACGTACCACATGCCAAGTGAACACTCGGCCCGGCAGGCTGGCAACTGAGAACCTCTGCTCCGCATCCTCGAACCACGAGGAAGAACCGCAACACCTGAAAAGCAGGGAATGAGTCTCCAAAACAGAGACTCAGCAGGGATCCCGCGGAACCCCAACCGGAAACAACGGCGGTAGCGGAAAGGAGAGCTACAACTACAGCAGGAACAGCAAACCGGTGGCCGGTCAAAACTCGGCACTACAGCTACTCCTACTGCCAGAAGGCAAACCTCGATCACGCAGTCGAGGCTACCTAACCACGCTAGTACCGCCTACCGAAGTAAGAACACACGGCAACCACACCGCAGTGGCCTGTCCCCCGGACACGGCCGACCTGGACACGCTGTCCAAGGTGCAACCCCAACCATCCGATCGCGGGTACCGCACCACAAGACGGAACCTCGGTAAAGCCACTAGCGCTAGACTCACGACGCGAAGACCAACACACACGCCACGGCAAAACAGCCGAAGGACTCAACGGTCGGCACGACCGAAAACCCGAAGGTCAAAGCCACGAAAACTGGTAGTCTGTCAATCCGTACTCGACAGGAGTACCGCCCACTAGAAGCACAGCCGGTAGCGTCCCCTGACGTCTTACACCGCACCGCAGGTGAACCGCCTGACGTGGTAGGTCCTACCCGAGGGGCAACCACCGTACAAGTAACCACAAACAAGTGACTAGCTGGGGTCACACCCGTCGACGTGGGTCCAACCGCCCCCAACCACGTGTGCACACACAGACCGCGCGTCCCTGGTCTGGCCCTCTGACCGGTTTTCCCTTCAGCCGGACTCTGGCTGCAAGACGTGGGGCCTGACGGAAACCAGTCCAAAACCGTCTCGAAGGGTAAGCCCGTACACCACTCCCTGGTGCGACCAGCACACGCGTACTGGTAGGCTATGACTAGTGGAGGGTCACTGAAGGAGTAGACTCTCAAGTCAACAAAAAACAACGTCCGCATCCGACGACGTACGGGGACCACCCCACGTACCGGCCCCGTCGCACGGTGACCACAGTCGGAGAAGAAACGGGACTCACAGTCCACGGCCACGCACGCACCGTGCTCTAGAGTCGAGAAAACTCAAGTGGCGCTAAGCCACTGGACTCTGGACAGTCCTCTAAACGCACTACACCCAACGGTCCTTGAGTCATAAGACTCGGGGTCAAGACCGTTGCATGCAACAGCACAAGGCCATCGATCTAGCCCAATCTCTAGGTCCAAAATCACGATATCACGAATACCGAGACAGCTCACAAGCCACCAAGACTGTTCCTTCAGGAAGGGAACGCAAGGGACCACGGCCACACGGAAAAACACAGAGGCACGATTCCCAGGGCAGCACACAAGCCGCCATGTCGATTTCCCATCTCGAAGCAAGCGGGAAACCTCCAGCCCTAGGCCAGACAACTGGACTCGCAGTCCAAGGCCAAACACGTGGCCCACACGGAAATCACCTTCCAAAGAAACTCACAATATGCGGGGTAGATCCCACCGCACACACACCGATACACGGTGACTCGATCATGCGTAACACGAAAGCCCGGAACACGTGGGGTCACCCGGACCCACCACACCTACGGGCACGCTAATCGAGATAACACGGTCCCTCCCGACACCCCAAAAATAAGGACACAGAACCCATGGGGTGTCCAGGATACTCACAAGGCCGGAGGTCGACCACTGGGTCCCAACCGGGTCGACCGGAGACCAACACAATGCGAACGGACGCTAAAAGGTCACCCGGACCCTTAAGCGCACGGGCACGTAAAACGAGATAAACGGAACCTCCAAACACCCCAAAACACGGTCACGGAACTCCACTGGGTGTCCAAGGCACACACGGCCCAAGGGGAGCACGATCAGCCGCAGACCGCCAGCCCCGGGCAGCCCGGCTGGTCCCTCCAAGAACGCGCTACACGTGCATAGCGCGTTCAGCCAGAACGCGCTGTACGTGCCTAGCGCGTTCAACACGAACGCGCTACATGACCATAGCGCGACCAGGCCAGGTCGCGCTATGATCCTATAGCGCGACAACCAAAACGTGCTGGGGCCGTAAGGCGCGACCCAAAACTGCCTTACTGTTCATCTTCTCCGATGAACGCACCCTGTTGGGGCAGCGCGACCTTCAAGAACGCGCTACCCAAGACAAGCGCGTTCTTAGTCCGTGCCCGAAAACGGTGGAAACCATGGGAAAAACCATTCCACGCCCCGTTCACCCCCAGGTGAAGGGGAAACAAAAGGGGAAACCTTCCCCAAGCCCCTAGGCATGCATCTAAACCCCTGGATCGCCCAAAAACACCATAAAACGGGAGATCTGGCTCACACCCCAAAAACATGCATTTTGCCCAAAACGCCCCGTTTAGCCCGCTCGGCTCACCACGGCCTACGAAACTCGCGGGAAAGGAAGTACACGGGCTGAGGGTCCATCTCCCTACCTCCACCGAAGATTTCGCGCACCGTGGACGCCGATCCACGAAGAAAACGCTGTTGAAGCCCTCGCCGGCTCGCGATCGTGCCACCGAGCTTCCACGCGCCTCCTCCGCCTCGATCCTCACCTGTCCTCGCCCGCATCCTCACCCGCGCCACCTCCACCTCGCCCCCGCCTCCCTCCGTCGGCCGTCGGAGAAGAGAGGGGAGAAAGAGGGTGTGAGAGAAGAGAGAGGGAGGGAAGAGAGAAATGAGAGGGGGAGAGAGAAAAGGGTTAGTATATATAGGAAAACCCGAAAATTTGATAAATTCAGAAAATTATGAAAAAATTACCTCCGCGATCCTCGGAAGGAACACAACATAGTGGTAACGTCCCGGAGTCGGAGAACGCCACGGTTTGCCCTGCAAAGAGTTCCGAAGGCACATCAGGGAAAAACACGTGTAAAGCACAAAATACACTCCGAGACCCACTAAAATGATCTGAAAAATATCCGAAAAAAATCCGGGACATTACAGCCCTCCCCCCTTAAAGGAATTTCATCCTCGAAATTCACGACCAATCACGAAGTCCCAGGGGAAGAACACTGAATCAACTGACACGCTGTCAGAGCCCCAACACAGAAACCTCGATTCTCACGAAAACATGGATCCTGAGGAACACAGCCAGACTCACAATCACACACAACACCTCGCTCCTCGTGCCGAGCGCACCGACCACAGAGCAGGCATATACCAAAGGACACAGTCTGGCATCACCTCAGACAACGTGAGAATCCACCATGGCGCCGCAGCCACGATCTCGCTCACCGAGGAATCACAACCCTCGACACGAGCAACAGCTACCAATCCAACCTATGGTCGGCAGACAAATTGCACAACAGCTTCGCAGCTAGCTGACAGATCGCATACCCTCCTCAAGGGAGCAACCAAAACAGAGCCTCCACCAGCTCAAGCAGTCCTCTCCGCAGACCGCAACCAGAACATCGGCTCAGCACCAAGAAACACCTCACACATGGCAAGCCGAAAGCCGGACATAACACTGTGTCAACTCTCGTCAGAAGACAAACTTCGACAAGGTCCAGATCCCATCCGGAAAGGCACATCACAGAAACGACCACCAAAGGTCTCACTGGCACACGGCTCTCGCCACGCTCGAGCCCCAACAACCAGCATCTTCTGTCTCTGAAAAGACCATCCACTAGTCACCAACTGCTCGTCAACGAGAAACCTTCGCTTGCTCAGCTTCTTCCTTCTTTCCTGGTCCTCGACCGGGTCCAAAGGAAACATTCCAAACCTCAGCAAGCCATCCGTCGACTCCCACACAGACTGATGCCACATCTCGAGCGGCACTCCTCTCGGACACCGCATCCGAGCTCGAACATCGCTCCAACTCGACCCTCTCGGGGAGCACAACGAAACCGAATGATGGATCCTGGTGTCTTCAGTCATCACCTCACTGGACTCAGACTTACAGGGGAACCACCCCACGCTGGTCACCAAACCAGGGATAACCATTGCGACACCAACGTCCCGTCAAGGACCATCCTCTAACGCCCATCTCACAAAAGGCCTCCGCCCACAGGCGTCACTCATCCACCTGGTCTCATCAAATCCTTCGATCAATGCAAGGGGACACCTGCCAATCCCGATTCCGCCCTTACCACAGAGCCACGGGACACCACCTGAACAGTGCTCACGGCGACCTAAGCAATAAACATCTCACCGTCACAATCCGACAAGACCGTAGAACCAACAGATACTGCTATGGTCGGTCACACGGTTAGGCTCACTAGCCACTCATAGCCGTCAACCGGGACCCATAGTCTGCCAGAGACCACTTCCCAAAAAAAATGATCTCATCCGAGGACACGACTGGGAACACAAGTCGGGCGCCAAGCCACCGACTCTGACCAACACGTCCTCGACCTCCGTCAGGCGACATCCTCAACAACCTCATCCAGGTCCAACACCGACGCCTGACACGGCTTCCAACACAGGAACAGGGTACTCATGCGGCGCACTAGCCAGCACATTTCCCAACACTCCATCCTGCCAGTGCCAAGAACCACGATATCTCGGGCAACGGCATGGCAACGACACGTTTCACACCGAGGAACCCATCCTCCGATGCTCAACGCAAACTCAGGAATCCGCCCGTAGCAACCAACGCTACGATCCTGAACCAGTGGGTTATGGGCCCACCACGCTTCCGCTGCGCACTCAAATCCGCGCGCACAGCCGAGAAAGCAAACATTGCCCAACCAGCACTCGTCCTTCCGGAACAGCACCAGCACCCTCACACGACAAGGGAATGGGCACAACTTCTCACAGGCAACCGCCTTGCCAAGACAAGGAGCACGTCTCGCATGGACTTCATGGCATACAAGGCCAACCACTCCGAACACGCAATGCAAGATGACGATCCTTAGCCGAACGTAATCTCTCCAACCAAAGGAGAAACCAGCGCACTTCCGACTAACGGAAGAACTCCATGCTCGACCTGACCTCAAACCTCGTGCACGCTGGAAACAGCACCATCCAGCACCAAGAAAAACCATCGCTTCCGTCAGGTCAGCGCCTTCGACACACTCGACGAGTGTCACGCCGGACCACAATCATAGCATCTCTCGATGCACCACTGCTATAATTCCTCGAACTGCAACACACCACGCCAAGAGCCGCAACACGAGCCATAACCGACAACCGCCGATGCTCACCCTCGAGTCCCGAAACTCACCGCGGAGCCTTCACATCTCAAGCCAACTCCAGGGCAAACACAACCCAATCGCACACAAGAGCGCAGGAGCAAGACTTACTGGGACACCACAGCCCAATCTTGCCTCGAATTCCACAAAACAACCGGGACCAACACGTCATTTCTAACGCCACAGAGCACGACAAGGACATCAGGCTCGATGAAACAGCAGCTCACCGAGAAGATCCTCCGCTCACCCGAGCACACTTCTCGATGAGAACACCCGCTCTGCCACCTTAAACCACGACCTGAACACCTCAGGGGCTGGATAAACCTCAAGCTGGAGTGGCCAAAACCGACAGCAGCTCACTCAGAGCACACTCACGGTCACTTAACCACGGAAAATCCTCTCCAGCCACCTGACCACGCTACAGGTTCCTCGAACGCAGCACCGCGAGCTTGCACCTGCCAGCAACCTCTGCCCAACGCAGCACAACCAGGGCCACCACCGATGAGGGAGAAGGCTCTCGACCTCGATCCTTAAACCCCATGCTGGCACGAAAGCCGCGGACAGCAACCACCTTCACAGCGCCGCACAGCGCACCCAAGCTCTCAAGCGAGAAACAAGGCGGAAAAACAAGCACAAAACCCTATGCCAGCTGCCGACTGTACTGGACCTTATGGACTCTGATCACTGCAATATCTCGAATTCCTATGTACATCCACAACCACCGCTCTGATACCAGCTGTAACGACCCGAGAATCCGATTACCGAGAAGGCCCGATAACCCGAGACTCGCACCGCCGCCCACGAGTCGGGAGGGCTCGGAAGGGCTAAAAGGAGTGTGGAGGTACGAAGAAATAGGAAATAAAGCAGGACAACCAACAACGACAAGCTGAAAGAAAGAACAACTACAGCTACAATAGAGTCCAGTCCAACAGAAAGTACAGTCTAAAGCAGTAAAAACGTACCACATGCCAAGTGAGCACTCGGCCTGGCAGGCTGGCAACTGAGAACCTCCGCTCCGCATCCTCGAACCACGAGGAAGAACCGCAACACCTGAAAAGAAGGGAATGAGTCTCCAAAACAGAGACTCAGCAGGGATCCCGCGGAACCCCAACCGGAAACAACGGCGGTAGCGGAAAGGAGAGCTACAACTACAGCAGGAACAGCAAACCGGTGGCCGGTCAAAACTCGGCACTACAGCTACTCCTACTGCCAGAAGGCAAACCTCGATCACGCAGTCGAGGCTACCTAACCACGCTAGTACCGCCTACCGAAGTAAGAACACACGGTAACCACACCGCAGTGGCCTGTCCCCCGGACACGGCCGACCTGGACACGCTGTCCAAGGTGCAACCCCGACCATCCGATCGCGGGTACCGCACCACAAGACGGAACCTCGGTAAAGCCACTAGCGCTAGACTCACGACATGAAGACCAACACACGCGCCACGGCAAAACAGCCGAAGGACTCAACGGTCGGCACGACCGAAAACCCGAAGGTCAAAGCCACGAAAACTGGTAGTCTGTCACTCCGTACTCGACAGGAGTACCGCCCACTAGAAGCACAGCCGGTAGCGTCCCCTGACGTCTTACACCGCACCGCAGGTGAACCGCCTGACGTGGTAGGTCATACCCGAGGCGCAACCACCGTACAAGTAACCACAAACAAGTGACTAGCTGGGGTCACGCCCGTCGACGTGGGTCCAACCGCCCCCAACCACGTGTGCACACACAGACTGCGCGTCCCTGGTCTGGCCCTCTCACCGGTTTTCCCCTCAGCCAGACTCTGGCTGCAAGACGTGGGGCCTGACGGAAACCAGTCCAAAACCGTCTCGAAGGGTAAGCCCGTACACCACTCCCTGGTGCGACCAGCACACGCGTACTGGTAGGCTACGACTAGTGGAGGGTCACTGAAGGAGTAGACTCTCAAGTCAACAGAAAACAACGTCCGCATCCGACGACGTACGGGGACCACCCCACGTACCGGCCCCGTCGCACGGTGACCACAGTCGGAGAAGAAACGGGACTCACAGTCCACGGCCACGCACGCACCGTGCGCTAGAGTCGAGAAAACTCAAGTGGCGCTAAGCCACTGGACTCTGGACAGTCCTCTAAACGCACTACACCCAACGGTCCTTGAGTCACAAGACTCGGGGTCAAGACCGTTACATGCAACAGCACAAGGCCGTCGATCTAGCCCAATCTCTAGGTCCAAAACCACGATATCACGAATACCGAGACAGCTCACAAGCCACCAAGACTGTTCCCTCAGGAAGGGAACGCAAGGGACCACGGCCACACGGAAAAACACAGAGGCACGATTCCCAGGGCAGCACACAAGCCGCCATGTCGATTTCCCATCTCGAAGCAAGCGGGAAACCTCTAGCCCCAGACCGGACAACTGGACTCGCAGTCCAAGGCCAAACACGTGGCCCACACGGAAATCACCTTCCAAAGAAACTCACAATATGCGGGGGAGATCCCACCGCACACACACCGATACACGGTGACTCGATCATGCGTAACACGAAAGCCCGGAACACGTGGGGTCACCCGGACCCACCACACCTACGGGCACGCTAATCGAGATAACACGGTCCCTCCCGACACCCCAAAAATAAGGACACAGAACCCATGGGGTGTCCAGGATACTCACAAGGCTGGAGGTCGACCACTGGGTCCCAACCGGGTCGACCAGAGACCAACACAATGCGAACGGACGCTAAAAGGTCACCCGGACCCTTAAGCGCACGGGCACATAAAACGAGGTAAACGGAACCTCCAGACACCCCAAAACACGGTCACGGAACTCCACTGGGTGTCCAAGGCACACACGGCCCAAGGGGAGCACGATCAGCCGCAGACCGCCCGCCCCGGGCAGCCCGGCTGGTCCCTCCAAGAACGCGCTACACGTGCATAGCGCGTTCAGCCAGAACGCACTGTACGTGCCTAGCGCGTTCAACACGAACGCGCTACATGACCATAGCGCGACCAGGCCAGGTCGCGCTATGATCCTATAGCGCGACAACCAGAACGCGCTGGGGCCGTAAGGCGCGACCCAAAACCGCCTTACTGTTCATCTTCTCCGATGAACGCGCCCTGTTGGGACAGCGTGACCTTCAAGAATGCGCTACCCAAGACTAGCGCGTTCTCAGTCCGTGCCCGAAAATGGTGGAAACCATGGGAAAAACCATTCCACGTCCCGTTCACCCCTAGGTGAAGGGGAAACAAAAGGGGAAACCTTCCCCAAGCCCCTAGGCATGCATCTAAACCCCTGGATCGCCCAAAAACACCATAAAACGGGAGATCCGGCTCACACCCCAAAAACATGCATTTTGCCCAAAACGCCCCGTTTAGCCCGCTCGGCTCACCACGGCCTACGAAACTCGCGGGAAAGGAAGTACACGGGCTGAGGGTCCATCTCCCTACCTCCACCGAAGATTTCGCGCACCGTGGACGCCGATCCACGAAGAAAACGCCGTTGAAGCCCTCGCCGACTCGCGATCGCGCCACCGAGCTTCCACGCGCCTCCTCCGCCTCGATCCTCACCTGTCCTCACCCGCATCCTCGCCCGCGCCACCTCCACCTCGCCCCCGCCTCCCTCCGTCGGTCGCCGGAGAAGAGAGGGGAGAAAGAGGGTGTGAGAGAAGAGAGAGGGAGGGAAGAGAGAAATGAGAGGGGGAGAGAGAAAAGGGTTAGTATATATAGGAAAACCCAAAAATTTGATAAATTCAGAAAATTACGAAAAAATTACCTCCTCGATCCTCGGAAGGAACACAACATAGTGGTAACGTCCCGGAGTCGGAGAACGCCACGGTTTGCCCTGCAAAGAGTTCCGAAGGCACATCAGGGAAAAACACATGTAAAGCACAAAATACACTCCGAGACCCACTAAAATGATCTGAAAAATATCCGAAAAAAATCTGGGGCATTACAGGAGGCCCAATTAAGCGCAATAGCGAGCTTATGGGAAGGAGAGAGAGTTGGACCGGCTATCCTAGCCTATGTCTATAGTGGGCTTACCTCGGCGGCGATGGGAAGGCCCATCTACGGATGCATGCTAGCTCTCTCTAGTTGGGTAGATCTCCACTTCAAGTTCGATCCATGTGATGAGGCCCAACAATCCTCAAGAATCTTCTCAAAGAGCCCACTCTCTTATATGACTGGTTGACTAGGAATAAGCAATAGGGTGACGAACCGGATACCTCAAATCAAGAAGAGAGTGGAATGGAGGGAACACCTCAAAGTAATGCCAAAGAACCTCTTCACTTGCGCCCCGGGAATACTCAAGACTCAAGAACTCCGTGCAAGATTTCCCCCCGGAACGGACCTTCGACTCATAGGCGCTTCAGAATTCGTTCTGTATAACTCACACCGGTGCCTTCCTCAACTCGGGCTTCCACGGCAAATATTCGAAAATCCATCTCATCTCCCTCCGATCAAGACACGGGACCTCGGCAGCAACGAAGATGGAGAAGAGTGCACAACTATCCAATCTCTCTGGAAAATCAACAAGGCTCATCGTCCTGAGGAAAACTTAGAAGAAGACAGAGAACAGTGGAAGTCTTATGTAATAGCTTTAAGAAGCTTGAGGCCCAAAATGGCTCATTGAAGCAATGTAATCTTTCTTCCAAATAAATCAATGATAATTTTCTGATTGAGCCAATAACACAGCGTTTCTGATCAAATCTTCCAATAACTTGCGGTTCTGTTGCAAATAACGACTCAGTCGACGTCGTTACTTCTATAAATGACGCCTCAGCACACGTCATCTTCAATGATTGATCTCTCATAATTGACGCCTCCACTAATGGGCGTTAACTGAATGACGTCTTAGGACAAGGCGTGAATTCTATTTATATTCCAAAAAGTATTCGTTGAAATTCTAAAAATAACGCCTTCAGCAAAGCCACGTTTCATATAAATAACGCCTCAAGAGTAGTCATTACTCAAAAACAGTAATCATCACTCCCATCACATCAATCAATCCCCATTGAATGCGTCTGACGACAGTTATCATTCCCCATGCAAACAAAAATAACGTCTTAAGCAATGTCGTCAATTAGTAAGAAACGCCCTTGTTTCAGTCGTTAATTCCATAATACACGGCCTTTCTTAAGTCGTTAATTCTTTTTGACCGTTCGACTTAACTTTTCCTCCTTTCTTCTTCTTCCTCCGTTCTCTTTCCCTCTTTCTCTCTTCTCTTCTATAACCCTAACCGAAACCCTCCCATCCTTCTCATTCTCAATCTCTCTCATTCTCTGCACCCTTCTACACCCTAGCCCTAAGCAATGGCCAGTGGTGGACAAAAAAGATGAAGGGTCTCGGCCCCGGAGGTGGTGGACTTGGATGGCGAGCACGGCGTCGTGGAGGAGGCTCTTCCCTTGGCGGCCGAAGAGGCACCGACGGTGGTGACCGGCGACGAGGGAACACACGGCGACGACGAGGCCGTGGGAGATGAAGAAAATGACAATGAAGAAGAGGAAGACGAAGGCGAAGAGGGAGAAGAAGAACAAGGAGGGGAAGAAGGGAATGAGGAACCGCCGGCCACGGCGGCCGCTCCTCGCCCCGGCCAGCTTCGACGGCCACGGCAACCACGCCCTCCATGGGAAGAACCCAGACGCCACAAGGTAGGCCCCCAACCCCCACCCCAACCCCATTCCCATTTTTTCTTTTTTCTTTTCATTTTTTGGTATTTTCCATAGCCCCCGGGCTAGAAGACCTGTAACTCAGAAAGAAGACGCCCCCAGGGGTGTCGTGAATTAAAAAGAAGACGCCCAACCTTGGGTCGTGAATTCATTTTATTTCTTGAAAAACAATTAACATCATGAAAAACATGCCCTAGAGCATGTCGTCCATTTAAATTATCATTTTTTTCGTATTAACCATGCTGTTAATTTCCATGACTTTGTTCAATTATATATTTTTCATGATTTATATCGCATGCTATTTTTATTTTATTTTCACAACCCCTGGAAAACAACGCCCCCCATCGGGGCGTCAATTCAACAGATTACGACCAAACCAGCGGTCGCCAATTCATTAATTCTGGAATAAATTATTAAAACCCAAAACCCATTTAAGAAAAACGTCCCATTCAGAGGCGTTACTTAATGAAATGACGACCCTGGGACGGGCGTCAATTGAAAAACCTTTTAGGAATTTATAAATTAACCTCAAAACCACGCCTCCCACCGGGGCGTCTCTTAGATAAACAACGACCTAGAATATGGTCATTAATTACATCAAACATTTAAAGTGAATAATTGATTAATTAAGCCAAAATTTCTTTCTTTATGCATGCAGGGGTTGATGAGGACACGGATCTCCTGGGTCATGGTCCGGGCAGCATATTACGGCCTCCCCGAGTTTCAGAGAGCCAGGGTAGATGCCATGGGGTTCGGGGCCTTCCTTAGCATAGAGCCAGTCAGACCCGACCTACCACTTATCCAGGTTCTGAGGGAGAGATGGGATAGGACTAGCCGGGCATTCCTGATGCCTTGGGGGCATATGGTCCCTACCCTAGAGGATGTAGCTAGGATCACTGGACTTAGGGTAGACGGGGAGGCAGTGAGCGGGATCACCTTACCAGACTATACCGAGCTCGCCCAGAGGTTGCTAGGGCTAGAGATGGTTTACGAGACACCTAGCGAGTGTAGGACTATCTTCCGCACCGACCTGACTACAGTGATGGGCTTAGGGGATGCTAGGCATAGATCAGGGGAGTCCTTGGAGCAGTTTTCACAGAGATTGATAGACGGGGCTAGGGCGGTCTACTGCCAGGACCCAGCTGACAGGGAGAGAGCAGACCGGGACTTGAGGAGGTTTCTACTGCTGCTGCTCGGGAGGCTATTGCTCGGCACGAAGGGTGACATCATCAACTGCCGATTCCTAGGGATCCTCGAGGATTTAGAGGGAGTCGGCAGGTACGCCTGGGGAGCGGCACTGCTGGCGCACTTACTAGCCGACTTGTCCACGGGGACAGGACGAGAGACGACCGTCAGTGGCTTCTCACCTTTTCTTCAGGTATGTATTTCTCCTCTCTTCTTTCTTTTCTTTTATTATGCATGTGAATGCCTTACTAATGTAATGCATGGATGCAGGTTTGGAGCCATCTATACATGCCCATGGGGCATGCTGACCCACGGTCAGGAGGTGAGGGTGCTTTCCCTCTAGCACGGCGCTGGTTGCCAGTGGTTTTCGGTGCCCCACTCGGCTACGAGTTGTGGGTGCTACGGAGAGAGTTCCGTGACTTCCCTCCCTCGCTGGTATGCATGAATGAATGCATTTTTTTATGTTTATTGTTTTATTATGATTATGATGAGATGCTGATGACATGCATGTTTATGGATGCAGGTGCGATGGAGGCCTTACGAGGGTATGACAGAGGCCGTGGGTCGTAGCGGGCCGACCTCGTTTTGGGCATGAGCTCTGGGTTCATTGCCTGAGCGAGATCGAGCCGTTACGGTTTAGGTTGGTGATGAGGACCCTGGGCCTACACCAGGAGTGGATAGAGGTCAGGGAGCCACGGGGGATCGGGAAGAAGACGTGCGGTCGCACGAAGGTGATCGACTGGAGAGTGCGCTTCAAGGACCAGTACGCCGACTGGCGGCGAGGCGGGACCCGAGTCACCTCCCAGGTGACTGACAGCTCCGAGTACCTCCGGCGCTACTGGGAGGTCTACGCCGGCCGACCCCAGATGAGGGTCTTAGGGGTATGTATGAATGCAATTACTTCTAAATTAAATGCAAATGCTTATGTGACTATCAAGTGACTAATATGTAATGAATGCAGGATGCACGGGACATAGCGGCGATGGATGCCCAGGCCCATCTACACAGCCTTGAGGACCAGCTGGCCGCCACACGGGCCGACCTAGAGACCCTGGTGAGTTTTTAAATTTTTTCTATATGCAAATGAATTTTTATTGAATTATTGGTGATTAGCCACTGACGATTTCAATGAATGCAGCGTGCCCAGCAGGGAGCCGTAGGGAGAGATACGAGAGAGGCCTCTAGCTCGAGGGGACCCAGTGCAGAGGTGACCGCACTAGCAGAGCAGCTAGCGAGAGCGGTGGCTCAGGCCGAGGCTGCAGAGCGCGACCTCGCCTCACGGGTAAATTTCTAAAACTCAAGCCTTTATTCAATTACTGATTATATAATTATGCACTGATAAAATTCATTTTTCAGACTGAGGAGCTTCGAGCCGCTCTTGCTTGCGTCTGCGAGGGACAGCAGGCGATGACTGTCCAGGTGAGTGATTTACTTTCCGTCATGCATTGCTTATTTCATGAATTTTTGAACTGTGGAATTGATGATTTGTTTACCTGTTTGCAGACCAGACAGTTACAGGCGGCAGGCACCCAGGCTGCCCTGGCCGGGACAGAGCTGGTGATCCGTGACAGCGGATTACAGAGCTGGAGCGGTCCTTGAGGCGATGGGAGGAGCTGCCTCAAGAGGTGGCAGAGCTGCGGGTTGCCCTCGAGTTGGAGCGACGAGAGCGTGCTCGAGAGCGGGAGGAGCACCTGGCAGACCGTGCCCGTCACCACGAGCTACAGCAGTCAGAGCGTGCCCGTCATCACGAGCTACAACAGTTAGAGCGTGCCCGGTACCAGGAGCTGGTGGTAGCACACGAGCGCGAGCTGGCAGACTCGAGGACGCAGCTGTTCCTTATTCAGGAGCGGCTACGAGTTGCTGAGGAGCGTCTCCAGCGAGGGCGTGAGCGAGCTCGTACTGCGGGGTACTCCTTCACTAGCTCCACCTTTGTGGCGGGTTCTTCTCTTCGAGAGAGGAGCGAGACAGGGGGCCAGGCTCGAGTTCCAGCTTCTTCTCGGGGGCCCATGCCCGCTCCACCAGTGCCTCCTCGGGACGGCGAGGACGAGGTAGAGAGTAGGAGAGAGGAGGGTGGAGGCGAGAGCTGAGAGACTTACTTGTACTCCTCCACCCTCACACATGTACTCGGATATTTATGATGTATATATATATGAGATTGACATATTTGTTACCTGAGCACTTGTGTAGTTGTGTACTTGTGGTTGTGTATTTTGTTTCTTTTCCACATTCTTTGTTTTACCTTACTCTGTCTCGTACCTGTAGCTGTGGTTCACACTTGGATAAACAGGTTAATTCATCTGTTCGACTTGGCCCATTGCTCCATAAGCAAGGGGTGCCTTTTTTGACCTGGATAGCGGGTCAAGGGGCCAAGCCTTTAATCAAATAAGGCGAATGAAATAACCAAAAAGGGAGATGCGACACGCAAGCATACGTATGCAAACAATAATCAAGATGCCCTATGCAATAATGCAAGCACGCACATGAAGAATAAACCCCATTTCTCTTTTTTTTTCTTTTTCTTTTATATATTTTTTTATTTTATTTTTCAAAAGACGCGTCTTAGATTAGGTCGTTATTCATACAAAAGACGCCCTAGATGACGGCGTGAATTTGAAAAACATTTTTGAATTTTGTTGAAAAGACGACCATATATGTGGGCGTTATTTTAAAAGAGACGACCTTAAGGAAGGCATGAATTCAATAAAAAGTGCCTTAAACAAAGGCGTTAATTCTTTTTCTTTGGGTTGACAAAGCCACACGGGCTCTTAATCCTACACGGTCACCTATTGAAAATTCGTTGCTCCTTCTTGATTAATCAAAAAGGGGGGCGACGTGATAATAGTTAACTTATACCCGAGATTTCGCATGGTGCAATCGCCTAGGTTAGCCTTGACCATTCTGCTGGTTTATGACTTACCATAAAGAAAACGAAGATATAAGGAAGCCCATAAGAGATTCTGAGAAGCTCTAGATAAAAGCACTTCCCCTTACCCTATGCCTGTTGGGGTTCGATCTTTGGCGTAGGGAAACTTTGTTGCCTTTTACCTCATTTATTGCATGCATACGCCCAAGGTTTTCCTTGCGGGGACTTTGCCCTCTTGTCATGCTTTTCTTTTCATGATTTGACTTTCACTTTGGAACTCATTTGCATTGCTGAAAAAATAAACCTAATTGTACTTGGACTTTTGTGGCATTTGTTCCCTTTTGGGCCCTGACTTCCACCTACTAGGGCGGCGAATAGGCTTGGTGGAGCTACCTTGAGACTTCCTTTCCTCCCTTATGGGCCGAAGAGAAAAAGAATGGGCATCGTCTTCACCTTTAGTCAGGTTTTTGACTTCCCCTCGGATTTTGCACCACTTGAGTTCACGGTTTAAGTGTGTAATGTGTGTGGGTGTCAACCCCCTTTTGAGTTAACAAGACTGATGAATGAATTCTGAATTTTGACCTTTCAGACCTTGAGCCCTTGTGTGCCATGGCAACCCTTTTCAATATATTATTTTTTTGGGTTTTAGAAATTAGAAAATTCTATATATACTTTTTTTGTTTTTTTGGAAAATTCTATTTTTTTTTGATTTTTTTGGATTAGGGGTAATACTTCTTAAGATACAAACCATTCCAAGGATGAGTTAGCTCTTGTCCTTCAACGTTAATCAGTTTATAAGCATTGCTAGGATAAACATCTTTTATAACAAACGGTCCTTCCCAGTTTGGTTAGAGTATTGAACGAGGTCTACCAGGTTTTACGAAAATTCTCTTGATTACCATCTCACCGATTTTGAATTTTCTCTCAATTACTTTCTTTTGATAAAAACGTGACAGCCTATTTTGATAAACGCGCGCATGCTCAGCGGCGACCAGACGCTTCTCATCTAAGAGTTCCAATTGAGCAAGGAGCGAATCGTGACGCTCATCAATAGGGAGTTCCTTATCCAATTGTACTCGCAAAGATGGAATGAGAATCTCATAAGGGACTACCGCTTCCATTCCATAAGTAAGGGCGAAAGGGGTTTGCCCAGTAGGGGTACGAATGGAAGTGCGATAGGCCCAGAGAGCTTCGACTAGCCTGTCTGGCTAATCCGAAAATTTATTAGCCTCACACGTCTTCTTAACAATTTTGATCAAAGTTTTATTAGTTGCTTCTGCTTGGCCATTGCCCTACGGGTAATAGGGAGAAGAATGATACAATGCAATGTTATACCTGTTGCAGAGATCCTTGAGCTCTTGATAGATAAATTGAGGTCCATTGTCAGTGACGATGGTACTCGGGATGCCGAACCTTGCGATGATGTTCTTCATTATGAACTTGCAGACTATTGACGCTTTAATCTCCACGTAAGCTTCCGCTTCCGCCCACTTGGTGAAGTATTCCGTTGCCGTGAGGATGAACGACTTTTGCTTGGTCAGGAGGTTCGAATCACCAAGAGGTCCAATGATATCAAAAGCCCATATGGAGAAAGGCCATGGGGAGGACATAGGATGGAGTGAGGAAGCAGGAGAATGAATTTTGTCGGCGTGCAGTTGAAACTTAACACACCTTCGAACATAGATGGAGCAATCCTCTTCTAGAGTTGGCCAATAGAAGCCTAGCCTAAGGATCTTCTTAGCTAACATCTGACTGTTCACATGGCCACCACACACTCCTGAGTGCGCCTCTTCCACAACCTTCCAAGATTCATCATCGTCGAGGCATCTTAATAAAACACCCGTGAGCCCTCTTCTGTAGAGCACACCTCCAACCAAAACATAACGTTGAGCCACTCTTCTAATTGCTTTCTTTTCCTCCACAGTGGCTTCCTCGGGATAGGATTGATCATTGCAGTACCTGGCAATCTCATAATACCAAGGTTTCTCTTCATCAGCCAACTCTTCTTCCCAATCTAACAACATGACCTCTTTGCCTTTAAGAGATTCACTCCCCCTGACCCTCTCGAGCACCTTATCCCTAATATCGAGGAATGCACGATCCTTGATAGCTGGAGTGTCACGCTGATGAATCAAAGGGACATGAAAATCACGCTCAGGAGGGAAGACTAGAGCAGAGGCCAAAGAGGCAAGAGCGCCAGCTAGGATATTCTGGCTTCGAGGGACATGAACGAAGACCAACTTGGTGAAAAGTTTGGCATAAGCTGAAGCAAGCTCCTGGTAGGGTTTGAGCTTAGGATTGATAGTGCGACACTTGACAAGCACCTGGCGCAGAATAAGCTGACTATCACCAACAATTCGCAAGTGAGTAACACCATATTGATGTGCGGTTTGAAGACTAGCCAAAAGAGCCTCATACTCAGCTATATTGTTCGTGACAGGGAAAGTGAGCCGAGCAGCAAATGGGATGGTGACCCCTTCCGGTGTTAAAAGAACCATGCCGATCCCTCTTCCTTGGGAATTTAGAGCCCCATCAAAATGTAATGTCCACATAGGATCATGGGGTTGATTAATGGACATCAGTTCTTCGTCTGGAAACTCTGAATTGACAGGATCAAATCGGGGTAGAGGGTGGTGAGCAAGATTGATGGGGCATCAAAGGCGATTTCCTTACACGGGTAGAGTGTATTTGTGTGTTATGGCTTGTATGAGATTGTAATTGTGTAATTTATTTCATTTGGGCTCCTTGTAAGGCTTATATCAAGCCAATGGGCCATTTGTAATGTAAAGTCCATGGCTAGGTTGCCATTAGTAGAGTCCATTAGAATCCTAGTTCATATTGGACCATAATAGCCATTTAAGGCCCAATTGGGCCACTCCCTCTCATGGGCTATCTAGATGGGAGAACCCATGGACCAAGCTTGGGTTGTGGATTGGGTTGGCTGGCCTTGGACCAGCCTAGGCCCAAGAGAGGCCCATGAAGGGGGCGCCCCCTCTTTTGGCCTTATTAGGCTTGGTAGGTGTGGTTTAGGTGGAGTTGGAATGGAATTAGTCTAAATTTGAATAGAAATGGTCAAGTTAGATTAAAATATGTATTAAGTGTGTTGATTCACATTGCATCCCAGCCCTTCAATCCCCTTCCCTAGATCCTAGGGTGCTCAATTGATTTGGTTGGAGTCATATATAACATTGTATTTTCATATGAAATTCAATGGAAAAAATCAGAAAATTGTTGAGTTGTTTGAAGCTTGGTGCGCCCCTCTCTCTTCCCCTGCTGTTATTCCATCCCCAACCCCAGATCTAGAGTGTATTCTATCTTCTTTCATCTCCTCTCAACCTCCGGTGATCGTCTGTGCCGCCGCCGCCGCCGTTCGTGCCGCCATCGAGCCGCCTCTGCAGTTCTATCTTCGTCCGACCACAGTATCTTCCACGAATTATCTCTCTCAGCCACGAGCTTGGATTGATCTGAATTTTTTATTGTGTGTTCAGACATTGCATCCCAAGATCCACCTAAATTTTCACTCCATAATTCCCACGTTTAGTATTTTTACCTTTTCATCCAATCTGTCATCCCAGATCTGCCAGGTTTCTATCTACAGTGACAGAACCTCTGAGTTCTCCCCCTCCAACCATCTTTTTGATTTATCCAAACCCTCCCAATTTTACTGGGAGTTCTGTCCATCACCCTCTATCTCCACAAATTTTCTTAATTTTTTATCAACCTTCTAGCTATTTTTATAAATTCGTGTTCGTCCTCTGATACAGTGTTTTTAGTCAGATCCCAGATCCGACCACCCTCCACTTCAAAAATCAGAACTAATCACCACCACCTCCAAATCTAAATCCAAAAATAGTCCTAGTTTCCTTATTCAATTTCCTACAACCTTTCAGAAGAACACATCTTCAAATTCGGACATCTACTTCACGGTCAAAGGTAATCAACAGGGAAGTTCTTTGCAGATCTGAGTCTTCAGTTACTGTACAACAGCAGCATATAAAATTCGCCAACACAAAGTACAAATTTGGTGAATTTTTCTGAAGGCCACTAGATTGTAGTACTTCGAAGCAGCTTTCCAACGGCTCTAATCTCGTCGCATTTTGACACCGGTGCTGATCGCAGCGTCTGTTCTCGCCGGAGCGCGCGCTGAAATACAGAACCGGCATATTTCCGATCGGCTTTCCGACCGGTGCCGAACGGAGCCGCCCGGCCTCCGGCCGGCGAACCAGTGTGCCGCCAGCCCGGGGAGCGCTTCTCCAAGTGTCTCCACTACAACGGTACCACCGGGTCCCACACGGCCCCTCCGGACAGCACATGGGCCCCACGGTCGTGAACACGCGTGTAGCCGAATCAACACCCGAAGCTGCCCGTCAACCCGAATTCGGTCCTCCCGGGCCCATTTGTATAGCCCTTTACCTCCCTGCGTGGAGTGGGTATGTTCCCATTGCTGTAATTATTGTGTGTTAAGTTTCCCGGGAGTACGAGTTTTCGGCCGGGTCCGTCTTCTCCACGCCGAGCGCGTGGAGGTATCGCATTCGCTCCCTTACTTGGCATTTTGCTTAATTTCATATATGCTTGTTTATGCCGCTGCTAGAGAGCATGATAGGGTAATTAGCTCGCTTTCTATTTATATCACCGCTGCTGCGAGAGAGAGCGTTACCGTCCCGTGACCCGATCCGGGCACGAAAGAGAGAGCCGACCACCCTAGCTCTTGCCGATTTCTCAACCGCGCACGTCCGACGCTTCCCTCGTTAAGGGACGATCGTGAGCTTGTCGTGTCCGTGTCTCGTCCCGCATCAATTTGGTTTCAGAGCAAGTTTGAGTCTAGGGTGTCAAAAAGAAAAAAAGTGTCATTTACGTCTAGTCATTAGTCGGGTTAAGTCGAGTCTAGGATCATCATATTTCTAAAACAAAAAAAAAAGAGTGTTTTAAATTGCATTTCATCCCGATAATTCGGTATATCAAAAGGTGTTGTCCGAACGTTAGGCTACGCCTATCGGGAAGGCCGCACACTTGCGCGAGTGACCCTCGGGTCGATTACCTCCGCCCCGTACCGGATATTGGTTTAAGTCTAGGCGCATCATTTCGCATTAGTGTGTTTGCTCTAGTCGGCGTCATCTAGTCGGTGTGTTTGCATGCCCACTCGTAGGGGTACTCAGTACTCACCCCCACCCCCACCTATGGCGGATCCCCAAGCCACTAGTCTCGATGCGTCAGCTGTGCTCGAAATGTTCCAAAATCTTATGGGACAAGTGCAAGGATTGCATACACGTCTTGATGGGTTTGACACGTAAATGGGTGATGTAAGTACCCGAATGGATAGGATGGAAGGAGTGACTACCCGAGTGAACGGTCTATGCACCCGCCTAGAAGAGAGGATGAAAGCCGTAGAGGATAGGGCCGCCGGGTCAAGTCAGTCCGTTCAGGGATTGATCGGGAGAGTCACCGCACTAGAGAAAGGACCAGCCGAGACACATCCGATTGCTCCAGTCCAAGCATCCGTCCGACCTACACAAGTTCAACTGGAGCTGGGTCAGCGACCCGCGACTCCAAGGGGTCACGGGGTAGCTAATAGGAGGCACGAAGTCCCCGAAGTGCATGACTATGAGTCCGAGAATGAGCATCGGGGATATGGTCATGATCGTCGTCCTATACGGCGTACCCACGACCAAGATATGGATGAACGGGCCCTTCGGACCGTTCGAGCCGACCCTCCCACCTTTGACGGGTCCTTAGACCCAAAGGTCTATCTTGATTGGGAGGCTGGCATGGATCGATATTTTGAGTGGTTCGAGATGTCGGACCAAAGGAAGGTCAAGTTTGCCAGGATGAAACTTTTGGGCCAAGCCCAAACATATTGGAGGAACATGGAGAATCTATTGTTTCATCGTCATGAGCCTCCGATCGATACGTGGACCGAGATGAGGGAGAAGCTTAGGAAGAAGTACCTCCCTACCTTTTACCGCCAGCGTCTTATAGAGAGGTGGCAAAGCCTCACCCAAGGAGACCGGTCTGTCTCGGATTACATCGCCGAGTTTGATGAATACTACTTGCGATGTGATGCCATGGAGGAGGATTCCCTTACCGTCTCTCGGTTTTGGCGTGGTCTACGCCCGCACCTACGGTATGAGCTTCTCCGCCGTAAGGTGGACAAGCTAGAGGATGCATACCAAGTTGCTCTAGAAATGGAGCAATTCGAGGGTGAGTTCGAGTCTATTCCCCGGTGGAGCCCCGCTCCTCCCCGTAGTGATTCCCGTGGCTCCTTAGGTTCATACCCGAGGGGACCCATGGCTCGTCCTCAGGAGCCCGCCCGTCAGGAGCACTTCGCTCCTAGACCTCGCCCTCCTCCACCCCGGGATCTATTTCCACCCCAACCACTGGCACCCGTTGCCCGTCCCCCGGCTCCTATAGCCCGTCCTCTGGCACCGGCACCCCCTCCACTATTGTCCAAGGCACTTACATCTCCCCCATTGCTGCCTACACCCCCTACCCGACGGGATGATAAAGGTAAGGCCCCTTTTATAGGAGAGAGTAGTCGGTCAAGAGTGCAGTGTTTCCACTGTCACGGGTATGGCCACATTGCCAGCGAGTGCCCCGTTCGCGCCACCCTAGCCATAGGTATTGGAGAGTCTGCACCTCCCGAGCTTGAGTGTGTCAATTACGTGGCCGATGAGGCACTATCCGATGAGTACTATGCCTTGGGGGGGGGGGGGGAAGAGTGGGACAGCTCTCCTGCCGTCCAGGATGCCGCCACCTAGTGGGCTCGATGCTACCACCTTAGTCTCGAGTCATGCATGAGTCAGTGTGTTTTCTTATGTGGTTTGTTTGTGTGGTGTGTTTCGAGTCGATTGTTGTGTGTATTGCATGGTAAGTCTGCATGAGTCTTGTGCAAGCTCGTTGTCGATCTCTTATGAGTAAGAGGCGAGTGGACTCACTTGATGAGTATGGGGTCGATTCTACATCTATACCCGGATCAGCCACCTATAGGGACTCAGCGGTGATTCCTAGTGAGTCTTCGAGCTGTTTCCTTCCTTTTGAGAGTGCCCCACCCGGAGTGTCCACCTTCGGCCCATAGCAGTCCGCGCATATCGAGTATATATGGAATGAGCAGGTGACGATCACTTGGAGTGGAGCGTACCCGCGTTACTTGGCACGGTGACGGATCCGCCGGAGTACTCGAGCATCCATACCCCTACTCGACGGGGTCGAGTTCCTCCCACCCGGGGAGAATTGATGGGGCATCAAAGGCGATTTCCTTACACGGGTAGAGTGTATTTGTGTGTTATGGCTTGTATGAGATTGTAATTGTGTAATTTCTTTCATTTGGGCTCCTTGTAAGGCTTATATCAAACCAATGGGCTATTTGTAATGTAAAGTCCATGGCTAGGTTGCCATTAGTAGAGTCCATTAGAAGCCTAGTTCATATTGGACCATAATAGCCATTTAAGGCCCAATTGGGCCACTCCCTCTCATGGGCTATCTAGATGGGAGAACCCATGGACCAAGCTTGGGTTGTGGATTGGGTTGGCTGGCCTTGGACCAGCCTAGGCCCAAGAGAGGCCCATGAAGGGGGCGCCCCCTCTTTTGGCCTTATTAGGCTTGGTAGGTGTGGTTTAGGTGGAGTTGGAATGGAATTAGTCTAAATTTGAATAGAAATGGTCAAGTTAGATTAAAATATGTATTAAGTGTGTTGATTCACATTGCATCCCAGCCCTTCAATCCCCTTCCCTAGATCCTAGGGTGCACAATTGATTTGGTTGGAGTCATATATAACCTTGTATTTTCATATGAAATTCAATGGAAAAAATCAGAAAATTGTTGAGTTGTTTGAAGCTTGGTGCACCCCTCTCTCTTCCCCTGCTGTTCTTCCATCCCCAACCCCAGATCTAGAGTGTATTCTATCTTCTTTCATCTCCTCTCAACCTCCGGTGATCGTCTGTGCCGCCGCCGCCGCCGTTCGTGCCGCCATCGAGCCGCCTCTGCAGTTCTGTCTTCGTCCGACCATAGCAGCTTCCACGAATTGTCTATCTCAGCCACGAGCTTGGATTGATCTGATTTTTTATGGTGTGTTCAGCCCTTGCATCCCAAGATCCACCTAAATTTTCACTCCATAATTCCCTCGTTTAGTATTTTTACCTTTTCGTCCAATCTGTCATCCCAGATCTGCCAGGTTTCTGTCTACAGTGATAGAACCTCTGAGTTCTCCCCCTCCGACCATCTTTTTGATTTATACAAACCCTCCCAATTTTACTGAGAGTTCTGTCCATCACCCTTTATCTCCACAAATTTTCTTAATTTTTTATCAGCCTTCTAGCTATTTTTATAAATTCGTGTTCGTCCTCTGATACAGTGTTTTTAGTCAGATCCAAGATCCGACCACCCTCCACTTCAAAAATCAGAACTAATCACCACCACCTCTAAATCCAAATCCAAAAATAGTCCTAGTTTCCTTGTTCAAATTCCTACAACCTTGCAGAAGAACATATCTTCAAATTCGGACATCTACTTCACGGTCAAAGGCAATCAACAGGGAAGTTCTCTGCAGATCTGAGTCTTCAGTTACTGTACAACAGCAGCATATAAAATTCGCTAACACAAAGTACAAATCTGGTGAATTTTTCTGAAGGCCACTAGATTGTAGTACTTCGAAGCAGCTTTCCAACGGCTCTGATCTCGTCGCATTCTGACACCGGTGCTGATCGCAGCGTCCGTTCTCGCCGGAGCGCGCGCTGAAATACAGAACCGGTAGATTTCCGATCGGCTTTCCGACCGGTGCCGAACGGAGCCGCCCGGCCTCCGGCCGGCGAACCAGCGTGCCGCCAGCCCGGGGAGCACTTCTCCAAGTGTCTCCACTACAGCGGTACCACCGGGTCCCACACGGCCCCTCCGGACAGCACGTGGGCCCCACGGTAGTGAACACGCGTGTAGCCGAATCAACACCCAAAGCTGCCCGTCAACCCGAATTCGGTCCTCCCGGGCCCATTTGTATAGCCCTTTACCTCCCTGCGTGGAGTGGGCATGTTCCCATTGCTGTAATTATTGTGTGTTAAGTTTCCCGGGAGTACGAGTTTTCGGCCGGGTCCGTCTTCCCCCCGCCGAGCGCGTGGAGGTATCGCATTCGCTCCCTTACTTGGCATTTTGCTTAATTTCATATATGCTTGTTTATGCCGCTACTAGAGAGCATGATAGGATAATTAGCTCACTTTCTATTTATATCACCGCTGCTACGAGAGAGAGCGTTACCGTCCCGTGACCCGATCCGGGCACGAAAGAGAGAGCCGACCACCCTAGCTCTTGCCGGTTTCTCAACCGCGCACGTCCGACGCTTCCCTCGTTAAGGGACGATCGCGAGCTTGTCGTGTCCGTGTCTCGTCCCGCATCAAAGATGTTCGGCAATGGCGTAGCCTTTGATTGCTTTCTGTTGAATGTAGGTGATATCAAACTGTGAAAGGAAGCTTTGCCAACGTGCTAATCGATCAGTAAGAATGGATTTTTCGAGAAGGAATTTAATTGGATTCATGCGAGCAATGAGGTGAACCTCGTGAGCTAAGAAATAGTGTTTTAACTTCTGAACTACCCAGACTAAAGTAGCGCAAGTCTTCTCTATGGATGAGTACTGCTGCTCACAAGGGTTTAGAAGTTTAGACAAATAGTATGCTGCCCTCTCTTTACCTTCTTCATCCACTTGAGCTAAGACAGCACCTATGGAGTCATCCAGGACAGAAACATAAAGAATAAGTGGTTTGCCTGGAATCGGCGGCCTCAGGACAGGAGGATTGGCCAAATAATCCTTCAATCCGTCAAAAGCTGCCTGACACTTGTCATCCCAATTAAACTTGACTCCCGGCTTAGTAAGCTCGTAAAACGGCCTGCATCGTTGTGAGTGCTGGGAGACAAAGCGGCGAATAAATTGCAACCTCCCGATTAATCCTCGAACTTCCTTCAAATTCTTGGGAGGAGGCATATCTCTAATGGCCTTCGCCTTGTTGGGATCAACTTCAATTCCCCTTTTGCTGATAATAAATCCAAGCAACTTCCCTGATGAAACGTCAAATACACACTTCTTGGGGTTCATTTTCAATTGATACTCTCGTGATCTTTGCAAGACCTTAGCTAGAACCCCATGGTGCTCAATCCTTGTCCTTGATTTTACTACCAGGTCATCCACATACACTTCAATATAAATATGAATCATGTCATGAAAAATTGCCATCATAGCCCTCTGATAGGTGGCTCCAGCATTCTTGAGTCCAAAGGGCATGACCACATAACAATATGTACCCCATGGTGTAGTGAATGATGTTTTCTCTTGATCTTCCTCAGCCAAACGAATCTGATTATAACCTGAAAACCCATCCATGAAAGAGAGAGTCTCAAATCCTGCTGTATTATCAATCAAAACATCGATATGAGGGAGGGGAAAGTCATCTTTAGGACACGCACGGTTGAGGTCCCGGAAGTCTATACAAATCCGAACTTTGCCATCTTTCTTCATAACCGGGACAATGTTAGCCACCCAGTTGGGATAGAGGACAACTCTAACAAACCTAGCCCTATGAAGCTTGTCGACCTCTTCTTTCATCTTTAAAGCCATATTAGGGTGGAAACGTCTCAACCGTTGTTTGATCGGGACAGACCCTGGCTTAAGTGTAAGCCGATGTTCAACGAGCGCAGGGTCTAATCCAGGCATATCCTCATAACTCCACGCAAACGTGTCCTTGTATTCTTGAAGTACCAAAATAAGCGCCTCCTCTTCAGAGGGCGGCAAATTCTTGCTGATGAGGACAATCCTAGGGTCTTCCTCGGTACCCAAATTAACTTCTTTGGTAGGCTCTTCTACTGAGGCTGATGGTTCGTCGAATCTTCTCATGCCACTGGCAAAGGCATCAGCCTCGTCCTCATATTCTTCATAACTTTCATCCCCCTTTTCAATATGGTCTTCATCATTCATGATTTCATAGACACCCAAACCCTCGTAAGAGGCATTAGCATCCTCATATTCCAACTCTGGCAGGATAACCGGATTCTCCACGAATTCAGGAAGGGCTAAACAAGCCTGGCACCTTCTGGCTAACTCTAACAGAAATCTACGCAGAATCTGCCTACCCTTGGATTTCTTATGAAGATCTACCCCGAAAATTTTATTAGAAGAAGAGGAACAACTAGCTGAAAAGGAGGAGTGAGGTGAAAAAGTGGATACAAGAGGTGATACAGATGGAGACCCCTCACCAGAGGGGAAGAAAGGATTTATCAATGAATCATGGACGAGTGGCCCCTGGGTCGGGACACACTCGGAAAAGAGATAAGAAGTCTCCTCAACGGAGATGGAGGATTGGAAAATTGAGATTTTGGCATTTTTTTTCATTTTTATCTTTATCCTTATTTTTATTTTCCTTTTCCAGAAGAAAACATTATGAAGGGAGAATAACAGGAGGAGTGGAGATTGAAAGCTTGGAGAAAGATTGAATTAGAGATGACCCGCGTGGGGGTGTGATGGAGAGCTTGGAGAATTGCTCGAGGAGCAAAGGAGGAATCGGGAGAGAAATCTGCAGTGAATCTGGAGAAAAGCTGACCATAATTGGCGGCGGTCTCGGCACGCGAGAGAACAATTGAGAATGTAGGGAAGCCAGAAGAGACGGATGTATAGAAGTGAGGGAAAAGAGGCCGGCCCACAACCTGTCTATTGTAAATCCTTCTTCATATGGAACATCTGGCTCTCCAGTGTCAGTGTAATCACTCAGCAACTATCTCTTATCTGTAGTCGCAGCCGGCATTTCAATTAATTCATGTATTAGCAGCGGCCATTCCGGATCAGTCGGCATAAAGAGACGGCTCAAGGCAATAGTAATATCATTCATATCGAACCATCTATACCAATCACACTCTGGATCATCCATCTTCCTTCTTTTATTGGGCCTTAGAGATTCCAGGGTTTTATAAGTGGCCAATGGTGCAATATGGCGAGCAAACTGTCTCGCATGAACATCTTGACAATCTAGAATGGAGGTGATTATTGTAGTCTGCTCATTATTCTAAACGCCACCCGTGACAAAATGTTTCTTTAATGTCCAAGTAAGCGGCTGGCGATCTGTCTTCAAGGTGGATGTCATAACTGCCCATGGTTCATCTTCATTTTTGCCCGGCCCTTTGTAGCCCATGCCGCCTCTTGCAATTAATTTCCGAGGCTTTACAGGCCTAGTCCTGCCTTGACAACTGGCACCCAGACCTTTGCCGTTTTGATACCCCATTTTCATTAGAATTTTCCAACCAGGGGTGTTTATCATGCTTTTCTTCTTCTTCCCCTTGGAAGGCAAGGGTGTCATAGCAACTGTCGTAGCTGTCTCGGGCGGCATTGGCCGTGAGTAAGGGAGGTCTAGTATTGATAGCAACGGCTTGTTGGCAGGCCAAATAGAAGGAACTGATGAAGTCAAATGTATATCTTCCTCCGGAAGAATAGGCATACTGGTAACTTTGATAATGCGGCCCTTATGTGGAAATTTGAGGCATTGATGATTTGTAGAGGGCACTGCATCGAGCTGTTGAATGTAGGGGCAGCCCAGAATGTCATTAAATGTTGGATCCATGTCCAAAATGTGGAAATCGACCATGATTGTGGCCGGACCCAAACTGACTTTTAATGTGATCATGCCTAGAGGAGGCTTCTTAGTATTGTCGTATGCTGTGACTGTTATAGTAGACGGCCGAATCAAATTTTCAGGAATGCCGCACATCTTCAAAATGCTTGGTGGCAATACATTGATAGATGCCCCAGTGTCCACTAGACATTGTTTCACCGCCACCTTATTGATGTCGACTGTGATGCATAGAGCATATTTCCTTGCTGAAAGTGGTGCCAGTTCATGCTCATGAAAAGTAATTGCCGGCTGATTGCTAACGGGCGTCAAAATTGTAGTTATTTGCTCGACCGGGATGTCTTCATTGACCATAACTTTTTGCAGGTACTCTTTCAGAGCTAGCTGGTGAGTGGTGGACCTTTTGATTAATTCTAGAATGGAAATTCTCGCTGGAGTTCGGTCCAAGTGCTTTAACAAATCATACTGAGTTCCTGGCACTGACTCTTGTTCTTGTTCTTGTTCATTCGGCCCCTGCGCGGGCTCTTGCTCTCTTTGGGGAAAGATGCGCTGGAACATTCGTCCACTGCGGAGCGGTGCTACGTTTTGTCGTGCCTCTGTCGGGGCAAGTAGAGGAGGAGGGTTAGAAGAAGAAGAGGGTGTATTGGTGCTAAGAAGTGGTGGGGGGGTGTTTGCAGAGGGAGTCCCTGTAGGGTGCATTGATGAAGAGTTTGACAAAGATGCCCCCGCAGGAGGCGTAGGAGTAGAAAGGGATACCCGAATGTGAGGAGAGTTGGGGGGTGGAATGAGGAGAGATCTGGGTATAAAAGGCTGAGGAGCCGGTGGTGGAGGGTTCCTTGCCGTTGGAGGAGTAGTGGTGGTAGGTGCAGCGGGCGTTGGCGACGGGCGGTTGAGGAGTGGTCTAGACGACGAAGGTGAAGGGTTGGTGGTGGATGGCGGAGTTTGCTGCGTGGTAGGCGGCGGAGGCGGTAAACGAGTAAGGAGAGATCGGGTTGGCAAGGATGGGGAATTGGTGGGAGCAGGTGGATTGATGGGGCGTAGAAGAGCCCGGCTCAACTGGGGAGTAGAAGAAGAAGGAAGCGTGCGCAAAAGGCGCGGAGGTTGATTTGAATTATGATTAAATGCCCCGACAGAGGCGTTTTCTTCATGCCACCCCTGTCCTCTCTCCACCTCATGGAGAGATGTGACAGGGTTCACGTGCTGACTTGGTGGGTGCTCCGGCAGTGGGTTGTGGATAATCCCTATATCTTGCTGAGGTGCTGGAGCTTGCTGTTGTACTTGTGGAGCCTGTTGCTGTGGCTGCTGAGCCTGCTGTTGCCGAGGAGGCCTTCTTTCTTTCATAGTGGCAATAAACTGCCTCATCTCATCCCAGCTGATGCCACCCTGGTCATTTAAGTCATAAATATAGTCCTTGAAGTGGAAGCAACGATCAATGTTATGACCAGGGGAGCGGTGGAAAATACAGTAGCGGGACGTGTCAACATTAGCGGGCCACACTGCCCTTTCCTTTGGTAGCATGAGCAAGTTGGCAGCCATTAAGGCATTGAAAATATCCGGGAGACTTTCTAGCAACGGCGGATAATGGGCCCTTTTGGGGCCAAGTGGTCTCCTTTGCTGTTGTTGTTGCGGTCCATAATTAGTGGGTGGCGGTACATGATGGTATTGTTGCGGAGCTGGAGGGTCAGCGCGGGGTGCTTGGTTTTGTGGTGGAGCGAAGGAAGGTTGAGGAGTAAATTGCTGTTGTGGGGGTGAAGTAAAGAGGGTGCCTTGTGATGGAGGTGGCGGAGGTCGTGGGTTAGATTGGCGAAAAGGTGTGGGGTTGCCGACCGCGCCAACTTGCTCATTGATGACGGTGCCCTCAGTCGTGGGCCCGCTATTGTTGACATTTGTATTCTTTTTAACCAACCTTGGTTTTGGCTCAAACATGCCCATGATGGGTGAATATTTCATTTGGGTCTGAATAAAACGAGCTCTTTCATAAAGCTCCTCCATGGTGGTCAATCTGTTCATAGCTAGTATATGCCGGAACTGAGGGGTTGCATTGGATATAATCATCTTAACCTGTTCCGGTTCTGATAAGGTATCTTTCAACTTCTCGGCCATTGACCGCCATCTATCAGCAAATATGATGAAGTCCTCCTCGGGCTTCATCTTCTCTGCAACCAAATCTGTAACTGAAAGGGAGGGTCCAACCCTGTCCCTATACTTCTGCAAGAATTTCTTCTGAACCACATCGAAATCACTAGTATCTGCAGGATCCAAGGAATATAACCACTCGAGGGCTGGCCCCTCTAAGGATCTTCTAAACAAGTAAGCCAAGGAGGCTTTGTTGCCCTGCCAAAAGGACATTTCATACATAAAATCCTTCAGATGGATAAAAGGATTACCAGTTCCATTGTATCGCCGAAAGTTCGGCATCTCAGAAGGTGGTAAATGAAAAACTGGCAATGTAGGAAGAGAGATCTCCGGGGCATTCTTGGCAACAGTAACCTTGTTGAGTTTTTCTTCCATGACAGCCAATTCTGGAGGAGCAAAGCATTAGTGTCTGACTCGACCGGGGCCGTATTTGGAATGAAGGTATTTGGCATAGGCGTCCTTAGAATTTGGGGAGGTTGAAAGAATTGGGGCCTAGCCGCTGAGTAGCTCGCCTGTTGGGCCGGCATGGCCGCACCAGGGGTCGGTGGACAAGAGGGGGGTTTGTGCAAGACCGCTTGGTCATTAGTGAGGTGATGGCCACTCTCGGCCGGAGGGGGATTGGAGGATGAAGAGGGAACAGACTTCCCTTTCAAAGCGGCCTGAACTGCCTGTCGCTGGGAGTCATCTAATTGAGATAGATCATTAATCAAATCAGTAACATTGAAAGATGGGGAGGGGTTCCCCGGAGTGTTGGAGGGTAAAGCCTGAGAAGAGGGCACAACCTCTTGAGTAGTGGTATCAACCACATGAACTTGAGGATAATGAGAATGAGGAGGGGGGTAATTCCCTTCATGATTGACCGAAAACGTTCTCCTCCACATCATCATAGGAATATCCGTAGCTTGCCATGTTGATAATCTTACCTGAACGGAGTTGCATACTTAAAAAGAGAGAAGGCTTTATGAATGAATTATCACACAACAATCACTCAACTCAAACAAGTTTAAATAATTCAACTCAATCAAGTTATGCAAACAAGTTGGGATGAACGTAAGATTTTAGTGTTAGGCTTGAGATTAAGGTGGATTTATTTGCAGAATAATTCACTCCTTTACAGTGTGAAACCTAGTTTGAATCCAAGTGGTATCTCCGTGTCAACTAGGTTCTTTCTCTTTTCTCACCAACGAAGGTTCTCTAAACTCCGGGTACTTCAAGGGTACAACCGGCCCAGCGTCCGTGAGGGAATCCACGGGTGCGGGGACTTACGGAGGTCTTGAAAAAGGGATTTCCGGTCCAAAGAGACGGAATGCTCAATGGAGGGTTGTCCCGATTCCAAGAGAGGTGTGTGGAATCCTAATGTAGAGAGAGGAGGTCTCTCAACCAAATGCCACAAAATGCAGTATAAGATAAGCCAATCACAGTAATATGATCAAATACTCAAGGTAAGCATGAATCCAGCATGAATAGATAGAAACAGTAAGGTTCTGTAAACACACAGGAAAGAGGCGACCTGGAGGCAGTCGCTACTAACAAAAGAGACGACAGTGTGGCTGTCGTGAATTCTGGGAGGGGCTTTCGGACAATGCAAAAACGCGCCTTGATGTGGGGCGCTAACTATGATAAAGACGCCTCTGTCAGAGGGCGTCAAATATAAGTGGTGCGCACGATCGAAGAAAAACGCGCCTTGGTGTGAGGCACTGCCAAATAAACATACGCCCGAGAGGAGGGCGCAAATTTACAGAAGCAGCAGATATGGTAAAGGACGCCTTCGTGGAAGGCGTTAAACAGAGAAAAGACGCCCTGGATGAAGGCGTTAAATAAAAAGGCGCCCTTGTGCAAGGCGTTAATTCAACAACAGCAGTAGACTTAAACACAAACTGGCTGATCCCGGGGAGTGTGCAGTGTGCACAGTGGAGGGTGCCCGTGGGGCACAAAGGAGGGGTACCGTGGGTACCAAAGGGAAAGGGCACGCGTGGGTGCCAAAGGGGAAAGGGCACACGTGGGTGCCAAGAGGAGATGGTAATCAAAAGAAAAACAGTGGAAGTCCCACCGTGATCGCCAATTTGTGGATCATGGAAAATCCACTCTTAAAGGGAAATAAGAGTGATAATAAGAATACGAAGAATAATAAGAAGAATAGTGAAAAAAAGGAGCAAGAGAGAGCACGTGGTGCTAATAAGGAGTGTGATCGCCAGAGGGGTTACCTCAATAAGAAGAAAAGATGATCGCAAATACCTGGTGATAATAAGATGCGGGATGGATGTGAATTCCTTCCTCCACCTTCTATCGGCCAGCCGATGAAGGGGGTTTTCCTTGTTGATTACCTTGAAACAAAGAACAAACAAATAAAAGAAAAAGTAGATCAGCCAAGAGTGAGTGTAGTATCAATCCAAATAAACAATATGATGATGAAATATGAATATAGCATGCGCACCTTTTTGTTTGGTTTTAAAACCCCTAGAGAATTAAGGGTGAGGGAGGAGATGCAATACTAATGCAACAGAAGAAAAAACGATGGACGTGATGATGCAATGAAGACAAGTATAAACAAAAGAGAAGGAACCCCTGCTGTTCCTGTAAACAGTAAAGGGGAGAACCAACAGAGCAGCAGGAAGCAGAGAAAAACGATGAAGAAATCACACGGATGAAGAAAAAAAAACTCTTCTCTGCTATATCTTCTCTGTGTTCTGTAAAAATCACGCGAAATCGACCAGGGAGTCCTTTTATAAGGTCTAGATCAAAGATAGACACAGATTCGGAAGATAAGAACAGGCAATGGTTATCAACGGTAAGGACTCTAGTTCCCAGATCGAGCAAGGTGACCAAGAAAGGCAGGGAACTCTTCAGGAAAGATGAGTTTAAGAAGGACACGAAAAGGTGAGACACGACCTACCGAAGAGCGTCAATTCAACAATTGACGACCTGCCCAAGGACGTTAAATTAAAACACGACCAGGATCAGGGCGTCACTTCCTGGATTCAATTTGGGTAATAAAACCTTCTTTATTTGAAAATTATAAAAAGACGCCTGAAGCAAAGGCGTTGATTAATAACACGCCCTGAGGAAGAATGTTAATCATTGATTTGCAATTAGTTGGGACTTATAAATTACCAGGAATTGACGCCCGTATCTTTGGTCGTCCCTTCTTAAGAACACGCCCCAGATTAGGTCGCTATTTAAAACACGCCCTTCTTCAAGTCGTGAATCACCAAAAAAATGCAAGAATAAATCACAAAACCGCACAAAAATAGAAAAAACTTTATATTATAGAAATATTGAAGTTCACTTTGGGGCGTTAACATAGTGACATGAGATTTGATCAACAAAGTGTCAATTTTGGCGTGTCTACACCCTGTATCGGCCGAGTATGTCGGCCATGCTGCAGGTGAAGACCTGCACCCTTCTTCTCTGTCGATGGACCCTTCTCTTAGCCCTATCCGGGAAGGTCAGCCTCTCGAACATAGAAGTCCTTCTTGTATCCTCCCGTCTAGGGGTGGCTTTATCGGCTTCGATCTCAAAGCCGTCATCATAGTCATTGTCGTCGACTGACGACATCATCATCTTTTCTCTTTCATCTTCTTCAACTGCCATTGGTAGGCAGAAGTCTTCACTGGTTGCGGCGGCTTGCATCAGCCGCTGCTGACCAAGTGAGGGGTTGCCTAGTCCTCAGAAACAGTTCTTGACCAAATTGGTCATCTCTTCTCGACCCCGTTCTTGATGCAGCATGGGGGACAGTTGTCGACCTCCCGCAGGAGGGATATAAGCTAGCCGAACTCTATCGACAGGCTGCTGAAATCTTCGTCCCACAGTAGGGATGTTGGCTTGGTGGGCGTAGGCCCGGAAGCTTTCGCGGCACGGAGGGTCCGCAACCCCTTCTTCTTCTCTCAGGGCCAGGCCCCTTTCCTCCCTTCCTTCCGCTCCGTCGCGGACAGGGCGGCGGCGGGCAGGTGCAGCTTGGTGGATAGGTTGGACCCACTTGGGGACCCACACTTGTTTAAACTTCCTTGGCCTGGGGGCAAACTTCTCTCGGCCGTAGCAGTCGGCTTCTTCTCTTTCCGTCCTTCTTCCAGCAAGGGCTTGGTATGAGTTGTAGATGGGGACGGCGGGGACGACCCGGTCCGGGACTATCCGTGCGTCGCGCTCGTCTAGGAAGACACGTACGCCACCGACCATCATGGATTTACCGGATTGCGACAGGGATCCGGTAACCATGGCAGTACCTCTCCGGAGTTGTTTGCGCTGACGCCCTCCAGAGTTCTTGCTAACAGCATCAGGGCGGACCCCGCGGACGGCATGGTGCACCAGGCAGGTGGCTACCAGAGTCGGACTCTTGGGCGAGTCGTCGCAGCATAGAGCCTTCAGAGGCTCCATCTCTTTTGGAGCTCCCTCGACGGGCTCCGAGGGTTCCACCTCCAGCATATCTACGAAGGCTAACCCCAAGAAGTTGGGGAAGCCAACAGCAGCAGGGAAGGTGCCGAACACCATGGGCACCGCCAGGTACCCTGGCGCTTGACCGGCCACGATTGAAGGGCCAAAGCCGACGCCATTCAGTCCAGTTGTTATCGTCATCGTTTGCCTGAAAAGACCAACAAGCCGACAATCAGTAGCCTTTGGGAGGGCCTCGAACCCCGAATATCTCGGCAAAGAGATGAAAGGAGACACTGGTCCCACAGGGCACGCCAGACTGTTTCGATGGGATTTATTGATTTAATTTCTTTTTATTAAAAATTATATTTTTTATTTTTTTTGGACTTATTTGGTTTATTTGCGCCTCGATCAACCAATTAACTAACCGGTAATTAACTGACTGATTGACTGCGCGGGCGTGCCAGTCACGTACGTGACGAGTTTATTATGCGCTCATTCTGACCCGCGTCGGGCGAGAGTGAGGTTCGATCGGGACCAGCAGTCCACCACACCATAAAGGCTATGGCGTTAATTACATCCCCCACGAGGAGGGAAAACCTTTGATTAATTACCGAGATAGCGGGCTGTCGAGCCCGGAATAAAGACGCAAAGGTATAAACGTGACAAGGTCACGTAAGATGCTTCTATATGTCATGCGAAAGAGGCATGGTTCATTAAGTTGGATACCCTCGACACGTGGCGGAGGACATAGGTCCGAAGACCACCATCGCGCATGGCAAAGACTTCTAATCGGGGGTAACCCAGATTTTCGTCAGTGCTATTTGATATACCAGAGGGAGTCCATGCAGGCATGCATGCATGATGCTCATGACAACGTTAAGCATGGTCACAGGGTTGTAAAGATGAACAATGATCAATCAAGTTTATTAATCTCCGCCGAGGGAGACGAAAGTGATAACATGGGCATGATAACGGAAGCATGATGACAACAGACATGATAGTAGAAGCATGATAATAAGGTGATTTGGACTTGAACATCCCTTCTCTTATTCAGTTTATTACTGATTAGGGTTTATTAATCTCGACCATAGGAGGCGAAGATCGCTCCGGAGGTGAGTGAGTAACTAGAACGGCGCAACGATTCAAAACCGACGCGACTGCACGTAGGGATAAGTTTCCCCGACGCGGCCAAACGTAAGAAAAGGGTCTTAATCCGGCGAGGCCGTGGCAAGCATTAAAACGGCGCGGTGGCATTAGGGCGCGCCGGGTTAGGGCGCACCGGGAGCAAACTAATTGAAATTATGAAATTATGAGTCGATCGTTAATCCGGCGGAGGGGGGGGGGGGCGCCGTATTAGGGTGCGTCGGATTAGGACTGCACCGTTTTAGTTGATTTTTGAGGAATTTTGAAACTATTTTGGTTTATTAAGATGTTGTTGAGGGTCTTGAGGTTTAATTGGGTTGATTGCCTTTGAATTAGAGTCCAGGGCTCTCCAGGAGCAAAGTCATGAACTAGTGCGAGGTTCATACTCGAGCACTAGGGTTCTTTACCTCAGAACAAGTATTTTATTGAAGTCAATTCACAGAAGTGTGATCTTATTCGTTTAAAGCTCTGCCAAAAATTGGGCAGCATCTCCCCTGTCCCTGAAGAGTTGCAGGGGAGAAACGGGGTCATACCCACTTGTGGAGTAAGCCCATAAACCGCCGGTCTACATGGAGGCAGCCAGCAAATCCCGATCGGATAGGATACCCTGAGGACGAGCCTGCAAGGGGCACCATAGCTCCGTGGGTTAGAGTAAGCGGATAAGGTGACTAACAGGGGGTGAGGTCCCCGAGGACTGGCCTACAAGTGGGTACACGGCCCATGGTCAACTCCCAATCCGAAAAAGGGACGGCCAATAGTGATGAGAGGCCCCGAGGACTAGCCTACAACGGGCATGCAACCCATGACCACCACAACGTCCCTGGGGACAGTGGGTTTGATATCGGGCTGAGCCCTATTGATATTCACCTTATGGCCCCTAGGGACCCTCATCACTCGCAGATGGGGGCCCTTTGACCGAATGGTGATTCTGAGATGCCAATGGGGTATGTTTCCCCCTCCTCCCTAGAATACTAAAACTACTGTTCTCGTAAACGGGGAAACCCGGCGATCATGAATCATGCGTAGGATAAGAAAGTCAGCAGATTAATGCTCATAGGATTAGTGGGTTAGCATTGCGCATTGCACCAATTGAGGTATAGAAACATCAGAATCATTAGCATATAATGGATGCGGGGATTGTAGAGATGACCCTGTTCGCTCTGAACTATGAAGAAGTGCAGAGGGATGTCGATGGGGTCGACCTCAGAACAGAAACCGGTAGAGATACACACATGAGCATGTCTCTAACCACGAAACCCACAATATATATACACGGCAAGGCACGGCCCTTGCATTAGAAAGGAAGAGCCCCGGGGAGGGGGGAAATGATATCAATGTTGGGTTCGGTGCTATGTATTCAGAGGGGGGGTGAATGAATCTACCCTTTAAAAATATCTCCCAATTAAAACTTCCTAATACAAACAGACTCTATCAAGAGAAGAATCAAACCTTCTGTTCAACCAGTAAGCAAATATGCAAAGCGTACCTAAGCATTCATCTAGCACCAATCAGATAGAAGAAATCAAACCACAGTAGACAAGAGGATTTTTAGGTGGTTCGGTCTGCAGACCTACGTCCACCCCACACTCAAACTTGAGTGTGGCTTGTGCTGAATCACAGCTTGAACGGCTGGGCATCACAGCTTGCCATACAACCGCTGAGCCTCACAGCTTGCTGTCTGAGGTATCCACCTCGCCCCGCTGAGCAACATAGCTTGCTGTCCGAGGTATCCACCTCGCCCCGCTGAGCAACACAACTTGCTGTCCAGAGGAATCCTCCTCTGCAAAACCGCTGACTAACAACTTGATAAAAGGTTCAAAAGAAAAACAAAAACAAGTAACAATAGCGACTGAAAACTGTAAACAATGAAATGCATATGCGGCTCTCAAAGAGCTGACTGGTTTGGATTTGATCCACGGTCCAGTGAGGACAGATCTTCGAATGAAGCTTCTCTCTGCCCCTCCTTTCTTTTCTTCTTAATGTCTACTCTCCTCTCTGCTCTTCCTCTTCTTCCGATCACTCTGTCTCTCTTTTTTTCTCTTTCTCTTCCTCTTCTTCACTCTATTTCTTCTCTCTCTTTTTCTTCTCTGCTCTTCTCTTCTGTCTCTTTTTCTTCTCTGCTCTCGATGGCTCTCTACTGCTACAGCTTTGTCTACTCAAGCTTCACCATCAGGTCTTCTTTTGAGGAAGAAGTGTTCCTTTTATACCAGCAGCAATTAGGAGGGCGTGTGGCTTCCACATTTCCCGCCCAGAGCACCTTGATCACGTGGCAGCATCCTGGCTCGCTACTGTACACGTGTCACAATCTGGGCGCCTTATCCATTCTTGGATCACGAGCCAATCATTAATCTTTGCAAAGAGTCCCTGTCAGTCAGTCGAAGAGAATTATCAGTTTAAGGTTGAATGTACAGACATTGTAGTGTGCAATGCAGTGTGTAGACTTTGCAACGTATAGACTTTGCAATGCGACAGCAATGTCTAGACTTTGTAATGCGATAGCAATGTATAGACTTTGCAGTGCGACAGCAATGTATAGACTTTGCAGACTTTGCTAGCATATGATGCAGACATAAAGAGTGTATAGACTTGGGTGCTTGTGAAGCAGACCAAGTGTACAAACTCTTGAATGGATGCGAAGCTGACAACAGGTGTGCAGGAGAGAGTGTATAGACTTTAAGTGCATGAGATGCAGTTTGCATTATGCATAAGTATATGCATTCAGAGTGAATGCATAGACAGGCCAGCACGAGTGTACAGACTTGCGTGCAGTGTGCAAACGATGCACAGACATTCTGTGCTTAACACGTAAGCCTGAATGCATGATGTGTAGACTTGAGTGCATGTGTGCAAAACAGACTTTGTGTGTGATGTGCATGGCTCTGCATGCAAGACAGTTTAATGTAATATGCAAATAGTAAAGTGTGCACAATGAAAGTTGAATGCACTGTCATGCTGTTAGTGTGCAGACTTAGCGTGCAACAATGTGCAGACTCAGCGTGCACCATTGTGCAGACTTACTCAAATGATGTGTGAGCATAGCAACACACAATGTGCAGACTTTGTGCAATGCATGAAGCAATGTATAGACTGATATCAAAGGAGTGCACAAATGCAGATATCAAGGTATAGACTTTACATCTATCAAAGTATGCACAACAACAATGGATGCTCAGGCTTGCAGACGAATGTGTAGACTCTGCGTGCAATGTATAAACAATGTGCAGACTTGCTTTAAAGGATTGCACAGCCATTGAGAAATGTACAGACATTGAACGTAGGTAAAGACAGCAATGTGCAGACTTTGCTCATGTATGGACTTAGTGTGTGCGAGCATGCTAATATGCAATGTGTAGACTTTGAGTGTGCGTACAATACAGCAACCAATGTATAGACTGGCGTTCAGCAGCAATGTATAGACTTGAACACATGCATGCTATGCGATGTATAGACTTGCCAACAACAAGTGTATGGACTTAATAGCTATGAATGTGCAGACTATGTGTGCGTGCATGCTGCAAGGCAATGAATAGACTTAGTGTATGCAGTCTAGACAATGTACAGACTTTGTGTTGCGAACACAAGCTGTACAGACTTTCAGCAACACACGATGTACAAACTTTCCAGGCATGAAGGCAACCGCTGTATAGACTTGCTAGGCATGAAGGTAACCACTGTACAGACTTCGTGTGCAATGGCCAAACAATGTGCAGACTTGATGAATATGCAGCAGTGTATAGACTTGCTCAGCCTGAAGCAGGGCAATGTACAGACTTCTTAACAGACGCATGCAACAACTGTTATTGCACTGATGCAGTGTATGCTAAACACAAAGACTATAGCAATGAATAGATCAGACATAGCACACTCATGCATTCTCCACAGAACATATCAGTCATATGCATTCATGTGATGACTCAATGTGTTGTTCTTAGCAAAATAATATGGTGACTCATTCATGTTGCTATCATTAAAATACCACATTATCAACAAAGTAAAAGGGGCACAACAATCTCCCCCTTTTTGATGATGGCAACATAATGAGTCACATAATGAGTCACACTGACTCGTCAAACTATTCTCCCCCTTTGACATAATCAAAAAGAAAGGAAATGGTTTGAGAGACAAAATTCAGCACACAAAGACAGAGAATGAAACATAGTTCACTGAAATAGAGTTCCCCCTTATAACAAGAAAACATCTCTCCCCCTATCAATATGCATGCAGAACTACTCTCCGCTTAAATGCAGATAATCCATAACTCCCCCTGAAGCACAGGAATGAACTCTGGTTATCCAATAAATCATTCTGAAATCTGCCATTACAAACAATCTAAACTCTGGTTGTGGCACCTCACATATGCATGAACAGAATGAAATGGGTGGAAAGTCCACAGAACCAGAACTGGTTGCAAAACAAGATGGAAGATTCCAACAGTGAATAATCACAAGATATCTCAATGAATAATCAATAGCAAGATTTATGTTGATCAGGCTGTCTGGAAAGAATCTGATCATGAGAGATTTTAATGCTTGCACCACTACAATAAGTCTTAAGAAGAATAGACTCTTCTATCATAAAGGGTTATGAAGTGGCAACTTAACCAACCTGATTTAATTATGATGTATACCAAATTTGTCAAGTTAAACTCAATACTCATATCTGAATCCAAGTTTTAATAAAGGTGAACCAAATAGTCAGATAACACTCAAAATCAATCATCTTTATCTTACACACATGGTCTCAATAGCTCCTTTGAAAGAAACACAGATTAGTACTGAGGTTAAACACATTTCTAAGAACATGAGTTGACAGAATTTTCAAAATATTTTCATTTGAAGCACATTCTATTTTTCCTGAGTAATTTAGGTTGATCAACACCTTTTTACATGAGGCACAACACGTCTCAGGTGAAGTGACCCAGTTACTCAGTGTGATAACTGTCATTGCCTCTCAACTTCAAGAACAGAGTTAGCAATATAAGTGTCTTTTTACATGAGAAGACACCTTGATCAGAGGCCAGACCCCCCATTTACTCAACACAGAAATGTCATTGCTCTGTCAGGTTCTCAATGAATTTTCAATTTTAAGTGACTATGACACTTCATGACTTGGGTTCACTCCATTTCTTTGATGAAAAACCCAGTTACTCAGTGAACAAAGTCATTTCATTACTCACTGATTTTATTTCCTGTCAAATTTTTCAAAGTTAATGTTTAACAACAATACTCACTCTATGTATCTTAACCAAAGTAGCCCTGATTTCAAATTTTCAGATATCTGATGAGTGAGTCTAAGGTTTTTATGACACGGATGGTTAAGATTTATTAAAGCTTATCATTCAGATATTTTCAATTCATTTAATTACAAATCTGAGAATACATTAATCTTATATCAGTCTGATTTAGTGGTAATTTTTAAACCTATATGATAGGAATTTCTACAAAGTTCTCAAACTGAATTGCATGACATGCAGCTTAATTTCCTCAGATCAGGTCAATAAATTTAGCTGACCAACTAATCAACAGTAGAACCAAATCAGTCACACCAGCTAAGAGATATATGAAGGATGAGTATAAGCTGGTGGAAGAGTCAATCACCAATAGAGAAGAGCATTAGAAGAGAGTTGATCAACAAACAGTAGCTGAGTCTAGAATACAGACTGATCAGCTGACAGGTAGTAACATGAAGAAGGTTGAAAGAAGCTCTTCTTTGACAACATAATGAGTAGAAGGCAGAATCCATTATGAAGAGAGAGAGAGAGTATGAAATCAGATGAGAGTTATTCAATTAGTAGACAAGAGGTGTTCAGAGTGTGACAAACTAAACACCAATTTTAAATGCTCCCCCTGTCTAGATGCATCAACTATGTGCACGATATGAACCACTCACACTCGGTGCAAAGAAGATTTTGCAAGTGATTTGACTGATTTTTCATGAGAAACAAGAGTTCTGAAGATGAGACATAATATGTAGATATGACAATGAATCAGATGGGTAGACAGGAAGAGTTCAGACAATTGACACCACTGAAGAATTTAGAAAGGCTCCACCTGTCTATATGCAGTGAATCACTTCTTTTTGGAATTTTCAATATGATGATATGTAATGCAATCACTACATGTATGCTTATGCAATGACTCTCATTCAGATATGATTCATGCAAATTTAGATAGAAGAGAATTACCATAAGCATGATTGTGCAATTCACATTTCAGAAAGTTTCAGTTTAACATCAACAAATCAACATGATATGCAATCATTTCAAGTTCACAATTTCATATGATGGAATTTAAGATGAGTATTCAGAACAAACCTGAAAAGCAGAACCCTGGGGTCTTCCTGTTGAGTGCCTTGGTTTATTTACCCCTCTTTTTCATTCTAAGGCACAACTGTAACAAACACATCATTTTGATGCAACAGGTACCCAAGAAACCTTGGGTCCTGGTTTACCATTAACTCCACCAAATGGTATTCTTGACTTTTTGTGAACCACAGAATCATCAAAATCCGTCAACTTATAGTTGGACAAGGAATAACCAAATTGACCATAGTGATGATAGGTAACAAATTTCAAGTTCTTTTTATGCACATTATTTTGAGCATGCATATTGAAGTTTCTATTTTGAACATGAACATTTTGTTCTCTAACATCTGTCAACCAGCATTGAGATGCTTTGTGGCCAGATTTTCCATAGTTAGAGCAATCACTTGACTTTCTCATGAAAACATGTTTCTCCTTTCCAAACATATTCCGATGAATAGGGAATTTGACAGATTTATACATGTGTTCACTCTCCTGTGCATACCAGCATTGAGCAGTAATGTGGCCTGGTTTGCCACAGCAGAAACAATTTATTTTCTTTCTTTGAAAAATAGGAATTTTAACAGGAATTTTCTGTGCAGTAGTAGCAGCTAGGTCATCTAATTCAAACAGCTTACACTCATGCATCATATGACCTATCTTATTGCAATAAAAGCACATCACATTTTTTTTCTTTTCAAACTGAATTTTATGAGAAAATTTTTTACAGCAATTCTTCTTTTTCTTTTGATCAGCCTCGTGCTTATGAATGTTCTGAGATTTCTTAGGTGAAACAGATTTTGAGGTACCAGCACATTCTGAACTTTTCACAAAAATAATTTGTTCTTTTCCTTTGATACTTCTCAACAAGGAGTCCTTTACATCTTCAATTTCAGAGTTAAGAGTCACAATGTTAGCTTCGTATTTGTTTAGCTCAGATTCACACGCTATCAGCTGTTGTTGCAAAGCATCAATCAGGTTCTTCAGAGTTTCATTTTCTTGTTGAACCATTATTTCATTGTTGTTCTCATTTTCCTTCACAACTGATTTTCCTTTTTTAAATGACAACCATCTTTCAGAGAAGACGATATTAAGAACCATTAGCTTTTTATTTTGATCTTTAAGATACATATTTTCTTCAATCAGCTTATTTTGAAGTTGATCATTTTCCTTCTTCTGAGCCAGCAAGGAGTCATTTTCTTCTTTCAATGATCTGATTTCATGCATCATTTCTTTTCTTAGTTTCTTTTTCTCAGATTTGACTCTATCATATTTAATCAATAAATGCTCATTCATGGCAATTAAATCATCATAACTGATATTCTCTATCTCGGAGTTTACCTGAGAGGATGAGTCCTCGGACTGATCTCCCATGAATCACATTTGCTCATCTCTGCACGATCTCTCCAATATTCGGTTGATGATTTCCGTTGCACTCCTGCACTCATCAACAAATGGAAAGCAATGAGAGTCTATTGCCCTTTTAGTTAGATCTAGGGCCTTTTGATTTTCTTCAGATTTCAGTCTATCTGAGGGCTTCCATTTGGATTTATCCTCAGGAACTTCATATGTACTGTGAGCTATGAGTATCCATAAATCAGAATTCATATGGATCACATAGTCTCTAAAATGACTGTACCAGCCATAGAAGTCTAAACCAGTGAATACAGGAATTTCAGCCATAAGTGCAAGATGAAACAGATCAGATCTAGAGCAATGCTAGTGGAGAGCTCAAAACAATGCAAGCGAACAGATCAACTCAAATCGCACCAAATCCAATTATAGATCAGATCTGTAGGTCGTTGGACCCTCTGTGCAGACACCCGCTCGATACCAAGTGTTGGGTTCGGTGCTATGTATTCATAGGGGGGGTGAATGAATCTACCCTTTAAAAATATCTTCCAATTAAAACTTCCTAATACAAACAGACTCTATCAAGAGAAGAATCAAACCTTCTGTTCAACCAGTAAGCAAATATGCAAAGCGTACCTAAGCATTCATCTAGCGCCAATCAGATAGAAGAAATCAAACCACAGTAGACAAGAGGATTTTTAGGTGGTTCGGTCCGTAGACCTACGTCCACCCCACACTCAAACCTGAGTGTGGCTTCTGCTGAATCACAACTTGAACGGCTGGGCATCACAGCTTGTCATACAACCACTGAGCCTCACAGCTTGCTGTCCGAGGTATCCACCTCGCCCCGCTGAGCAACACAGCTTGCTGTCCGAGGTATCCACCTCGCCCCGCTGAGTAACACAGCTTGCTGTCCAGAGGAATCCTCCTCTGCAAAACCGCTGACTAACAGCTTGATAAAAGGTTCAAAAGAAAAACAAAAACAAGTAACAACAGCGACTGAAAGCTGTAAACAATGAAATGCATATGCGGCTCTTAAAGAGCTGACTGGCCTGGATTTGATCCACGGTCCAGTGAGGACAGATCTTCGAATGAAGCTTCTCTCTGCCCCTCCTTTCTTTTCTTCTTAATGTCTACTCTCCTCTCTGCTCTTCCTCTTCTTCCGATCACTCTGTCTCTCTTTCTTTCTCTTTCTCTTCTTCACTCTATTTCTTTCTCTTCCTCTTATTCACTCTTTTTCTTCTCTCTCTTTTTCTTCTTTGCTATTCTCTTCTTTCTCTTTTTCTTCTCTACTCTAGATGGCTCTCTACTGCTACAGCTTTGTCTACTCAAGCTTCACCATCAGGTCTTCTTCTGAGGAAAAAGTGTTCCTTTTATACCAGCAGCAATTAGGAGGGCGTGTGGCTTCCACATTTCCCGCCCAGAGCACCTTGATCACGTGGCAGCATCCTGGCTCGCTACAGTACACGTGTCACAATCTTGGCGCCTTATCCATTCTTGGATCACGAGCCAATCATTAATCTTTGCAAAGAGTCCCTGTCAGTCAGTCGAAGAGAATTATCAGTTTAAGGTTGAATGTACAGACATTGTAGTGTGCAATGCAGTGTGTAGATTTTGCAACATATTGACTTTGCAATGCGACATCAATGTATAGACTTTGCAATGCGACAGTAATGTATAGACTTTGCAGTACGATAGCAATGTATAGACTTTGCAGACTTTGCTAGCATATGATGCAGACATAAAGAGTGTATAGACTTGGGTGCTTGTGAAGCAGACCAAGTGTGCAGACTCTTGAATGGATGCGAAGCTGACAATAGGTGTGTAGGAGAGAGTGTATAGACTTTAAGTGCATGAGATGTAGTTTGCATTATGCATAAGTATATACATTCAGAATGAATGCATAGACAGGCCAGCACGAGTGTACAGACTTGCGTGCAGTGTGTAAACGATGCACAGACATTCTGTGCTTAACACGTAAGCCTGAATGCATGATGTGTAGACTTGAGTGCATGTGTGCAAAACAGACTTTGTGTGTGATGTGCATGACTCTGCATGCAAGATAGTTTAATGCAATATGCATATAGTAAAGTGTGCACAATGAAAGTTGAATGCACTGTCATGCTGTTAGTGTGCAGAGACTCAGCGTGCACCATTGTGCAGACTTACTCAAATGATGTGTGAGCATAGCAACACACAATGTGCAGACTTTGTGTATTGCATGAAGTAATGTATAGACTTATATCGAAGGAGTGCACAAATGCAGATAGCAAAGTATAGACTTTACATCTATCAAAGTATGCGCAACAACAATGGATGCTCAGGCATGCAGACGAATGTGTAGACTCTGCGTGCAATGTATAAACAATGTGCAGACTTGCTTTAAAGGATTACACAGCCATTGAGAAATGTACAGACATTGAACGTAGGTAAAGACATCAATGTGCAGACTTTGCTCATGTATGGACTTAGTGTGTGCGAGCATGCTAATATGCAATGTGTAGACTTTGAGTGTGCGTACAATGCAGCAACCAATGTATAGACTTGCGTTCAGCAGCAATGTATAGACTTGAACACATGCATGCTATGCGATGTATAGATTTGCCAGCAACAAGTGTATGGACTTAACAGCTATGAATGTGCAGACTATGTGTGCGTGCATGCTGCAAGGCAATGAATAGACTTGGTGTATGCAGTCTAGACAATGTACAGACTTTGTGTTGCGAACACAAGCTGTACAGACTTTTAGCAACACACAATGTACAGACTTTCCAGGCATGAAGGCAACCGCTGTACAGACTTGCTAGGCATGAAGGCAACCACTGTACATACTTCGTGTGCAATGGCCAAACAATGTGCAGACTTGATGAATATGCAACAGTGTATAGACTTGCTCAGCCTGAAGCAGGGCAATGTACAGACTTCTTAATAGACGCATGCTGCAACTGTTATTGCATTGATGCAGTGTATGCTAAACATAAAGACTATAGCAATGAATAGATCAGACATAGCACACTCATGCATTCTCCACAGAACAGATCAGTCATATGCATTCATGTGATGACTCAATGTGTTGTTCTTAGAAAAATAATATGGTGACTCATTCATGTTGCTATCATTAAAACACCACATTATCAACAAAGCACAAGGGGCACAACAATCAATATAGCCCACGTGGCTTCGGGCATGTTCGACTCCGCGAAGCAGAACTCGGTAATCGCACACACAGAGTAATCAGGCATGCAGACTAAGCACGGAGCAGGAGAAGCATACAAGACATAACATCATTCATCTCATTGACGGGTGACAAAAGGATTAGGCATGTTATAAACATTCGGCGCGTCGGCGTTGTCGCTCGACGGCCACTTCATTGATTTCAAAGAAGAAATAAAGAAGGGTTATAGGGGACGTACAGGGAAAGAACGAACAGATGAACAGATGATGAGGGGGGAAGGAGGATGGGCTCGTATCATCGCCCCTCCCTCCCCCTCACCTACACGACAGCAGAAAAGGGAAACAGAGGAGGGGTCTTCGAGAAACAATCCGCGGAACCCACCTAGACTTCACCGGCAAAACTAGAGTATCGGGCTCTTCTTCTACTTCTCCGGCTCTGGAGGGCTCCAGGCGGAGAGGAAGACGGCGGTGAGGGGGGAACGCCCAGTGAGAACCCTACTTCTCTCGCAAGGAAACCCTTTCTCCCTCGAAGGTGATTGGCTCCCCGACTCTCTTTCTTTTTTTCTAAATTCTTCTTCTTTTGAAAACCTCCTCCTCTTTTTCATTCTGTTTTGAATGGCCTTTTATGCAGGCACATTTGGGGGTTAATCCGGCGTGGAGAATGGCGCGCTGGAGAGAAGAGCCTATGAAGCTTTTTGCGCGCCGGAATAAGAGGGCGCCGGATAAAGGGGGCGCGTCGGTTTAGGGCGCGCCGTATTAGCATCCCCGCTCGTCACGGGCTAGCCGGTGAGTTCGGAGATGATTCTGGGAATCGCCGTGAACATTCATCTTGCCACAGTTCTTTGAAACCTCGACGGGATGCCTCGTCGAAGCTCTCAGGATGACGTATGGCCCTTCTCAGAGCCTTGAACGTCTTTTGCTTGAAAACGCGGGTTTTCCGCTGACACGGCCCTCGGCACTATGATTCGTGCTATTGGCTCGACCTGTTTTGTGCTCGAAGCTTCTTGGAGGGTGGGGTGAAACCCGGGATAGTTCTGCCCAGGCCGGGCGATCATTCGGCCACTAATGGGCCCAACTTGGTGAGAAGCCGTACCCATGTCGGGTAGCTGGGATCTTCCGCCGACAGAGCCCTCGGTCCTCTGTTCTGAAGAGCCAAGGGAGTTCTTCCATCTCAGGAGAGTCTTTCATGAGGTGGCAGGCCACCGGGTAGGCCGTCGTCCTTGGTCGGACTATGGGTGTAGTGTATGCGGCACGACGGAGTCGATGCCGGTTCATTGGGCAGGCTTGGTCGCACTACTGGTTGGTTGTGGATTCATCTCGACTTTTCTTGAGGCGAAGTCCCTGGCGTTCATCCCGAGTGACTCGAGGCTCCGGCAGCTTGAGAAGTCTTCAATATGTTGATATTTATCGGCTTCTGTGCTTCAGTGGGCCGTGTCATTCATCTTTGAGGCTTGATTGCCGCGAGTGATATTTTGAGTACCAACAGACTATGGTAGCTATTTTTTTGTTGAAGCTAGGGCTTTACATGATGGGTTATCCATAGCTAAACAGGGTGGATTAAAAATAGCAGCTGTGTTTTCAGATTGTGCGCTGCTTGTTGATGTAGTTCATAAAGGAGTGACGCCCAATTGGACGGTATTACCTTGGTGGAGGAAAATCTCGGAACTTCTTAGTGATTGTGTTAGTATTGTGCAGCATGTATATATGGAAGGTAATCAAGTTGCGGATGCCTTAGCATTACATGCTTGTGACATCCAAATTAATACTATCTTCACTTATACTAGTGACCTCCCGATATTGGCTAGGGGGACGCTCAAGATGGACAAAGCAGGTCTGCCCACTTTGCAAAATTGTATGTAGCCAAGTGGGCTTTCTTTCTAGTTTTTAGTTCTTTTACCTTTGATAGTCCATAAAGGGGTATGCCCCGAAGCTATTATATGGGCATCTTAGCCCTTGATTGTTCTAACATGGGTATGCCCCGAAGCTATTGTATTCTTTCATTCAATCAATAAAATAAGGGCCACAAGATCAATCTGGGGGAGCGAGAACACTCTTCCCTTCTGGGGACGGGTGCGCTCGACCAGACTGTGATTCTGTTGGTTGGTCTTTTGGTGGAAAAAATAATAATTAAAGTTCATACATGGCAAGGCCATCACCAACAAGCTGCACTCATTACTCAAAATAGATTATCACAGCAAAGATGGAGCTACATATGCACCTTTCCAAAGGATCAATCAAGCCTTCCAACCCACAATTCAAATATCAAGCATTTTGCTCAGTTCATTGAAAACCATTCATAAGACCTTGCATAATGACTCACTTCATCAAACATATATTCAATGCAAATCATACCAAATAGAACAAAGTGTCTTTGTCAAATATGCCGGGGCACAACAATCATGATTCTTTATTCTTGAATGTTTTGGTTTATGCCGTATGATTTACCGCATTCTCATTCTTATCATAATTCTAGAGCTAAATATTAATCACTTAAATATTACCTTCATGTTGATAAGAAGATACATACTGGGCATGTGTGCTCATTCCCTACTTTTCCTATCTTTTTCAAGAAATTCTAGCGGGTCAGATTCAGACTACTCAAGTGATGGATTCGAGAGCGATTGAAGGTCAATGGAATGAGAGAAGCCTTAGTAATTTTGTGTCTAGTCAAGTCAAGTTGTAATTTTCTATTTTCTTGAGTCATATGATGTCAGATGTCAAAAGAAATGGTCTTATCTACTTGTGATTATTCTTCTTATGAAATAAAGTTGAAGTTGAAGAAATACTTGTGCAATTACTGTTATGTGATTGTCTTGCGCTCTGATGATTATATTGCTCGCTTGAGATGTACTAGCCGACTGTCCACGTTCCCGAGATTCCTTTCGATGTATTAAAAGCTCGGGACGTGACAATTAAAGTGGTATCAGAGCCTAGGTCTAAGGACTCACTTATTCCTAGGAAGAATGTCATGTTATAGGTTAAGTTCAAGGCAATTAGGACCCACACCTATGAAACAAGGAAAGAAATACCCAACCCATGTGAGAAATTGGATAGAACCCGGGATGAGATAGTAATTCGGAATTATCTCTAGAATTAACCCTACCGATTCCATAGGAGTTGACAAATTTATTTCCTCTTCTCAGGTACCTTATTCTTATAATGGCTCACCGTGTTGATTGAAACGGAATGCAACAAACCTTTGCAGGTCTCACCCAGGCTTTGCAAACTATGACCCAAGTAGGCGCAAGGGCAGGGGCTGGTGATCTGCACAGCAACTTCCGAAGTCTAAATCCTCTACGATTTTATGGTTCCTCCAATCCAGATGAAGCTGAGAACTGGATCGATGAAATGAACCGTATATTCGAGGTCATGTAATGTGCCGACCAAAAAATGTTCATCTTGCCACATTTCAACTTAACAAAGATGCGCGTACATGGTGGAAGTCTATTCCTGCACCGCCTCAAGATGCACCACACACTTGGGAAGGATTTCTCACACTATTTCGAGCTAAATACTTCTCGGAGCATGTTAGAGAAACGAAAGCGACGAAATTTGCCTCCTTAAGGCAAGGAATGATGTCCGTAGCGGAGTATGAGCTCCAATTTTCTCGCCTAGCACCTTATGCTCAACATTTAGTGAGCACAGATCTTTTGAAAGCAAATCGTTTCATGGATGGGTTAAGGCCTGTCTTCATTCAACAACTTGGCTCGCAAAATATTCGGACCTATGCGGAGATGGTCCAACGAGCCCATCTATATGAAAGGACCTTGGAGAAGGTCGAGAAACTTAAAGGCAAAGGGGAGGAGCCGAGCCAAAAGTTAGATCAGCGAGGAAGAAGAGAAGAAAAATTTAGCATCACTTACAACTCTCGGGACAACAAGAAGAGATCCCGAAACGGGAGTGGTAGTGGCTACCATAAGAACAAAAAGGTGAAAGAGGAAGACAAGCAAGTCATGGCGGCTTGCACATTCTGTGAGAAATTCGGCCATGCGGCTGAAGAATGCTGGAAATGCCTAGGGGCATGTTTGCGATGTGGCAGTCGGGAACACCGCATGCCGGATTGCCCTCTCATGAAGGATCAAACTTCTAGCGGTGGACACAAGTGTCAGGCTCATCTTAACGCTGTTATGCATGATGAAGAAATGCCCAAGAATGATGGGCTAATGGAGGGTACTATTCACATCTATTCCCAGCCTGCATTCGTGTTATTTGATACTGGTGCTTCTCATTCCTTTATATCTACTACTTTCGCAAAAATCTTGCCAGTTTCATCAGTTCCTTTACCTTCGAACCTAGCTATTACTACACCCTTAGGACCTGGAACTAAACTTACAACTTACTACCTTGATAGTGAGGTAGTTGTAGAAGGTCATAATCTTCACGCAAATCTCTTATGCCTTGACATGGAGGGCTACGATGCTATCTTAGGTGTAGATTGGCTTGTAGACCATGACACCTATATAAATTGCCGCAATAGAATAATCTCTTTTTGGAAACCAGGACTTCCAAGATTTTCCTTCCTTGGTATCAAGTATAGGAAGCATCCTACCATTATTTCATCTCTTCACGCTTGCAAACTCATTTCGCAAGGATGTGAAGCTTTCCTTGCCTCCGTAATCATCACCGAGTCCAAGGAAATCATCATAAAGGATATTCCCATTGTGAATGAGTTTCCCGATGTGTTCCCAAACTTCTCCATTGAACTCGTTCCTGGAGCAGCACCTGTTTCAATAGCTCGCTACATGATGTCTCCTACAGAACTCAAGGAATTAAAGAAACAACTTCAGGAGTTGTTAGACAGGGGCTTCATTCGACCTAGCACATCCCCTTGGGGTGCGCCAGTTTTATTTGTCAAGAAGAAGGATGGATCTCTCAGGCTATGCTTCGACTACCGGCGACTAAATCAACTCACAATCAAGAACAAATATCTGTTGCCACGTATCGACGAGCTCTTTGATCAAATTTTAGGAGCAGAATATTTCTCCAAGATAGACCTCAGGTCGGGCTATCATCAGCTCAGGATCAAAGACGAAGACATATACAAGACTATTTTTTGGAGCAGATATGGGCACTATGAATTCGTGGTAATGCCATTCGGGTTAACCAATGCCCCGGCAACATTTATGCAACTAATGAATAATGTCTTCAGGCCTTATCTCGACCAATTTGTGGTCATCTTCATTGACGATATTCCGATATACTCCAAAACTAAAGAGGAACATGAAGGGCACTTAAGAATAGCCTTGCAAACATTAAGAGAGCATCACCTCTTCGCAAAGCTTAGCAAGTGCGAGTTCTGGCTAAAGGAAGTTTCTTTCCTTTGCCATATCATTTCAAAGGAAGGTATTGTTGTTGATCCTTCTAAGATAGAAGCTGTTAAGAACTAGAGTCGGCCGACGACCGTGTCCGAAGTTAGAAGTTTTATGGGTCTGGCTAGTTATTATAGGCGATTCATTAAAGATTTTTTAAAAATTACCGAACCTTTGACTAGACTTACAAGAAAGGAGAACCCTTTTATATGGTCAAAGGATTGCGAAGAAAGTTTCCTAACTCTTAAAGATCATCTTACTTCAGCCCCTATATTGGCACTGTCTATAGAAGGCGGTGGCTTTGAAATCTATACTGATGCATCTGGCATTGGCCTGGGATGCGTTCTTATGTAGAATAAAAAGGTGATTTACTATTCATCAAGGCAGTTGAAACGTCATGAAGAAAACTACCATGTGCATGATCTGGAGCTAGCTACGGTTATATTCGCCTTGAAAATTTGGCGACACTACCTTTATGGGGAGAAATTCACTATATTTTTAGATCATAAAAGTCTGAAATACCTCTTCACCCAAAGAGAATTAAACATGAGAACATAAATGGTTGGAGTATCTCAAAGATTTTGACTTTACTATCCAATATCATCCAGGCAAAGCAAATGTTGTAGCTGACGCTCTTAGCAGAAGACCTATGGCAACTCTGGCTAGCCTCAGGAAAGGTACGACATGTCTTATTGAGGATTTTGCTCGTTTGAATCTGGATGTTGATAAGGAAGAGGAAGGATGTATACTTGCTAACATAAGGTCACAACCTACATTTATTGAAGATCTAGTCAAATTACAAGAAAACGACCCCACATTGATGAAGATCAAGGCTAATATTGATCAAAGGTCAGAATTCTCCATTTCAAAAGATGGAAGACTCTTGTTTAAAGATCGAATCCGTGTGCTGAATCATGTCGACACAAAGAAGTTGATCATGGAGGAAGCTCACAAATCAAGGTATGCTATTCACCCTAGAGCTACCGAGATGTACCAAGACTTAAAAAGAAACTTCTGGTGGCCCAAGATGAAAAGAGAAGTAGCGGACTATGTATCTCGCTGTCTCACTTGTCAGCAAGTAAAAGCAGAACATTTAAAGTTCGTTGGTAAACTACACCCCTTGGATATTCCTGAGTGGAAATGAAAAAGTATAGGGATGGATTTCATCATGGGATTACCTAAGACAAGAGGTGGACATGATGGTATATGGGTAATTATAGACCGATTCACTAAATCTGCACATTTCCTGCCAATCAAAAGTCAATGGTCTGTGGATGTATTAGCAACATTGTACATAAAGGAAATTGTCAAGCTACATGGTGTCCTCGTCACCATCATATCTGACCGAGACCCTCAGCTCACATCACAGTTCTGGAAGGGTCTACAACATTTGTTGGGGACCCGACTCAACTTTAGCACTGCATTCCATCCACAAACGGATGGGCAAACTGAAAGGATAAATCAGGTAGTGGAAGATATGCTCAGGGCATCTGCTATTGATTTTGGAGGGAGTTGGCACGACCACTTGCCTCTAGTAGAATTCGCATACAACAATAGCTACCAAGCTAGTATACAAATGGCACCATTCGAGGCACTATATGGAAGAAGCTGCCATTCACCTATATGTTGGAATGAAGTAGGAGAAAGGCAATTTCTCGGACCCGACATCATCAGGGATACCATCAAGAAAATAAAGCTAATTCAGGAGTGTAGTCGGGGCGCCCCCGGGTTGGCACCTTCCGTGCGACGAGGATGGACTCGGTGTTAGAAGGAGAGACTCCAGATGGCTCAAGACAGGCAGAAATCCTATGCTGATAACAGAAGGCGCGACCTGGAATTCCAAGAAGGAGACTACGTATTCCTTAAGGTTTCTCCAGGTCGAGGTATTCGAAGGTTCGGTATCGAAGGCAAGCTTACTCCAAGATTCATTGGCCCCTTGAAAATTCTCAAAAGGGTTGGTGAAGTCCCATATCAAATAGCTTTGCCCCCTCAATTAGCTGGAGTTCATGATATATTTCACGTCTCAATGCTCAAAAAGTACGTCTCCGATCCCTTTCATGTGATAACATATGACAACCAGGAGATTCGAAATGATTTGACGTATGAGCAAAAGCCAATCAGGATAGTTGAACGGGAAGTACGATAACTTCAGAATAAAACCATTCCCATGGTCAAAATCCAATGGACCAAATTATGTCTACATGAAGCAACATGGGAGACGAAAGAAGCCATGCGCAGGAGATTTCCTGACCTATTCAGCAGTAAGTACATTCTCCATAAATCCATGTATTGAATTTGGAGACCAAATTCTTTTAAGTGGGGGAGGGTGCAACGTACGAGAATTTTCTAGGAATTTTCTAGATTTAAATATAATTATTAAAAATATTTAAATAGGTTATTAAATGAAATAAGGATAAAATTAAATCTCGTTATAAAGGCCTTACACTAAAGAATAGGGTAGGCCCGTTTTAATAAGCCCAAAGGACCTAAACCCAAGCCCAAAAGAATTGGCCCATATTCTAGAAGCTTAATTTCAGGTATTTACGGAATTAAGTGGATAAATGGGATAAATAAGTGGATAATAGGGGAGGGAGTTTGAAGTAGTTCAAATTCGGCGCCCAATGATAGAAATGGTCTATCGAGCGACCGCATAAGGATGAGAAACGGTCCCAACTGGACCGCATGGTCTTGCAGATTCCGTGAATGAAGGAAGGCTTGAAAAGATGGGAACTTTGGCATCCAAATCACCTAGGATCGATGCTATCCCTTAGTTGGAAGAGTCTAGAGTGGTTGAGGATCGAATTGGAACCCTAATTAGGACTCTAGGTTCATTCTAATCCATGAAACCCTAGCTAACCCTATAAATAGATCCCAAGTTTCACAAGCGTGACCCTTACTTTTGGCTCGCGTGGAACTAAGGTAAGGAAGCATTATTTGAGGTAGGTTCTTTAGAATATTTTGTTCATAATACTAAGGTCTGACTTCCCTTAAAATTTCATCGTAGGATATTAAGCCATCAGGAAGATAGAGGCATCCAAAATCGCTTGTTCAGTACAAGAAACCCAGGAACTTATACGACCGGGCCAGATTGATCTACAAATTAAAAGCCCTAAATGAGGTATTTAGCAGTTATATCTTAAGAACTTTTTTTTACTCTTTATGTCTTCTATCTACCCTCCAATTTTCACGTCTTTAGGTCAAGAGAATCAGGAGATAGAGAGGAGGGAAGTTGCTGGTTTGGTTCAGGACGAGCAGAAACTAGGGTCAAGTTCCAACCCTAAATTCGAAGTTTAAAGCTCTGTCTAGAGGTAGGTTATCTCATGATTGACTTAAACTTGATGTCAGGAATAAAAGCCCTCATATTTCAGTCGTTTTCATGTACTGTACATAGAGAATTTTATGTTTTATTGGGACTGTGCATCTAGTGTAATTTTCATGCATGAATCTTAGCCCTAATTGAGTTAAAAGGAAAATCTCTTGTTCATTATACACAAACCCACGCATATTTTTGACCTATTCTTGTTCTATCATGTAGGTTCTCGTTGATTTCCATGCATAACATGCCCTAGATTAGTGTTTATTTTACTATTTTTTTGGTTTTCTGCCAAATAGATAGAAACGGTCTATATGTGACCGCCAGAGATAGCTAAGCGGCCCCTTGATAGACCGCTAGACTCCCGTAAATTGTCCTTAGTAGACCACTTTTGCTTTCTCAGTTCTGTAATTATGTTAACCCGAAGCATAATGCAGAGGAGCCTTATTTATCTTAAGATAAGCCAAGATAATTAGGTTTTATTCCTATTTTAAGTGCTACATCTGTGAATTTGGCTATATGGGTGGTTGATTCTAGTAGATTGCAGGTTTCACATATGCACGGGAATTATTTTAAGTTAAGCTAATTTCATACCAAAACTTATACTCTTGTATTAATGAATATAATTTTCATGGACTTGTCTAGTTTTGATCGCTGTTTACCACGGTCTCTTCTTATCTATGAGTCATTTTCATAAGTACATGACGTATACTTCGGTATGTGACCATTAGATACACTTTGCACTATAAGTACAAAATCTTGGACTTATGAACCTCTCTGCCAGATATTCCTTCTGTCGGACTAGGGGATTATGTTTCAAGGCCTCCGTAAGTCTCCGTGAGCTTGGGATTCTCACTAGGACGCTGAGCTGGTTGTACCCTTAAAGCCCAAATTATCTAGAAAGCACTTACACTATCGATGTTTTCTGAATTCTGGATTCCAAACGGTCTTCATGGTGACCGCTACGGGTTACATAACGGTCGGCAAGTGATCGCTTCCTTTCGCAAACGGTCATCCCATGACCGCATGTCTCTCTGAGTCAAGCTTTCTTTGTTCTGGCATAGACTCGCTACAAACGGTCCTGACACGACCGCATAGCTCTACTAAACGGTCCAGACTTCACCGCCTGATCCATGAAACGGTCCAGGAAATGACCACTTAGTTCCTGAATTTGTCTAACCCGTGGTTTCACCCTTGGGGTTGGTTTTCTTGAGTTCCTAGATGATCTTAGGATTATCTGGAGTTCCAACCTATGTTCAATAAGTTGATGTTAAGTTATGGAACTTAATTAATATACCGTTATGCTGCCGAATTGCCGCCGTAGCATAATGTTCCTTTAATTCTTCTTTGGAATCTTATCCCTATTTTGGTACATTCTATACCTTGGTTACTCTGTCATGAAACTTATTATTTGGAATTAAAATCATTGGCCAAAATTATTGTTATCTCATGGAAGTAGCTGGATTTATAACTTGAAGATGCAAGACCGGGCACGGATTGTGTCCAAGGGCTCCATGCTAGTCCCCTCGACAGATTGTCGGAAACGTGCTATAAACCATGTGGTATGATGATACTGGCGTCGCATTACGCCGGGAGTACTTTCTCTTATAAATGAGTGAAACACCACGAGTCTCGTTATGAAAATTACATGTTTGTTAATGACATAGCCTTTACAAGGTTGTGTAAATACTTTCTAGTTACATGCTCGTGCATTCTTGTTCACGAAAGGCCAACTTACGTCTATCTTACTTGTTTGTATACTCGATCATGTCTACTTGCTCAGATATATCATGATTCTATATTTTTGAATGTTTTGGTTTATGCCGTATGATTTACCGCATTCTCATTCTTATTAAAATTCTAGAGCTAAAATATTAATCACTTAAATATCGCCTTCATGTTGATACGAAGATACCTACTGGGCATGTTTGCTCATTCCCTACTTTTTCAATCTTTTTTAGGAAATTCTAGCGGGTCAGATTCAGACTACTCAAGTGATGGATCCGAGAGCAATTGAAGGTCAATGGAATGAGAGAAGCCTTAGTCATTTTGTGTCTAGTCAAGTCAAGTTGTAATTTTCTATTTTCTTGAATCATATGATGTCAGATGTCAAAAGAAATGGTCTTATGTACTTGTCATTATTCTTCTTATGAAATAAAGTTGAAGTTGAGGAAATACTTGTGCAATTACTCTTATGTGATTATCTTGCGCTCTAATGATTATATTACTCACTTGAGGTGTACTAGCCGACTGTCCACGTTCCCAAGATTCTTTTCACTGTATTAAAAGCTCGGGGCATAACATAATGTGTTGAAATTACTAGGATTGTTCTGACAGTCATACCACTCCGGTGGTGCTGGCTGACAGATTATACATCGTTTTCTGATGTTTTATTAGCCCATAATCTTGTAAGAGTTGGGTCTCTCCGCCGGATATTCCTTTCGTTAGACTATGACCTCTATTATGAGACCTCCATAAGCCCCCGCGAGCCTGGGATTCCCACTAGGACGTCGGGCGGGTTGTACCCCCAAATCCTGCACCTATTGACTCGATCGGATCGCATGATTATTCAAGCCTGGAATCGGGACAGTCCTGGTTAATTGCGGCCCAGGTGTGACTGCCCGATCCCTGAAGTGGCCCAAGTGTGACCTCTTGACTCCTGAAGCGGCCCTGTAGTGACCGTTCCTGCTGTTATGGACCAGGATCCATTCTGATCTAAACGTCCCCTCAAGGACCGTTTTCCTTTGGAAAGCGGCCCATCCAGGACCGTCTTTATCTCCTTACGGCCCACAGTGGACCTTTTTCATCATTTGGCGCTGGGCTTGTCTCTCTGGCCCAGTATCAACTATGGCGGTCCACGATAGATCATTTTTGCCTTGTGCGGCCTGGATATGACCGCAACTCCTCTAGGAGCTTGTTTCTCGCTTGTTTCTTGTGTGCTTTGGTAGTCGGGCCAAGGTTGGCTTAAGCTGTAATAAATCCTGAATGTATTCTTGTCTTTTGCAAGCCATAATCTTATGGCTTCCCATTCAATTATTGAAATTTCACTTGATCCTAGAAATAAGTTACATAGTTTGACCTTGGAATTCTTGGCCGATTCCAATGAATATCTAGATATTACTTGGGATCTTGGATCCGCCAAATCAATGCCAACGCATCATAAGGGCCCGGTCTGGTCCTGGGAGGAGCGCCCGAAAAGTACTAGTGTCTCGGGGAGTTTTAATGACATGGTAAGGCATTGCACCGAGTGCATGACTAGCGTGTTGTCTATGACATTCATTTTCCCTATACATTTCTACAAGTTATTCAATTCCTACATGGAATTTATCTCTACACGACTTGCTTGTCTGCGTGCTTGATCGGCCAATTCCTGAAATGATATATCTCTGTTCTACTTATTTTGAATTGTTCTCTTTTTGTCCCATCATGACTGGTGAACGTTATTAACTCTATTTTATTTATTCGCATGACCTTTAATTAAATTGGTTAATTTCTTAAACTTTGCCTGCTATTACCTACTGAGCGTTCGCTCACCCAGTTTTCCCCTTTCAGGTAGCTCTGGTGATGAAATGTAAACGGGCGGGGATGGGCAAGAGTGAAGGTCCGGAGTGAACCCGTTAGATGTGAATTTGGCAGTTGTCTTAGTAGAGTTGTGGAGTGGTCACATAGTGGTTTTTGATGAGTCGTTATTTAGTGATGTCTTTAAGAGTTGTCGTTATGAGTTGTAATCTTTTCTCTATCTCATTCTCTTTGAGTTGTGATGTAAGATGTTATGAGGTTGTTTGAAACATTTTATTCCCTTATTTATGAGTAAATTCATATTTTTGGAGTAATTCTTTCTCTCTGCAATTACGTTCTTTTAAATTTCCATTATTGCTCTGTTTATGATGAATGTACGCAACTGCCGCGTTCCGATATTTCGCGTCGGGGCGTGACAGTTTTGTGGTATCAGAGCCAGGTTTTCTAAGTTCCTAGGTTTCTAAGTGGTATCGTAGAACCCGTGACTTGGTTAAAGTCTAAGGATCTAACTCGGTGAGATTGGGTAGAGACTTGGAGTTGAGTCAATTAATAAACTCTAAAAGATTCCCGCTAGGTTGTTTCTAATAAATTTTCCTCCGTGTAGGAGTCTGTTCTGATGGCAGCTGAATGTGCGCAATGGAGGGATATGTAGCGTACTATGTAGGGCTTGACTCAGGCCCTCCAGCAAGTAGCGCAGGGCTACGCACATCATGGGGTCGGTGATCTCCACCGAAATTTTCGTGGATTGAATCCCCCACGATTTGGTAGATCGGCGGATCTCGATGAAGCCGAGCATTGGCTGAAGGAGATAGAGCAAATCTTTAGAGTTATACAGTGCGGTGACTAAGACCGAGTTATCTTGGTGACTTTTCAACTGGAACGCGATGCATGTGCTTGATGGGAAGCAGTAGAAGCTACGCTCGGAAATAGGCGTACGACGTGGGATGAGTTTAAGGAGCATTTTAATAGCAAGTATTTCTCAGATCGGGTGCAAGAGAAGAAGGCGACTGAGTTCGCTGCTTTAAAATAGAGAAATTTATCAGTCACTGAGTACGAAGCGCAGTTCACCAGATTATCTCGCTATGCGACGCATTTGGTATATACAGAAAAGATGAAAGCCAAAAGGTTTCTGAATGGATTGATGTAATATCTTGGGTCTTTCGGATCCTTATTGTAGAGCTTTCGGATCGCTTTTGTGGGTCCTGAGTTGTGTTTTACGATCCACGTGAATTTTTCTCCCATATAAGTTACGGAACCATGTGGTGAGTTTATTGTTGAATTCATCGACTCGAGGACGCTACAGTTGCGTTGTGCTCTTTTCGAGGATCGTTTAGACTATTTTTTCATATTTTTCTGAATTAGTGCATTTTCGGGCCAAAAATTAGATTTTTCAAAAATTGCATAGTTTCCTAATTTCTATTTTTTTAACATTTCTCTCTCCTTCCTCTCTCCTCACCGTCGCACACTCTTTCCATCCCATTCTCTCTCCTCTTTTCTCCTCTACTCCGGCTGTAGACGGAGGAGGCCCTGGGGATGCAGTGGAGACGCCGTGGAGTTGGTCTAGTGCGTGCTGGCGTGAAGGATGGAGCGTGGCATTGGCGCGATCCCTCGGTGGATTCAAAGCCGGCGTGGTTTCGTTCGTGAGATGGTCTTCCGCACGGTTTAGTCCCTTCAGCGCGCTAGAACTTCGGTGGAGGTAGGGAGATGGATGCCCTACTCCTGTTCTGCGTTCCCCCGTGATTTCGAGCTAAACAGTGCGAGAACGAGCGGGTTCTGCCGTGTTTTGGGTGAAGCATGCTTTGGGGGGTGTGAGACGTGTTTGCCTTTCTCGGCGACGGTTTCTAGCCTAATTGGTGTTATTTCAATCGCTGGCATGTTAGCATTCCATTCCCGTTGGTTTCGTTGTGATTGGTTGTCATTTGGGACCGGTATGAGCCCGGGAACCCATGTGACTCATTTTGGGTCGATTCGGTGGAATCGCTCGTTTCTTGTGTTTTTGGTGTCGTTTGGATCCCTTCCGATCTGTGGAAGGGGTGTATCACGATTAGGGTTGTTTCCCCTTCGTTTTAGGGCGAATGGGGCGTAGAAAGGACGAGATCGGCTATTCCTCTATTTTACCCGCCGTGACGCCTTAGCGGTTGTTCCAGCGACCGTTTAGGACCCTTTACCGGTCCTTGGGTGACCGCTAGCCTGTGTTTGGTTTGATGTCGGTTCTATGTCGGTTTAGATCATAGCGGTCATGTGATAGACCATTTGGGTTGGCTAGCGGCCCATTGGAGGACCACTAAGCCTTGTGAAACGGTCTATTGGGGACCGCTAGGCTCGTGTGTGTATGTCAGTTTGGCCAAGCGGTCACGCGATAGACCGTAAGGCTGACCTTGGCGGCCCTGTGTGCGACCGCTAGGTCTTGTTTATATCGGTTCAATGGTTTTATGTCGGTTCGGGCTAGCGGTCCTAGCCTTGACCACATAGTGTCCTTGGTGGCCCATTAGGAGACCGCTAAGCTGGTTTGACTGGTTTAAGTCGGTTCAGGGTTGACTGGGTCTAGCGGCCACGTGGATGACCGCTATGGTCGTCTGGCGGCCCTGCGATAGACCGCATGCCCCTATGCTTTCTGTTTTCTTTATGATTGGCCTCCATTTGCCTTGGCTTACCCTTGTGGTTTGCCCGTTGTCCCGTGGATGTCTTGGATATCCTATGAGGGTTGTGACCATATTGTAAGGTGGTCGGGAGTGCCATTATATCAAGTAGTGTTTCGTACTGCTTTAGAGTCATTATTGGTTTCTGGTCAACCCGATGTGATCCAGTGGTTGACATGTGACCTTGTGAATGTCTCGGTGATCCTGTATGGATCGAGACGTGACTTTGGACGTTGTGAGGTATTGTCTTACCTCGATTTGCATGTCCATGTGTTTTGAGGGTCTTGATGATCTCTCATGTCTCCATCATTCGTATTATGCGGATGTGTGGATCCGACTATCCTGTGTTGTTTCCTTTATTGGTGTTTTACCGTGATTTGGCTTAGGGATTAGGCTGATTGGCGGCATGTTACCGCTTTTATGCAACGATCTTGACCCCGAGTCTTGTTACTCAAAGATCGTTGTTAGCAGGTATGGTTATCTGTCATGAGTTTGGTGGCAGTCTGGTATGCTACCTTATGTCTCGTGCTTGGTGCTTCGTAGTACGTGTGATAGTGCATGCTTAGCATGTCTGTACTTCAGCACTAGTGTGTTGGAGTCTCCATGTGTCTAGTGAGCCTCCACTAGTCATAGCCCGGTGACACTTTCCTGTATGTCGGCCCACCTGGGAGTGGTGGCGGGGTGAGTTTTCGATATATGGATCTTAGGCTAGTTTCTGTGGACTCCCTTGCCTTGCAGTAGCGTCCTACTGGGGGAGAAAACTAGCTAGAGGCTTGGCTCAAGGCATTGAGCTTGTGTGTGCACACGTGGTCAGGGGCGTTTGGACGAGCGCCGACGGGCGTGACCCTGACTAGTCACTCGTTACTGTTGTTCCTAGTACTTGGGTCTGTGAGTGTCTCAGTTACCGCCGTTCCCGGCATGTGGGAGATACTTTTGGCGCAGTGTAAGACGTCAGTGGACGCATTTGGCTGTTCTTCCAGTGAGGAGGTACTTTTGTCACCTGACACTTAATTCATTGTGTTTTTGTGACTGCTTCCTGTCATGTTGGACGTGACTCGTCGGGTAGTCTGCGTTGGTTTCACCCGCGGTCTAGTCTTGTGTAGCGTACACGACGATCTAGTTGTGTATGTTCATGTCTTTGACTGTGTAGGTCTTTTCTAGGGCTTTTGCCTATTCTTGTAGGTTTTTGCTATGGAGCCTGTGCTTTGTCGACGGATCGGTAACTCCCGACATTGTAAGATCGGGGTTCACCTTTCTGTTGCTATTTGGTGTAGCTTAGAGAGTCGAGGTTCGTTCGGCAGCTGTGTTTCTGTTCGATACGGCTTTACTCTTTCCTTTAGTTGTTCTTACGCCTGCTTTTACAGCTTTACTGTTGTAGTTAGTACTACTGTCACTTCTGTTCTTCCTGCTTTGCTGTTTAGCGTGTTACTGTGTTGTTTCCAGTGGGGATCCGCGTGACCCCTACTAGGCTAGTGACACGAGGCTCACCCTTGCTTTTCAGGTGTGGTCGTTCTTCTTCCTCGTGGTTTGTGACGCAGTACATCAGTTCGTAGTTGTCAGCGTTGCCTGCGTCAGGCTTCACCCGACGTTGAGGGTACATTTTCCTTTCTGTTGGACTGTACTTGTCTTTAATTTGGACTGGACTCTGTTAATTTAAATTGTTAATTGAAAATGTAATTTTATTTCTAAAACTTTAGCAACCCTGATCATTGAAATATTAATTGCTTACTACTTTATCTGGGACTTCAATGTACTCCACACACTCATTTTTATCCCTTCGGAGCTTTACCGCTTTTGGGAGACCTTGCAGGATCCAAGTGGTATTAGGTTTACTCGGTATCCGGACCCTGGGTCATCACAGTTGGTACTAGAGCTATGTTGTGTGAAAGTACATGGGAATTTGAGATATTCCAGTATTTAGAGTCCTTAAGGTCTAGTACAGTCGGCAGTTGGCATTGGTTTTGCGATTGTTTATCGCTTTGTTTTCGTGCGTGGTCTTGTGCGTGCTGTGTTGGCACTGTACGAGATGGTTTTGCTCTCGTCAAGATGTGACAGTGTTCTTTTTTTATCATGATGGTTGTTTTGGTTATGCTGTGCTTGGCAGAGTTCGTCGGCATGCGTGAATCTGCAGTGCACTATTCGAGATTTTATTCCGTGGCTTGTTCAGGTGGCTGGTGACTTTATAGTTGGTGTGATGACCATTCACATTTTTATGTTATTTTGGTCGACCCAGCTCGAGTTTGTTTAGCCCCTGAGGTGTTAAGCTGGTGTTGAGGTGGTCGATTAGATGCCTTGATTGAGAGAATGCTCGGGCGAACCTAGGACTTTCCTTCCTGGTGAGCTACTGTTAGTCGAGCTTGACTCTTCTCAACCCGTTGGCGGCATCTTTTCGAGATAAGCTTTGGAAATGCTATCTCGGTGAAGCCTTTGTCCTGTGTCTGCTTAAGTGTGGACTGTGTTAATTCTGACTTGATCTGTTCCTTGTTCGACGGTTGCTTGGCTTTGGACCCAGATTTTGTGTTTGGGAGCCATTGTGCACCGTGTTCGATGTGCCGTGTTTGGCGATTGTTGAGCTATGAGGGTTCAGTTATCGTTTCAAGATGTAAGGATAAGCTGAGACAAGTGTTCTTTGTGCTTTGTGCTGAAGCTGGTACTCTTCCTGGTTTGCACTTTGGCGACTTGTGATCGGTTGTTAGCAGGATCAGTACTCGAGGCGTGGTACATTGTGATTTCGTGTATTGCGATGGCGCCGAGTGTGTGCTGAGATGCAGATGCCGAGTTGTCTTTGATGCCTATGTACGTTGTGTTAAGTGCGCAGCGGGAGCGTGTGGGCTGATAACCCACGGATCAGGATCGTGAAGTTGGAAGATTCTGTCCGGTCGAGATATTTGTTTCCCTCGATGTGACATCGTCTTGGCTATGTGTGCCTTGATGTTCTGAATTGCTGTGCCACTAGTTGGAGATATCCTGGTTGTTACCACTGGCATTTTTCAGAGGAATTGGGGAATGTGTCGATGATTATGTTGGTCGATTACCATTTGTTTCTCTATTTTTCTTGGATGTTGTGCTCTCAGGATGTGATCGTGGTCCTCAAGATGCGTTCTCTGAGATTGTTGTTGCTGTTGTTGTGGGTCCTTGTTGGTAAGCTGTTCGCAGCTTGGCTTGTTTTTCTTAGCCGTGTGTTCAGCTGTAATTGTGCCTTGGTGTGACCCAGCTTGCAGTTGTGTCCCGTGGTTCTGTGTTGAGAACGGAGCCGAGATTCTGCAGGTGTTGTTGTTGTTGTTGTTGTTGTGCTGTGTTCAGCTTGGGAGGAGTTCCCTGTGAGTCTGATTTGGCATTGTGTGGACCAAGCTCTTGTTGGTTAGTTTTGTTGTACTCGTATGTTGTGATAGAGTTGGCATGCGACTCGAATCAGATGTAATGTTTATAGTGAGGACTGACTTGATTATGCTTGTGGTCCAGTGCTATCGTTGGCATTCTGTGTGCCAGGTTTCGTTGTTGTTCTTGGCGCGGAAGTCGATGATTTGGAGCTGTCAGCTTAGAGGACTATGTTTCCTTGTTTTAAGCTGATGCTTGTTGTGTCTGCCATTTATTTTATCAGTAGCCATTGTTGTGGCATGGGTTGTGTCTCCTTTCCCTGTGAGACGTAAGCGGCGTTGCCTTATTTCGGAGGTGTCGGACTTGTGTTCACTTGGGTGCCGTGTTTGTTCTTTGGATCGGTATACCTGGAGATCTAGAGCCGGTGCCTGTGATTGTGGTCTGGTAGTGTTCCTCTGAATTGTATTTTTCGAGAATCGTGTTATCGTGCTTTGTGTTTTGAGGTTTAGTTGATGCTTGGAGAGCGTAGCTAACATTTCAGTTGTTCTTCCCTTGTTCACTTGTTAGCTCCTTGAATTTCGAGGACGAAATTCCTATAAGGGGGGAGGACTGTAATATCTTGGGTCTTTCGGATCCTTATCGGAGATCTTTCGGATCGCTTTTGTGGGTCATGAGTTGTGTTTTACGATCCACGTGAATTTTTCTCCCGTATAAGTTACGGAACCCTGTGGTGAGTTTATTGTTGAATTCATCGACTCGAGGACGCTACAGTTGCGTTGTGCTCTTTTCGAGGATCGTCTAGACTATTTTTTCGTATTTTTCTGAATTAGTGCATTTTCGGGCCAAAAATTGGATTTTTCAGAAATTGCATAATTGCATAATTTCTATTTCTTTTAACCTTTCTCTCTCCTTCCTCTCTCCTCACCGTCGCACACTCTTTCCCTCCCGTTCTCTCTCCTCTTTTCCCCTCTGCTCCGGTTACAGATGGAGGAGGCCCCGGGGATGCTGTGGAGACGCCGTGGAGTTGGTCTAGAGCGTGCTGGCGTGAAGGATGGAGCGTGGCGTTGGCGCGATCCCTCGGTGGATTCAAAGCTGGAGTGGTTTCGTTCGTGAGATGGTTTTTGTCACGCCCCGAACCGATAGCAGCGGAACGTGTCGTTTGCTCGGAACGTGGCAGTTAAACAGTCGTGAATGATCAAGAGCAATCGCATAAGACAAAAATAATTTTGAACAACAATAGAAATTTTATTTCTAGTATAAACCTCTTACAAGAACTTGTTTTCCAACTTAGAGACTCCAACACAATGGAAAGGAAGGGAACGACATACTACAGACTTAGACAAGATAATTGGATAAGGGACGATAAGCTAACTTAGCTAGACAATACTATCTAGACTCAAGAAAGATAAAAGACTCGGGTTCACTAGTTTCCGAAGCTCGCTTGCACACTTGTCCCGCCCATGTGAGTCTCGGTCTCGCTAGCCACCTGATTACCTGAAAAATGTTGAAATAAAATGGAGTGAGCGAACGCTCAGTAGGAATTATATCTCAAGAACTAGCAATGGGTTTAAGTAATTACAATTTTTCTCATGTAAATGCAATATGGCTATGCATGTAGAAAGAACTGAGCAAGTAAAACTAATCAATAGAATAACACGTCGTGCAAAACATCCAAGTGAGTCTTAAACAAGAGATATTCATGAGAGACTTTATAGATTATTGGCTATTTCACGCAAGTACTTTGCCCATATCGGGCCACGCTAGTAAAGTCACGCAAGTCGAGTCACGCACGCAAGAAAGAGAAAGTGTGGAATGTCAAAGATCAAGAGAGAAAGTACTTCGGTGCAATGCTAGACACCGTGATCATTACAACTCCCATGGGCACTAGTACTTTTGGGTGCTCCTCCTAGGACCAGATCGGGCCCTTAAATGCACAGCATTAAAGATAGATCTAGACATCCACGATAGTTTATAGCCAATAAGGAGTTTCAAGAACAAGCTTTAATAGGATGATAAGATGAGATTTTCATGGAATTCAAGGGCAAGGCCCTTGAGTAAGGACATTCTTGCGATAAAATCCTCGCGAAGCATATAAACCACGACATGTCGATAAACTAGGTGGAATTGGTTCCCTAATTGGGTACCATGACAATTAAGTGTCCATATCCAGATGGTCACCTATTTGATATAGAATTGAGGTCTACAAGAACAGCCTATTAATGGCATGATGTTCTTACCCCATTAAGAATATTCTCATGATATCCATTAGCATATCATAAGGGCCGGTATACCATGTTTCTATAGAGTGACATGGCAAAATAGTGTGAAAGGTTTTTATGGTATAACTCGCTCAGTCGGCCTTGAGGGAATCCAAGGCTCGAGGAGTCTTACGGAGGTCTCTATGACTAACTCGCTAGTCCAAAGGAACGGAATGTCCAATAGAGAGCTTGTATGTCACTGAGAGTTAGTGGGTAAATGATAAAATATCATGAAACATGGGACTATATTCACGGAGTGGAATTATAGTGCCTAATAATAGATTGATATATATATAAAACCCTCGGTTATCAGAAAATAGTTTAAAATAATTATACAGGAAATTAGCGACTTCCTCTAAGTCGTTACTTATCAAATTAACGCCTTTTACATGGGCGTTTATTTACAATTTGACGACTTATACAGCAGTCGTCCATTATATTGTCTATTTTGCATAAATTTCTAATTTCTAGAATTTTCATGAAACGCGCCTTAGGCAGGGACGTTACTTTCAAATTAGCGCCCTTTGGTGGGGCGTCAGTTCTATAAGAAACGGCCTGCATCAGGTCGTTAATTCAAGATGTTCCAGGATTAATATGAATCGGTGGTAATTTCAAGGATAATAAAATTTAAGTAAACTAGTACAGGGTCAGGACAAGAAAAATAGCAGGATTTGATATATGTGATCATGCATTGAATTACCTTACAGGTTTCATAGTTATTCAATTTCTAAACATGAGTATTAATTAATTATCTGAAATTAACGCCTCTTGTGTCGGGCGTCCTTTCTTGAATTAGCGCCCTAAGCTGGGTCGCTTCTTTCCAAAAGTCACAGAAAACATTGAAAGTTCATGAAACTATATGCATGCACGAATATATGTTATCAATATGATTTCATAAGTTACTTTGGGCTACAATCCTTGAGAAAACCTACCTGACTGATCTGGGTGAAGACACGGTTAGGATTTGTGAAGAGAAAATGATACTCTGTTTGCAACAGAGTCTTCTGATCACCGGAAGAAGAAGAAGATGATGAAGAACTCCACGTCCTTCAACTATATGAAAGTTCCTTCTCGATGCAGGCAACCTACAGGAGAATAAGATGAAGAAGCATTAGTTTTCTTCATAATACTCAACTGAAGGCAGAGGAAGAGGAACACCTGTTCTTCACGGTTGACAGCAGTAGCACGATGAAACAGATCGCCAAAATAGCGGTCTAGGTCGATCGGGAGGATATTTATAGAGTTTTAGGAACCCTAATAGAGTTAGAGTTTGATTGGAAGATATATTTCCCTGTTAGAGTCCTTGCTATAACATATCTTTTACGTAGTAATCCGGAAACTTGCCCTAGATAATGTCCTGGTTCGAACGAAACTCAAACAGAATTAACGCCTTAGGTTAGGTCGTTAATTTTAAATTGACGCCTTGCATCTCATCGTTTTTAAAGAAATAACGCCCTTCCGTCGGGCGCTATTCACGATTTCACGTTAACTTGTGCTAGTTACAATATTTGAGGATTTTTATCTTTTTTATTTGATTAGGTTTAGTTATGAAATTTTATGGGTAATAGTTTTCCATTTTTGTTGATTTTTCCATATAATTAGTTTTTAAAAATTCCTTTAAATCAAAAAGTGGCACTATTCACTTTTTAATAAAGTAACGACTTTTATTAAGTCGTTTATTATGAAATGCACGCCTATGTGAAGGGCGTCTCTTATCTTTTGACATTTTACCTTAGAAGCAAAATTGTGTTTATACCCATTAGAATTCTTATCTTATATATCCTCGTGCCATTACACTTTAGCTAATTAACGACTTATCATATGTCGTCCTTTTTTTAAAATAACGCCCGTAGTAAGAGGCGTCAATTGTGTTTGGCAACTTTTCTTCTTAACCTCTAAAAGATCGATATCGTATATATGTCTATTCTTTTCTCTTTTAATTTTTCTTAATTCATTTAAATCCTATTAATGTATATTTCTTCCTTCTAATAAAAGTATAATGTAATAAATGTGAATATTAAATTTTATAAATTATTAATAAAATACTAATTGATGTTTTCTTCAAGATTTATTGATTCTAAATTCAAATAAAATTATATTATGCATTAAATGCCTAGAAAAAAACATGTTATTCTTAAATTTATTATAATATAACGGTAAGGTCATTATGATGTCGGGGGTTGTGTACAGGGTCTGGGCATGGTATAATAATGAGCATATACATATTTTCACTTATAATTCATGCATTTTTAGTTCTTATTATTTACGTTGTATTATATTTATTTATATTACATTATATATACATAAACATACTTGTTATTTTCTAACCCTCATATACCTATTAATAATTTGTATGTATATAGGGATTTTATTCCTCATAATTTGTTTAACTTTATTAGTCCTTGTCCTAGGTATCAGAGGCAGGTTCGATCTGAGCAACCCTATAGGAATATCACTTGACCATTTATTTATTTGAATAAATTTTATTTATTAAACATTATATACTTATAAGAGTATGTATGTATCATTATGTATATTTTTATTTCTTATTCCAAAATTACCGGGCGTTACAGTTTTTGGCACGGTTTAGTCGCTTCGGCGCGCTAGAACTTCGGTGGAGGTTGGGAGATGGATGCCCTACTCCTGTTCTGCGTTCCCCCGTGATTTCGAGCTAAATGGTGCGAGAACGAGCGGGTTCTGCCTTGTTTTGGGTGAAGCATGCTTTGGGGGGTGTGAGACGTGTTCGCCTTTCTCGGCAACGGTTTCTAGCCTAATTGGTGTTGTTTCAATCCTTGGCATGTTAGCATTCCATTCCCGCTGGTTTCGTTGTGATTGGTTGTCAGTTGGGACCGATATGAGCCCGGGAACCCATGTGACTCATTTTGGGTCGATTTGGTAGAATCGCCCGTTTCTTGTGTTTTTGGTGTCGTTTGGATCCCTTCCGATCTGTGGAAGGCGTGTATCACTATTAGGGTTGTTTCCCCTTCATTTTAGGGTGAATGGGGCGTCGAAAGGCCGGGATCGGCCATTCCTCTGTTTTACCCGCCGTGACGCCTTACCGGTCGTTCCAGCGACCGTTTGGGTCCCTTTAGCGGTCCTTGGGTGACCGCTAGGCTGTGTTTGGTTTGATGTCGATTCTATGTCAGTTTAGATCGTAGCGGTCATGCGATAGACCGTTTAGGTTGGCTAGCGGCCCATTAGAGGACCGCTAAGCCTTGTGAAATGGTCTATTGGGGACCGCTAGGCTCGTGTGTGTATGTCGATTTGGCCAAGCGGTCACGCGATAGACCGCAAGGCTGACCTTGGAGGCCCTGTGTGCGACCGCTAGGTCTTGTTTATGTCGGTTCAATGGTTTTATGTCGGTTCGGGCTAGCGGTCCTAGCCTTGACCACATAGTGTCCTTGGTGGCCCATTAGGAGACCGCTAAGCTGGTTTGACTGGTTTAAGTCGGTTCAGGGTTGACTGGGTCTAGCGGCCACGTGGATGACCGCTATGGTCGTCTGGCGGCCCTGCGATAGACCACATGCCCCTATGCTTTCTGTTTGCTTTATGATTGGCCTCCATTTGCCTTGGCTTACCCTTGTGGTTTGCCCGTTGTCCCGTGGATGTCTTGGATATCCTATGAGGGTTGTGACCATATTGTAAGGTGGTCGGGAGTGCCATTATATCAAGTAGTGTTTCGTACTGCTTCAGAGTCATTATTGGTTTCTGGTCAACCCGATGTGATCCAGTGGTTGACATGTGACCTTGTGAATGTCTCGGTGATCCTGTATGGATCGAGACGTGACTTTGGACGTTGTGAGGTATTGTCTTACCTCGATTTGCATGTCCATGTGTTTTGAGGGTCTTGATGATCTCTCATGTCTCCATCATTCGTATTATGCGGATGTGTGGATCCGACTATCCTGTGTTGTTTCCTTTATTGGTGTTTTACCGTGATTTGGCTTAGGGATTAGGCTGATTGGCGGCATGTTACCGCTTTTATGCAACGATCTTGACCCCGAGTCTTGTTACTCAAGGATCGTTGTCAGCAGGTCTGGTTGTATGTCTTGAGTCTGGTGGTAGTCTGGTATGCTACCTTGTGTCTCGTGCTTGGTGCTTCGTAGTACGTGCGACAGTGCATGCTTAGCCTGTCTGTACTTCAGCACTAGTGTGTTGGAGTCTCTGTGTGTCTAGTGAGCCTCCACTAGTCGTAGCCCGGCGACACTTTCCTGTGTGTCGGCTCCCCTAGGAGTGGTGGCGGGGTGAGTTTTTGATATATTGTTCTTAGGCTAGTTTCCATGGACTCCCTTGCCTTGCAATAGCGTCCTACTGGGGGAGAAAACTAACTAGAGGCTTGGCTCAAGGCATTGAGCTTGTGTGTGCACACGTAGTCAGGGGCGTTTGGACGAGCGCCGACGGACGTGACCCTGACTAGTCACTCGTTACTGTTGTTCCTTGTACTTGGTTCTGTGAGTGTCTCAGTTACCGCCGTTCCCGGTGTATGGGAGATACTTGTGGCGCAGTGTAAGATGTTAGTGGACACATCTGGCTGTTCTTCTAGTGAGGAGATACTTCTGTCACCTGACACTTAATTCATTATGTTTTTGGGACTGGTTCCCATCATGTTGGACGTGACTCGTTTGGTAGTCTGCACTGGTTTCACCCACGGTCTAGTCTTATGTAGCATACACGACGATCTAGTTGTGTATGTTCATGTCTTTGACTGTGTAGGTCTTTTCTATGGCTTTTGCCTGTTCTTGTAGGTTTTCGCTATGGAGCTTGTGCTTTGTCGACGGATCGGTAACTCCCGACATTGTAAGATCGGGGTTCACCTTTCTGTTGCTATTTGGTGTAGCTTAGAGAGCCGAGGTTCGTTCGGCAGCTGTGTTTCTGTTCGATACGGCTTTACTCTTTCCTTTAGTTGTTCTTACGCCTGCTTTTACAGCTTTACTGTTGTAGTTAGTACTACTGTCACTTCTGTTCTTCCTGCTTTGCTGTTTAGAGCTGTTTAGTGTGTTACTGCGTTGTTTCCAGTGGGGATCCGCGTGACCCCTACTGAGCCAGTGACACGAGGCTCACCCCTACTTTTCAGGTGTGGTCATTCTTCTTCCTCGTGGTTCGTGGCGCGGTGCGTCAGTTCGTAGTTACCAGTGTTGCCTGCGTCGGGCTTCCCCCGACGTTGAGGGTACATTTTCCTTTCTGTTAGACTGTACTTGTCTTTAATTTGGACTGGACTCTGTTAATTTAAATTGTTAATTGAAAATGTAATTTTATTTCTGCTACTTTAGCAACCCTGATCATTGAAATATTAATTGCTTACTACTTTATCTGGGACTTCAATGTACTCTACACACTCCTTTTTATCCCTTCGGAGCTTTACTACTCTTGGGAGGCCTCGCAGGATCCAAGTGGTATCAGGTTTACTCGGTATCCGGACCCTAGGTCGTCACAATTGAAGCTCCAGTATATCAACCAATTGGCGCTGATGGAAATTCATAATTATGCCGAGATCGTGAGGAAAGCTCAAGTCATTGAGGACACCATGGAGATGACGGAACGAATCCGGGGAAGGAACACCAAGAAGGAGCAGACCAATGGTTCCCGGAATTTCAAACCCAATAATGGCACTAAGAGGCCCACTGGCGGGTCTAGTTTGTGGAAGGACAAGAAGCCAAGAAATGATGACCAAAAGTCAGGTCTGGTTACATCATCCAAAGCTCTTTGCAAGTATTGTGATCGTCCGGGTCACAAGATGGGGGAGTGCTGGCGCAAGCTAGGCGCCTGTCTGCGTTGTGGGAGCAAGGACCACCGTATCCCTGAGTGTCCTCTCCTGTCTGATCAAGCTACACCGACCAAGTCGCAAGGAGGCCAAAAGCGGCAGGGCAAGCTCCAAGTCCTACAGGAAATCGAGACCGAAGCCACCGAGGAGGGTGGATTGGTTGAAGGTACACTTGTTATTTTTGATAGGCCAGCATTTGTTCTCTTTGATACCGGAGCAACACATTCTTTTATTTCTCAAAGTTTTGCTGAGTCCTTATCTGTGAAACCTATATTGATGAACTCTCAACTGAAAATATCAACCCCTATTGGTTCGGGTTCAGCAATTAAGTACTATTATCCTTCTAGTAAGATTTTGGTTAATGGGCTGAATATGCCAGCTGGTTTGGTCTGTATGAAGATGAAGGATTATGATGTAATCCTAGGAGCAGATTGGTTAGCCCGGTATGGGGCCAGTGTCCATTGTAAATCTGGCATCGTGTCTTTCTCTGGTCACCCCGAGCTTTCTTTCGTCGGGGTGAGGCATTCTAAGTCTGTGCCACTTATATCGGCACTTCGGGCTGAGAAGTTGTTGAGGAAAGGATGTCAGGCATTTTTGGCCTTGGTCTCTTTGACCGATAAGAAGGAGTTAGAGTTGAAGGACATCCCTATTGTCCGAGATTTCCCGGATGTGTTTCCTGAAGGTTTGCTAGGACTTCCGCCAGAGAGAGAGGTCATCTTTTCTATTGATCTAGTTCCTGGCGTGTCTCCCGTTTCTAAAGCTCCGTATCGTATGTCTCTTGCGGAGTTAAGAGAATTGAAAGAGCAATTAATTGAGTTGCTTGAGAAGCGGTTTATTCGTCCGAGTACATCCCCGTGGGGAGCCCCAGTGTTGTTTGTAAGTAAGAAGGATGGCTCTCTGAGGCTGTGTATTGATTACCGCCAGCTCAACTAGCTTACTGTCAAGAATAAGTACCCGTTGTCGAGAATAGATGAGATGTCCGACCAGATAGCGGGAGCGCAATATTTTTCCAAGATTGATCTGCGATCGGGGTATCATCAGTTGCAGATCAAGGATGAAGATATCTTTAAAACCGCATTCCGAAGCATGTATGGGCATTTCAAATTTATTGTGATGCCTTTTGGTCTAACAAATGCTCCTGCAGCCTTTATACAGCTGATGGATAGTGTTTTCCAGCCCTACTTAGATCAGTGGGTCATGATTTTTATTGATGATATTTTGATATACTCCAAGAGCAAGGAGGAGCATGCAGAGCACTTAAGGATGGCGTTGCAGATACTGAGAGAACATCAGTTATACGCCAAGTTTAGTAAGTGTGAATTCTGGCTGCAAGAAGTGTCTTTTCTGGGGCACATTATTTCTAAAGATAGAATCTCTATAGATCCCTCTAGGGTAGAGGCAGTAAGGAACTGGGATAGGCCTACGAATGTAACCGAAGTGAGAAGTTCTCTAGGCCTAGTAGGTTACTGCCAGAGATTCTATAAGGATTTCTCCAAGAGTACAGTACCTCTGACTAGATTAACCCGCAAGGAGAATCAATTTGTGTTGTGGGGAGATTGTTGTGCCCCTGTGGTTTTGATGATGGTTTTGATGATTGGTTTTTGTTGTGAGTTAATCACTGTGAGTCATCTTGCTGTGTGAGTCATCATGCTGTTATTCAGTTATTTTCTGATCATAACTCAGTCTATCAAATGTTCAGTCATCTTGCTGCTCAGTTTAGTTTAACATATCTAAAGCATTGCGTATTTGATGTTCAGTCATGTTAACTGATGCATAAAGCATTCATTGCTTCACTCTGCTTGTGGGTGTCTGTTTGTGGAAGTTTACACAATTGCATTGAGCATACAGTCAGCACTGCATGCAGTAATGGGTCGACTCCCCTACTAGATGGGTCAACCCCCCTAGTCCTCCATGTCTATACAGCCATTTATTCATTCAAGTCCATACACTCCTCAGTTGGCTTCAATTGAAGTGTGTACATCATAGGCGTTCAAAGTGTGCACTTTGCCTAAGTCTGTACAGCCACTAGTCGCAACAAAGTCTATACATCACCTTCTGCAAGCATTCTTCAAGTATGTACAGCCTGTGCATTGCTTCACAACAAGTCTAGACATCCTGGTTGTAGTCTAAGTTTACACATCCTGCTAGGTCGGACTTCAAAGTCTGTACACTGCGCACCACTGTACAAGTTCATACAATGGCTGTTGAACTATGAAGTCTATACATTGTCTGATCATTCATCTTTGAAGTCTATACAACGTTGCCTTGTCTCTTCAAATCTATACAACGTTGCCTTGTTTCTTCAAGTCTATACAATGTGCACAGTTTCTTCATGTCTATACATTACATCGTGGTATTCAGCTAAAGTCTATACATCGGACTGTTTGAGCAAGTTTATACAGCGTTTCATTCACACTGGAAGTCTATACATTAGACTGTGGCAAAGTCTATTCATTCGTTTCCAGAAGTTCAAGTCCATACATTGATCGTTTGGGTAACAAAGTCTATACATTGCTTTGCTTTACCTACGTTCAAGCCAAGTCTGTACATTGGGTAAAGTCTACACATCGCCTTGGTCACTTGCTTCAAACTCTATACACTGTGAACATTCAAGTCTGTACAGACTTCACTTCAATCAAGTCTGTGTTGTGCCCCTGTGGTTTTGATGATGGTTTTGATGATTGGTTGTTGATGTGAGTTAATCAAATGTTCAGTCATCTTGCTGCTCAGTTTAGTTTAATATATTTTGATGTTCAGTCATGTTAACTGATGCATAAAGCATTCATTGCTACACTCTGTCTGCATAGTTGTCACTGCAGTGCGTCAACTCAGTGTGCCGATGCGTCGACCCCTTGGTCATATTTGTATCTATCCATACAGTAGTGCGTCAACTCCTTGAGCTGATGCGTCGACGCTTCAGTTCAGTTTCTTCATTTGATGAAGTCTATACATCATCAGTTGATCATCAAGAATATACGTTGCAACGTCAACTCATTGGGCTGCAGCGTCAACTCAGCAAGTATGCACACCAGTCTTCACATGCTAAGTCTGTACAGCCTACGTCTCATGCAGCGTCAACGCTGTGAGCATTCTCAAGACATTAGCGTCAACGCTAAGTGTGTACATCGCTTTCACGTCACCAAGTCCATACATTTGTCCTCCTTCAAAGTCTGTACAGCCGCTGGTCTATCTTCATAAGTCTGTACATTGGACTGTCTCTCTCAGCGTCTCATGGCATGAGGTCTGTACACTCGAATTGCCCTTGATCTGGTCAAGTGTATACACTCTCTCACTGTAGCTTTCAGCTATTCAAGTCTATACACTGGACTGTTAGGTCATGTCTATTCAACATGGGCTTCAGTTCTTCAAGCCTACACATCGACTGTTCATGCAAAGTCTAGACATTCGATCAAGTTTGTACATTGGTCTTGGCATATGCATTCATAAAGTATATACACTCTTCGGTTGACTTCAACAGAAGTCTGTACATCGGCATGCATTACATCAAGTGTGTACATTGCATAGCATGTTGCGTCTAAGTCTATACATCACTGTAGCATGCACTTCATGAAGCCTATACATTCTCAATCTTTGCACACGTTCATCCTGAAGTCTGTACAACCTTAGCAAATGGTCCTAAGTCTATACATCAGTCCTCAAGTGTTACAAGTTTGTACATTGGCCATCAAAGCCCTCAAAGTCTGTACATCCTTCAAGACTCTCAAAGTCTGTACAGCCTGCTTTGTCGATTCAGATTTCAAAGTCTATACAGCGTTCATCTCAGCCACCGTCTCTTTAATCGTCTCACGCTTGCAAAGTCAGTACTCTGGTCGGTGGAACAAAGTCTGAACATCCTTCAGTGAACTTCGAAGTCTATACATTGGAATCCTTTTACCTACATTCAGTTCTGAAGTTTGTACATCCACAGTGTATCTTCAAAGTCTGAACATTGTCTCACTCCGTCAAAGTCCATACATTTGTTTTCTCTTCAAGTCTGGACATTGGCTTCATATCATAGAGTCTGTTCATTGGGTTCAACGTTAACATGAAGTCTGTACACTGGTTTCTCTGGCACGTTAACACTAAGTCTATACACTTCATTATTGTTGCTGAAGGGAACAGGGTCGACGCCTGAACCTTAAAGCGTCCACGCATCAGTAGACGAAGCTTTCACGATGTCTTCTATTGCGTTAACGCCACAAGCAAGCAGCGTCGACGCAGCGGCTTAAGAGACGCCAGTATACAAATGTACATGTCTTCAATGCGTCAACGCAACATGCTGATAACGTCGACGCAGCACGCCCATCTGTTGAAGACTTGAACACTGAACTGCCAATACCGTTGCGTCAACACAATAGGCTAATGGAGTCGACGCAGCGGTTAAGAAGTTTGAAGATTTCTGATGACTGCGTCAACTCTTTGGAGCGAGTGAGTTGACGCCATCTACCTCCAGTTGCTGAGCGTGCTGGTGCTGGGCACGTGATCCGAGGATAAGGAAAATGCCCAGATGAGGACACGTGGTCTGACAGTCTACTGGATGCTGCCACGTGGTCCGAATTCTTAGGGCGGGAACTGTGGAAGCCACACGCGCCCTGCTTTTGCTCCAGGTATAAAATGAAGCCTTCGTCTTCAGATGAAGGTTGATCGAAGCAGAAGCCTGAAGAGCAGAAAGCCCTTCGATCCAGAAAAAGCGAAAAAGAAGGAAAATAGAGGAAGAAGAGATAGAAGAGAGAAGCCGTGAAGAGAGAGCAGAGTGTGAGAGATTTGGAGAGCAGAAGAGAAAGAAAGAGAGAAAGAGAGTGAGCGAGAGAGCTCATGGAGAAGAAGGAAGAAGCTGCTTGAAGATCTGTCTTCACTGGACCGTGGATCAGATCCAGGCCAGTCAGCTCCGTTGAGAGCCACATTGTGCATTTCATTTTTCAGCTTTCTGGTTGCTGAAGTTATTTTCATTTCGTGTTTTTTTTCCATTTTCATCTGGTTATTTTGTTCTTCCGATTACCCTGCTGGGGATCAGGTTCCTCCTGTTGGTTCAGGAGAAGGGAGATCTGATCTCCGGGTTGCAAGTGACAGGTTGTCACTTGTGGGTTGCCCTCTGGTTAGAGGAAGGGAGGCTAGTCCTCCGGTTCTGGGCTTGTGGTTGCAAGTCCAGGTGTCCCTCCTGGTCTGGAGGAAGAGAGGTCTTCGACCTCTAGTTTTCAAGTGGCTGGGAGTCACTTGGGTGTCCCTCCGGTTGGGAGGAAGAGGGGAGTCTGTTCCCCTGGTCAAGCTGTGTGGCAGCAACTGTTTGCAGACTGAGTCTGCTTGGTTCTAGCATTTGCTAGTGAAGCCTCACTCCGGTTGGGAGTGAGGGGTGGATGTAGGTCTGTGGACCGAACCACCTAAAATATCTTGTGCCGTGGCTTGTTTGATTGATTTGCTTCCGCTAGATGCTTGGATAGGCACGCCCATGGGTTTGTATTTGAGTTGAAATGAATTAGTTCTATTCTGTGTCTCTTTTCTAGCATCCTAGTTTTAATTTGGCCATAATCTGTAGAAGGATACATTCACCCCCCCCTCTGTATCCGGGCCAAGCACCCTAACAGTTGGTATCAGAGCAGGTTTCTGCATACAAGGTCCAGCGACCTGCAGATTCGATCTTGCGGTCTTAGGTGCTAATTTGCTTTTAGTGCATCAATATTCCTGTTGCACTGAATTTATCTGCTATTTATTTCAATGGCTTGTCCACCAGTCTTCAGTGGTTTTGATTACAACCAGTGGCACAGTGCTTTACGTGCTTATGTTAAATCTGTTTTTGCATTTTCATTCATCATTTGCCATGTGCATTATTTTCTGATCATGCATTTGCTGAGAGTTCTGTGCAAATATCAGATTAAGAAGGGTTGTCTGTATCTGATGCATACATAGGCTAATTTCAATTGCTTGATAATTGTGTTATGCATAAACTCTGAAAACAAATTGCATTTCGAATTTTCTGAAAAAATCTGAACTGCATATGAGTGTGACTTGAAACTTGTGTGTTGCAATAGCTCACTGAAATTCTGAATTGCATATAGGACTGCATGTTGAATAATTATGCATGACCTCAATGGTATATAAATGGTAAGGTACCAAAAGGTAGGGAGGTCTGTCTGGAGGTTCTTACTATGTGTGAGGTGGTCTTTTAGACCAAGTGCTCCGCCTAGTACCATGGGTCACCTTACTGGTTAGGACAGTCTGAATGTGCATGAATCATTTGGTCTCATATGTTCAGTTCTCAGTGCAAACATTGCATGTTTTCAGGGGGAGTAAGTTGCATATCCTTGCATAGCATTCAATGTTGAGTCTTTGCATGTCCCTGCATACATATAGTGCATTGCATCTCCCTATATTGAAAATGCCAAAAAGAGAGTTTGAATGCATATTGTGAGGGGGAGTCATTGCATTGCATATAGGTTGTCAAATACATACATGGGTCAGAACTCATTGCATATCCTCTCTTACTGATTTTGTTGACAAACCTTAATCATATTCTGAAAACTTTGAGCTTCACAATCTCTCTTAACAATTGGTATTCCTCCTATCAATTGGTATAATTCGGGTTCAGAATTCAATCAGTCCTTCATGAAGATTTCAATGGGCTATCTCGATCATAAATCTGGAAAAATTTTGAACTAGAAATCTTCTATTATACAGTTTTATGAATGTCTGAAATAACTCATGTGGTTTAAGTTTAATGTTCATGGAGTTTGACTTTAAAATCTCTTAAAAATATCTGAAGCATGTTTAATAAACCTTAACCATCTGTTTCATGTTGTGTCTTGTGAAAACTTCTGAAATCTGCACTTTTGAATACATGACTTTATTTGGTTAAGAACATGATATTGTTATTACTTTGAAGCAAATAAAGTTGTCTGAAATGTCTAAAGGGTAAATAGTTGTCAGAGCAATGATTTTGGTCACTGAGAAACCATGTCCAAAGGACTGTGTCATGAGGTGCCTTAGTTAACTCTGTAAAATAAAATTCATTTAAAATTAGGCAGAGCAATGGCATGCACACTGAGAAATACAACTCACTCATCTAGAAATGATTTCGAGTGTGTCATGATGTGTAAATGCTAACTTTGTTCATACAAAGCATGACTGTTAGTCACACTAAGTGCTTAGGGATATTGGCCTCTGATCAAGGTATATCCTCTAGTTACAAGGTGTGAACAGAACAAGAGTGAACGTAAAATTGTAGCAAGAAAATTGTTGAACAAATTGAAATACCTGAATATTGATGCTAAAATCAAATTGCTACAACCCTAGACAAATTCATATGACTTCATAATTGCTTGATTTCAATACAGATGCATGTAATTCCGAAAGAAGTCAATAATTTTGATTGTGTAAGAGAAAGGGAGATTTATCAATATAAATATAAGGACTTGGTTCATTTTTATTAAACCATGATTTTAGATATCAATACAGAATTTTATTGATAAACTCTACATACATCATGTTTAAACCATGCTGTTCAATAAAGCTCATTCATAAGCCCTTATAATGGAAGACTTTGAAAACTTATGTTTTAGATTTATGAGATTGATATCTCTCTGAAAATCTGACTGAATTTTCTGAGATTGAAGCTTCCTTAAAAATCTGGCTGAATTTCTTCTGCTCATGTTATTGGTTCATTGACCTGAACGTCTCCTTGTTTGCCCCTGTGGTCTCCTTATCATCTATCTCATAAGATTCCACTTATTCAAGGGGAGCATTCCTTGTCAAAATGAATCATGTTCATATCATTTGTAACCTTGCATTCATATACTCAGGGGGAAGTATTGCATTTCTTGCTGCATCTGCATCTACCGTGGTCTATTTTGATTATACCAAAGGGGGAGATTGTTTGCCAAAGAGGGAGAAATTGACTGAACTTTTATACATGCCTTAATTTCTCAAATTCTTTTCTTTTTGATGAAGTCAAAGGGGGAGAATAATTTGAGTCTTTAGAATGCCTCACATCATCAGAATGACTTAATGTATTGAAAGTGTTGCCATCATCAAAAAGGGGGAGATTGTTGTGCCCCTGTGGTTTTGATGATGGTTTTGATGATTGGTTGTTGATGTGAGTTAATCAAATGTTCAGTCATCTTGCTGCTCAGTTTAGTTTAATATATTTTGATGTTCAGTCATGTTAACTGATGCATAAAGTATTCATTGCTACACTCTGTCTGCACAGTTGTCACTGCAGTGCGTCAACTCAGTGTGCCGATGCGTCGACCCCTTGGTCATATTTGTATCTGTCCATACAGTAGTGCGTCAACTCCTTGAGCTGATGCGTCGACGCTTCAGTTCAGTTTCTTCATTTGATGAAGTCTATACATCATCAGTTGATCATCAAGAATATACGTTGCAGCGTCAACTCATTGGGCTGCAGCGTCAACTCAGCAAGTATGCACATCAGTCTTCACATGCTAAGTCTGTACAGCCTACGTCTCATGCAGCGTCAACGCTAAGTGTGTACATTGCTTTCACGTCACCAAGTCCATACATTTGTCCTCCTTCAAAGTCTGTACAGCCGCTGGTCTGTCTTCATAAGTCTGTACATTGGACTGTCTCTCTCAGCGTCTCATGGCATGAGGTCTGTACACTCGAATTGCCCTTGATCTGGTCAAGTGTATACACTCTCTCACTGTAGCTTTCAGCTATTCAAGTCTATACACTGGACTGTTAGGTCATGTCTATTCAACGTGGGCTTCAGTTCCTCAAGCCTACACATCGACTGTTCATGCAAAGTCTAGACATTCGATCAAGTTTGTACATTGGTCTTGGCATATGCATTCATAAAGTATATACACTCTTCGGTTGACTTCAACTGAAGTCTGTACATCGGCATGCATTACATCAAGTGTGTACATTGCATAGCATGTTGCGTCTAAGTCTATACATCACTGTAGAATGCACTTCATGAAGCCTATACATTGTCAGTCTTTGCACACGTTCAGCCTGAAGTCTGTACAGCCTTGGCAAATGGTCCTAAGTCTATACATCAGTCCTCAAGTGTTACAAGTCTGTACATTGGCCATCAAAGCCCTCAAAGTCTGTACATCCTTCAAGACTCTCAAAGTCTGTACAGCATGCTTTGTCGATTCAGATTTCAAAGTCTATACAACGTTCGTCTCAGCCACCGTCTCTTTAAGCGTCTCACGCTTGCAAAGTCAGTACTCTGGTCGGTGGAACAAAGTCTGAACATCCTTCAGTGAACTTCGAAGTCTATACATTGGGAGCCTTTTACCTACGTTTAGTTCTGAAGTTTGTACATCCACAGTGTATCTTCAAAGTCTGAACATTGTCTCACTCCGTCAAAGTCCATACATTTGTTTTCTCTTCAAGTCTGGACATTGGCTTCATATCATAGAGTCTGTTCATTGGGTTCAACGTTAACATGAAGTCTGTAGACTGGTTTCTCTGGCACGTTAACACTAAGTCTATACACTTCATTATTGTTGCTGAAGGGAACAGGGTCGATGCCTGAAGCTTAAAGCGTCCACGCATCAGTAGACGAAGCTTTCACGATGTCTTCTATTGCGTTAACGCCACAAGCAAGCAGCGTCGACGCAGCAGTTAAAGAAGCAGAAACTCTTACAAGCGACGAAGCTTTCACGATATCTTCCACTGCGTCAACGCCATCAACAAGCAGCGTCGATGCAGCGGCTTAAGAGACGCCAGTATACAAATGTACATGTCTTCAATGCGTCAACGCAACATGCTGATAACGTCGACGCAGCACGCCCATCTGTTGAAGACTTGAACACTGAACTGCCGATACCGTTGCGTCAACGCAATAGGCTGATGGAGTCGACACAGCGGTTAAGAAGTTTGAAGATTTCTGATGACTGCGTCAACTCTTTGGAGCGAGTGAGTTGACGCCATCTACCTCCAGTTGCTGAGCGTACTGGTGCTGGGCACGTGATCCGAGGATAAGGAAAATGCCCAGATGAGGACACGTGGTCTGACAGTCTACTGGATGCTGCCACGTGGTCCGAATTCTTAGGGCGGGAACTGTGGAAGCCACACGCGCCCTGCTTTTGCTCCAGGTATAAAATGAAGCCTTCATCTTCAGATGAAGGTTGATCGAAGCAGAAGCCTGAAGAGCAGAAAGCCCTTTGATCCAGAAAAAGAGAAAAAGAAGGAAAATAGAGGAAGAAGAGATAGAAGGGAGAAGCCGTGAAGAGAGAGCAGAGAGTGAGAGATTTGGAGAGCAGAAGAGAAAGAAAGAGAGAAAGAGAGTGAGCGAGAGAGCTCGTGGAGAAGAAGGAAGAAGCTGCTTGAAGATCTGTCTTCACTGGACCGTGGATCAGATCCAGGCCAGTTAGCTCCGTTGAGAGCCACATTGTGCATTTCATTTTTCAGCTTTCTGGTTGCTGAAGTTATTTTCATTTCGTGTTTTTGTTTTTCCGTTTTCATCTGGTTATTTTGTTCTTCCGATTGCCCTGCTGGGGATCGGGTTCCTCCTGTTGGTTCAGGAGAAGGGAGATCTGATCTCCGGGTTGCAAGTGACAGGTTGTCACTTGTGGGTTGCCCACTGGTTAGAGGAAGGGAGGCTAGTCCTCCGGTTCTGGGCTTGTGGTTGCAAGTCCAGGTGTCCCTCCTGGTCTGGAGGAAGAGAGGTCTTCGACCTCTAGTTTCCAAGTGGCTGGGAGTCACTTGGGTGTCCCTCCGGTTGGGAGGAAGAGGGGAGTCTGTTCCCCTGGTCAAGCTGTATGGCGGCAACTGTTTGCAGACTGAGTCTGCTTGGTTCTAGCATTTGCTAGTGAAGCCTCACTCCGGTTGGGAGTGAGGGGTGGATGTAGGTCTGTGGACCGAACCACCAAAAATATCTTGTGCCGTGGCTTGTTTGATTGATTTGCTTCCGCTAGATGCTTGGATAAGCACGCCCATGAGTTTGTATTTGAGTTGAAATGAATTAGTTCTATTCTGTGTCTCTTTTCTAGCATCCTAGTTTTAATTTGGCCATAATCTGTAGAAGGATACATTCACCCCCCCCTCTGTATCCGGGCCAAGCACCCTAATAGTCTGTACATCGTTAAGCTGCCTTTGTGCCGAAGGAAGTCTATACAGTGGTCTTCATTTCGTCAAGTCTGTACATTGGTTTCAACTCTCCACGTCTGTACATCGCTTGCAGCTTCAATGTCCATACAACCATAGCAAGTTTGTACATTGACACCTTACCTTCATTCAGAATCTCAAGTCTATACACTCGTTTCTAAGGCAAAGTCTATACAATCGTCTTCATAGGTTTCAAGTCTGTACAGCATGCCTTGCTATTCACAGCCTTTAAAGTCTGTACATTGGCCTCGCATCGGCAAGTCTGTACATTGGCTTCATATGCTCCTAAGTCTATACATCGATCCTCAAGCGTTACAAGTCTGTACATTGGTTCAGACTCTTCAAAGTCTGTACATTGGGCCTTCAAGCTTCTGAAGTCTATACACTGGCTTACTCTTCAAGTCTGTACAGCCTGCCTTGATTCAGAGTCTATTCATCGCTGTTGAGTTAAAGTCTGTACAGTCGTTCCTTTGGCTAAAGTCTACACATCGTGTAGTCTATACACTCGACTGCCCTGCTTTGCTTCAAGTCTGTACAGTCTCTCCCTCAGCAAGCCTATACACTGGAGTCGTCAGCTGCAAGGACAGCATGTCTGTACATTGGTTCTCATGCATGTTAACACCAAGTCTATACACTGCATTCATGCATTGTTCTTCACAGGAAAGTCTGTACACTGTGTTCTCTCGCACGCAAACAAAGTGTGTACAGCCTGTGCTTGCATTAGTAAGTCTACACACTCGATTCATTCATGCATTTCACAGAAGTCTATACACTCCTTCCTATTATGATAATGCATTCTTCAGCAAGTTTATACACTGAGCTCGCATTAAGACTTCTAAGTCTATACACTCCCTCACACTGTACACACTTGCTGTATTGATATCTATAAGTCTATACATTGCTGAACTATGTACAGCCTGTGTTAATTTTGTCCATCGACTGAACTCCTCAGTTACTCTTGCAGGTGTTCTGGCACGTGAACCGAAGAAATGTCTGGCACGTGATCCAAGGAGCTGAGATGCTGACACGTGGCCAAATACTTGGGCAGGAAATGTGGAGGCCACACGCGCCCAGTGCTGCCCCTGCTCGAGCTGCTATAAAGGGTAGTCTCCGTTGTCTGAAGGAGGTTGATCGAAGCCTTGAGAGCAATAGCAGAAAAGCAGAAGTGCTGAGAGTTCGATCCAGCAGAAGAGAAGCAGAGAGCAGAAGAAGAAGAAATAGAAGAAGAGTGAGCCGGCAGAAGAAAAAGAGTTGCAGAGAAGAAGGAGAGAACAGCGTGAGAGAAAAGGAGAGCAGAGGAGAAAGAAAGAGAGATAGAGAGAGAGAGAGTTCGTGGAAAAGAAGGAAGAACCTATTGAAGATCTGTCATCTGGCGTTTGGATTAAATCCAAGCCAGATCTGCTCCTTTGAGAGCTACATTCTTGTTCTTCATTTACAGCCTTCCGATCGCTGTGTATTTTCCATTCCTTATTTTTTCCTTTTCATCTGGTTATCCTTGTTCTTCCGATCCTCTGGTCTGAGGTCGGGTTCCTCCTGTGGACTCAGGAGAAGGGAGACTTGTCTCCGGTTCTGGGCTTGTGGGTTGCAAGTCCAGGGGTCCCTCCGGTTGGAGGAAGAGAGGTCTTCGACCTCTGGTTGCTGGTGACGGGGAGTCACTGGCGGGTTCCCTCCTGGACTGGAGGAAGAGAGACTTCGGTCTCTGGTTTCCAAGTGGCTGGGAGTCACTTGGGGTGTCCCTCCGGTTGGGAGGAAGAGGGGAGGTTGTTCCCCTGGTCAAGCTGTGTGGCAGCACCTTGTTCGCAGACTGAGTCTGCTTGGTTCTAGCGTTTGCTAGTGAAGCCTCACTCCGGTTGGGAGTGAGGGGTGGATGTAGGTCTGGAGGACCGAACCACCTAAAAATCTATTGAGCAGTGGTTTGCTTTGTGTGTTTGCTTCCGCTAGATGCTTGGATAGGCGCGCTCCATGTGCTTGCTCATAAGTTTAATTGAATTAGTTTTATTCTGTGATTGCGTCTAGCATCTGAGTTTTTATTTGGGCATTATTCGTAGAAGGATACATTCACCCCCCTCTATATCCGGGCCTAGCACCCTAACAATTGGTATCAGAGCGGTGTCTGCTTAGAAGGTCCAGCGACCTGCAGATCCGATCTTGCAGTCTTAGGTGCTAATTTGCTTTTGGTGCATCGATATTCCTGTTGCATTATATCTGTTTGTTTCCATGGGTGAACCACCAGTTTTCAACGGTTCCAATTTTAGTGTATGGTTTGCTAGTCTGAAAAATTATGCTAAATCTGTTAATCCAGACCTGTGGAAAGTAATTTCACACGGTCCTCATGAACTACCAAAAGAAAAAGTCCAAATGGACTGACAGTCACAAATCTATGCATGAAGAGAACCAGATAGCTATAAATCTAATGAAGGCAGCTACTGATAGAGCTTTTCATTCATGTTTCTTTGATTGCAGTTCTGCTAAAGATATTCTGGACATGCTGAAGCGAACTCAGATAAGAAATGAGGACAGCTGCATGATGGCTGACAGAAATAATCAAGGCAGCAGTCAAGATGAAGATGATGATGATGATGAGGTAAATCCCTTTGAAAACTATACTTTAGATGATTGGGAAAATGCATATTCTGAGCTACTTGAATCTCATGAACTGTTAAGAAAATAGTATAAAAAATTGAAGAAGGGTACTGGGTCAGTTAGTTCAAGTTCTCCATGTAGAAATTGTGTTGAATTGAAAAAAGTTCATGATGCCTGTATGTCTGATTTTCAAATGTTGAAGAAACAAATCTCATTATTGAAAACTGAGAATCAAGATCATATAAATGTGATATCTGAACTCAAAGAAAAATTCAAGTCAGATAATGATAATCAGACTCTTGTTAACTATCATGACCAGTATAAAAAATTGCTGAAAAACTTTGAAAGTGTGAACTCAGATTTAAACAAGCTAAAATCTGAAAATGATTCCCTGAGAAAATCAGTTAATGAAAATGATAAAAAATTTGAGAAACTTGAGCAGGAGAAGAACTTGTTTGCTGAAAAATTCAATGCCATAAAATCTGTAAATATAGAATTACAGAAAGATCTGGAGAAACAGCAAAAAGAATTAAAGGAATTTGAGGCTGAAAGAAAACTTGGAGTTAACTCAGATGATCAGACTCTAATAAATGAATTGGTTCAGAATGACAAACTTAAGGAAGAAAATGAGAAATTGAAAATGCTGAACTCCACTATGTCTGAGAGACTTCTAGCTTTAGAAAGAGGTAAAAGTGTTTGCGTTGAAGATTCTGATAAACTGAGCAATCTAGAACAGGAAGTTGAAAAATACAAAACTGCTAACAATGTGTTAACTGAATGTGTGAATTGCAGTGAGCAAGAGATTGCCAGTTACGAGTTGCATATTTCCTCTTTAGAAAATGAAATTCAAGACTTAAAAAACTCTTTGTCTAAATTTGTTAGTGGGCAAGATAATCTGAACAAATTACTGGGAACAAAAGTCAATGTCAAAAAGGAAGGGTTGGGCTACAACAATGTCAATAAAAATGCTTTTCAGAACAAGCTAATGACATCATTTGTAAATGCTTCAAATGTAGCCACAACATCAAAAGACAAACAGCCCACTGATCAGAAAAAGCTGGGAACAAAGATTAATTTTAAGAAAGAAGGACTGGGTTACAGTCCAGTCATGAGGAAGGTTGATGGAGTCAACCTGAAAACTATTTTTGTTAAATCTTCTGAACAGGATGAGCCTTCTACTTCATCTCCAACTCAGTACAAGGCTAAGAAAATAGGAAAACAGGATAAAAATCAGAAAAGGACTGTAAATCAGAAAATAAATGAAAAGGGTTCATCAGTGCATATTGATCACAGTCCTCACACACACTCACAGGCATCTAAAAAGAAGATTATCTGTCATTACTGTCATAAATTTGGTCATCTGATGCATGAGTGTAAGTTGATGGAGAAGGATGATAAGAATGCTAGGAGATCTCATGATAAAAATCCTTCACCTCAGAAAAGGAGTGTCACATGTTCTAATTGTGGCAAATCAGGACACTCAATTGCTCATTGCTGGTTTGCTAGTGGTAAGAAAACTTTTTATTCATATCATGCTAAATTCCCTGCAAACCAACATGTTTTTAGTAAAAACAAATCTGCTTCAATGAACCAGCACATCATCTGTTTCAACTGCAACATGATTGGTCACAAGACCTCTGAATGCTGGTCAGGCTCTTTTAAAAGAAATTCTATTTCATGCTTTGAATGTGGAAAGAGTGGCCACAGGGCCATTGAATGCTAGCATGCTCAGGGTAGAAATGAGAATTTTAAACATGCTAAAATCCCTGCAAATAGACATGCTTTTCATGAGAATTTTAAGAGAATGAATTCTTCTCATTGTTTTAACTGTGGGAAGCCAGGCCATAGAGCTGCTGAATGTTGGCTGGCCGGTTTTAGTAGACAGAATTTTAATTCTGTCAACAACAAAAAGTTTCATGCATATGCACATGGATTTCATGCTAACAAGAATGTGCATAGATCAAATCTGAAACCTGATGCATCTTACTATCATTATAGTAAACAGAACTCTCTCTCTGCCAATGAACTTCATGACAATAGTAATGTGCATAAGAGGAATTTGAAATCTGCTAATTCAAGCCATTGCTGTGGACAAATTGGTCATTCAATGAAAAACTGCTACTTGATGAAATCTGATGACCATGCTGCTAGAAAATTGTTTAGAACACCTACCAAAGGTGTCACTGCTAATCCAGGACCCAAGTTTTCTTGTGTACCTGCTGCATCAAAATGATGTGTTTGTTGCAGGTGTGCCTTGGAATGGAATAAAAAGGGGTTAATAATCCAAGGCACTCAAGAATGAAAACCCCCTCTGAACTGTTCAGGTAAATTCTCTGCATTTCCTATTTTGAAATTCATTGCATATCTAATTTGATGTAATCTTGCACATCTGCCATTTGTAGTTGTTTGATAATTGTTGAAATGCATAAACTCTGAAAACAAATTGCATTCTGAAAAATCTATACTGCATATGTATGTGGCTTGAAATTTATCTGATGCATAGTTCATTGAAAATCTGTCTATTGCATTCTGAAAAATCTGTTAAGCTGAAATTTGATCCATGCATGCTGCCCATGTTGAATTATCATGATTGACCTTAATGGTATATAAATGGTAAGGTACCAAAAGGCAGGGAAGTCTGTCTGGAGGTTCTTACTATGTGTGAGGTGGTCCTTTAGACCAAGTGCTCCGCCTAGTACCATGGGTCACTTTGCTGGATAGGACAGTCTGAATGTGCATGAATCAAAATCATATGTTCAGTTTCTCATGGCAAACATTGCATGTTTTCAGGGGGAGTTAATTGCATATCTTTGCATAGCATTCAATGTTGAGTCTTTGCATGTTTTTGCATACATATAGTGCATTGCATTTCCTTATATATTTGAAAAATGTCAAAAAGAGAGTTTGAATGCATATTGTAAGGGGGAGTCAATGCATTGCATGTAGGTTGTCAAATGCATACTCTAGTGAGAACTCATTGCATATCCTTTCTTATTGACAAACCTTGATCATATTTTGAAAACTCTGGGCTTCAAAAACTCTCTTATCAATTGGTATCATTTGGCTTCAGAATTCTTTCAGTCCTTCATGAAGATTTCAATGGGCTATCTCGATCATAAATCTGAAAATTTTTGAACTAGAAATCTTCTATTATACGTTTTTATGAATATCTGAAATAACTCGGGTGGTTTAAGTTTAATGTACTCAAGGGTTGACTTTAAAATCTCTTAAAAATATCTGAAGCATGTTTAATAAACCTTAACCATCTGTTTCATGTTGTGTCTTGTGAAAACTTCTGAAATCTGCACTTTTGAATACATGACTTCAACTGATTAAGTACATGAAATTATTATTGACTTGAAGCAAATGAAGTTTTCTGAAAAGTCTAAAGGGTAATATCTGTCAGAGCAATGACCTTGGTCACTGAGAAACACATGTCCAAAGGACTGTGTCATGAGGTACCATAGTTAACTCTGATTAAGAATTCATTGAAATTCAGGCAGAGCAATGGCATGCACACTGAGAAATACAACTCACTCATCAAGAAATGATTTGGAGTGTGTCATGATGTGTAAATGCTATCTCTGTTCATATATAGCATGACAGTTAGTCACACTAAGTGCTTAGGGATATTGGCCTCTGATCAAGGTATATCCTCTAGTTACAAGGTGTGCACTGAACTAGACTGCTCGTAAAATTTGTAGCATGAAAAATTGTTGAACATATCTCAATATCTGAATATTGATGCTAAAATCAAATTGCTACAACCCTAGACAAAATAATATGACTTCATAATTGCTTAATCTCAATACTAGTGCATGTAATTCTGAAAGAAGTCAATAAATTTGATTGTGTAAGACAAAGGGAGGATAATCAAGATAAATATGAGGGCTTGGTTCATTTTTATTAAAACATGGTTTTAGATATCAATACAGAATTTTATTGATAAACTCTGCATACATCATGTTTAAACCATGCTGTTCAATAAAGCTCATTCATAAGCCCTTATAATGGAAGACTTTGAAAAACTTATGTTTTGGATTTATGAGATTGATATCTCTTTGAAAATCTGGCTGAACTTCTTGTGTTTGGAGCATCCTTGAAAAATCTGTTAATTGAAACTCTTCTGCTCATGTCCTTGGTTCATTGACCTGAACTTCTCCTTGTTTGCCCCTGTGGTCTCCTTCTCATCTATCTCATAAGATTCCACTTATTGAGGGGGAGCTTCCATGTCATATGCATCATGCTGCATAGAAACTCTTAAAGGGGAGGATCTTGCATTCTGGTATCGGCATCTGCATTCACCCCTTCCCATGGTTCATCCTGACTATACCAAAGGGGGAGATTGTTTGCCAAAGGGGGAGAATTATGTTCTTGCAAGGGGGAGAAATTGACTGAATTTTTTTTACATGCTTTAATTTCTCAAACTATTTTCTTTTTGATGAAGTCAAAGGGGGAGAATAATTTGAGTCATCAGAATGCCTCACATCATCAGAATGACTCAATGTGTTGAAAGTGTTGCCATCATCAAAAAGGGGGAGATTGTTGTGGGGAGATTGTTGTGCCCCTGTGGTTTTGATGATGATTTTGATGATTGTTTTTGATGTGAGTTAATCACTGTGAGTCATCTTGCTGTGTGAGTCATCATGCTGTTATTCAGTTATTTTCTGATCATAACTCAGTCTATCAAATGTTCAGTCATCTTGCTGCTCAGTTTAGTTTAACATATCTAAAGCATTGCATATTTGATGTTTAGTCATGTTAACTGATGCATAAAGCATTCATTGCTTCACTCTGCTTGTGGCTGTCTATTTGTGGAAGTTTACACAATTGCATTGAGCATACAGTCAGCACTGCATGCAGTAATGGGTCGACTCCCCTACTAGATGGGTCGACCCCCCCTAGTCCTCCATGTCTATACAGCCATTTCTTCATTCATGTCCATACACTCCTCAGTTGGCTTCAATTGAAGTGTGTACATCATAGGCGTTCAAAGTGTGCACTTTGCCTAAGTCTGTACAGCCACTAGTTGCAACAAAGTCTATACATCGCCTTCTGCAAGCATTCTTCAAGTATGTACAGCCTGTGCATTGCTTCACAACAAGTCTAGACATCCTGGTTGTAGTCTAAGTCTACACATCCTGCTAGGTCGGACTTCAAAGTTTGTACACTGCGCACCACTGTACAAGTCCATACAATGGCTGTTGAACTGTGAAGTCTATACATTGTCTGATCATTCATCTTTGAAGTCTATACAACGTTGCCTTGTCTCTTCAAATCTATACAATGTTGCCTTGTTTCTTCAAGTCTATACAATGTGCACAGTTTCTTCATGTCTATACATTACATCGTGGTATTCAGCTAAAGTCTATACATCGGACTGTTTGAGCAAGTCTATACAGCGTTTCATTCACACTGGAAGTCTATACATTAGACTGTGGCAAAGTCTATTCATTCGTTTCCAGAAGTTCAAGTCCATACATTGATCATTTGGGTAACAAAGTCTATACATTGCTTTGCTTTACCTACGTTCAAGACCACCAAGTCTGTCTACACATCGCCTTGGTCACTTGCTTCAAACTCTATACACTGTGAACATTCAAGTCTGTACAGACTTCACTTCAATCAAGTCTGTACATCGTTAAGCTGCCTTTGTGCCGAAGGAAGTCTATACAGTGGTCTTCATTTCCTCAAGTCTGTACATTGGTTTCAACTCTCCAAGTCTGTACATCGCTTGTAGCTTCAATGTCCATACAACCATAGCAAGTCTGTACATTGACACCTTACCTTCATTCAGAACCTCAAGTCTATACACTCGTTTCTAAGGCAAAGTCTATACAATCGTCTTCATAGGTTTCAAGTCTGTACAGCATGCCTTGCTATTCACAGCCTTTAAAGTCTGTACATTGGCCTCGCATCGGCAAGTCTGTACATTGGCTTCATATGCTCCTAAGTCTATACATCGGTCCTCAAGCGTTACAAGTCTGTACATTGGTTCAGACTCTTCAAAGTCTGTACATTGGTCCTTCAAGCTTTTGAAGTCTATACACTGGCTTACTCTTCAAGTCTGTACAGCCTGCCTTGATTCAGAGTCTATTCATCGCTGTTGAGTTAAAGTCTGTACAGTCGTTCCTTTGGCTAAAGTCTACACATCGTGTAGTCTATACACTCGACTGCCCTGCTTTGCTTCAAGTCTGTACAGTCTCTCCCTCAGCAAGCCTATACACTGGAGTCGTCAGCTGCAAGGACAGCATGTCTGTACATTGGTTCTCATGCATGTTAACACCAAGTCTATACACTGCATTCATGCATTGTTCTTCACAGGAAAGTCTGTACACTGTGTTCTCTCGCACGCAAACAAAGTGTGTACAGCCTGTGCTTGCATTAGTAAGTCTACACACTCGATTCATTCATGTATTTCACAGAAGTCTATACACTCCTTCCTATTATGATAATGCATTCTTCAGCAAGTATATACACTGAGCTCGCATGAAGACTTCTAAGTCTATACACTCCCTCACACTATACACACTTGCTGTATTGATATCTATAAGTCTATACATTGCTGAACTATGTACAGCCTGTGTTAATTTTGTCCATCGACTGAACTCCTCAGTTACTCTTGCAGGTGTTCTGGCACGTGAACCAAAGAAATGTCTGGCACGTGATCCAAGGAGCTGAGATGCTGACACGTGGCCAAATACTTGGGCGGGAAATGTGGAGGCCACACGCGCCCAGTGCTGCCCCTGCTCGAGCTGCTATAAAGGGTAGTCTCCGTTGTCTGAAGGATGTTGATCGAAGCCTTGAGAGCAATAGCAGAAAAGCAGAAGTGCTGAGAGTTCGATCCAGCAGAAGAGAAGCAGAGAGCAGAAGAAGAAGAAATAGAAGAAGAGTGAGCCGGCAGAAGAAAAAGAGTTGCAGAGAAGAAGGAGAGAACAACGTGAGAGAAAAGGAGAGCAGAGGAGAAAGAAAGAGAGAGAGAGAGAGAGAGAGAGTTCGTGGAAAAGAAGGAAGAAGCTATTGAAGATCTGTCATCTGGCGTTTGGATTAAATCCAAGCCAGATCTGCTCCTTTGAGAGCTACATTCTTGTTCTTCATTTACAGCCTTCCGATCGCTGTGTATTTTCCATTCCTTATTTTTTCCTTTTCATCTGGTTATCCTTGTTCTTCCGATCCTCTGGTCTGAGGTCGGGTTCCTCCTGTGGACTCAGGAGAAGGGAGACTTGTCTCCGGTTCTGGGCTTGTGGGTTGCAAGTCCAGGGGTCCCTCCGGTTGGAGGAAGAGAGGTCTTCGACCTCTGGTTGCTGGTGACGGGGAGTCACTGGCGGGTTCCCTCCTGGACTGGAGGAAGAGAGACTTCGGTCTCTGGTTTCCAAGTGGCTGGGAGTCACTTGGGGTGTCCCTCCGGTTGGGAGGAAGAGGGGAGGTTGTTCCCCTGGTCAAGCTGTGTGGCAGCACCTTGTTCGCAGACTGAGTCTGCTTGGTTCTAGCGTTTGCTAGTGAAGCCTCACTCCGGTTGGGAGTGAGGGGTGAATGTAGGTCTGGAGGACCGAACCACCTAAAAATCTATTGAGCAGTGGTTTGCTTTGTGTGTTTGCTTCTGCTAGATGCTTGGATAGGCGCGCTCCATGTGCTTGCTCATAAGTTTAATTGAATTAGTTTTATTCTGTGATTGCGTCTAGCATCTGAGTTTTTATTTGGGTATTATTCATAGAAGGATACATTCACCCCCCTCTGTATCCGGACCTAGCACCCTAACAATTTGAGTGGTTGGAAGACTGTGAACGAAGTTTCTAGACCTTGAAAGAATGTTTGACCACTGCCCCTATTTTGGCATTGCCTTCTGGAGAAGGAGGATTTGAATTCTATACTGATGCCTCAGGCGTTGGCCTAGGATGTGAACTTATGCAGCATGGAAAAGTGATAGCTTTTTCTTCTAGACAGTTGAGGAAGAACGAAGGGAATTATCTTGTCCATGACTTGGAGCTCGATGCAGTGGTGTTTGCCTTGAAGATTTGGAGGCACTACTTGTATAGAGAGACTTTCACTGTATTCTCTGATCATAAGAGCCTTAAGTATCTATTTTCTCAGAAGGAGCTTAATATGAGGCAGAGGAGATGGCTTGAGTATTTGAAGGATTTTGATTTCTCTATAGAATATCACCTTGGGAAAGGTAATGTAGTGGCTGATGCCTTGAGCCACAAGTCGATAGCAAAGTTGTCTAGTCTCATGTTGCAAGAATGGAGACTGCTGGAGTAGTTGGCTAGTCTAGACCTTAATGTTAGCAAGGATCGGGTCATGATCACTCAGTTTCAGCTTCGTCCCGAGCTGTTAATGGAAATTAAGACCCTACAAGATAACGATCTGGTGTTAGTAGAGATCAAGGGAAGTCTAAGTAATCGACCAAATTTTCTATTTGCTGATGATGGAAGGTTGTTATTCCGGGGAAGGACATGCGTCCCCTCTTTAGCTGAAGTGAAGAGCAAGATCCTTGAGGAAGCTCATAGATCTAAGTATACTATTCATCCTGGAGCTACTAAGATGTACCGAGATTTAAAGAGAACCTTTTGGTGGCCAAATATGAAACGGGAAGTGGCAGAACTCGTAAGTAGATGTCTGGTATGTCAACAAGTGAAGGCCGAGCATTTCAGACCTACAGGGAAGTTAAAACCGCTCGATGTACCACAGTGGAAGTGGGAGAGCATCGGCATGGAGTTTATAATGGACTTGCCAAGAACTCGTGGAGGCTTCGATGCAATATGGGTAATTGTGGATAGGTTGACTAAATCAGCACATTTCTTGTCCATTAAGTCGAAGTGGACAGTAGACGTTATGGCTGCTTTGTACATGAAGGAAGTGGTAAGACTACATGGTGTGCCTATGAATATTGTGTCAGACAGAGATCCCAGATTCACTTCACACTTTTGGAGAGGTTCACAGGAGTCCTTGGGAACCCGTCTAAACTTCAGTACTGCTTTTCATCCTCAGACGGACGGAAAAACAGAGAGAACCAATCAGATTGCCGAAGATATGCTAAGGGCTTGCATGATCAACTTTGGCGGCAGTTGGCACGAACATTTGGCCATAATAGAATTTGCCAACAATAACAGTTATCAGTCCAGTATCCAGTTGGCACCGTTCGAGGCTCTCTATGGAAGGAGTTGCCGATCACCTTTGTACTGGAATGAGGTAGGTGAGAAACAATGGCTGGGACCGGATCTCATTTCGGAATCATCTAAGAATATCTGAGTGATCTGGGATTGTCCGCAAGTTGCACAGTCAAGACATAAAAGCTATGCATATAACAGAAGGAGAGACTTGGAATTTCTAGTAGGCGAGCATGTATTTTTGAAGGTTTCGCCTATGAGAGGAGTTCGAAGGTTTGGCATTTGTGGCAAGCTAAGTCCAAGATACATTGGCCCATTTGAGATTCTGGAGAGAGTTGGAGAAGTTACCTACAGGTTGGCTTTGCCACCCCAGTTATCTGGAGTACATAATATTTTCCATGTGTCTATGCTTCGAAAGTATGTTTATGACCCCGCACACATCATTCAACATGCGGACCTAGAGTTTAAGGAAAATTTGACTTATGAAGAGAGACCCATCAAGATTTTAGATCAGAAGTAGTAATAGCTCAGGAATCGGTCCATACCAATGGTCAAAGTTCAGTGGAGCCGGCGTGGAATCAAGGAAGCTACTTGGGAGTCTAAAGAAGCAATCTGAAAGCAATACCCTGATCTATTTTAAGGTCAGTAATCTTATTTATCCATATTTTGATAAGTGGAGAGATTTGGAAGACCAAATTCCTTAAAGTGGGGGAGGGTGTAGCACCCCGAGAATTTAATAAATAAAATAAAGAGTAATAATTGAGAAAATTGTTTACTATTATATTGAAAATTCCTTTAAGTGAAGTTTTAACTAATTTATAAAAATCTAGAAAATTCATAATCGTGTAGAGGACTAAAAGTTTAGACAATTTATCTTCTGGGTAAAGCCCTAAATAAAATTTTAATCAAGCCGAATTAATGGAATTAGGGCTAAAAATGGAGTTTTATCTAACTAGCCCTTAGATCACCAAATTCGAGCCCAAATCTCGATCATTTGAGCCCAAACCAGGCCCATTCGAACGGCCTTGATGGTTAGCCCGTTTCCCCTCTCATTCCACACGAAAACCCTAACCCTAGGAGTTCAATTTTGAGCGAGAGGCAGTGCGACTTGGTCAATGCATGATTCCCGCGCGCGTCGAGTTCATGGGACTCTTCCCAGCCTTATCGACCCCCCAGATCCAATTGCCTCTATAAATCAAACCCTCGACCAACCTAGAAGCCCCATTTGCTACGGAGGCCAGCGGGGAGCACGATCAAAGAGGGATTTCGGCGAGTTCTGGAGGGTGTTCCTCTCGCGGAACCGGCGACCATCGTCCTCTTCTTCCTTCGATTTAGGTAGGTAATCGTGGTCTAAACCCAAAGTAAAATATACCAGGAGAAGTGTCTTCGAGTCCTCTTCATGTCAGTATTAAAAGCCCTAATTTTTATTCAGTACATCATGCGTATTTTCTGGTTTAGTAGTAGCATGTCACAGTTAGGGTTTTGACCGTGTCCTATTCCTTTAATCGAGTCAATGCTTGGTATAGGCAAGCCCAAACTCTAATTAAACATGATATGCTCTGTATCATTATGTCCTCTTTCTGTTCATACCATTTTGCCTAATTTTAATGCATTATATCGCCCCAATTAGTTCTTAGAATTAAGGTCTATCGAAGTTCGCTAAAAACTAGATGCGTCATCCTGGTTGCGGTCGCAACAGGAATCGCCCTGGAACCTAGCGGTCTCGCAATAGGCCGTTTCTTTCATTGGACCACCCTGGCCCTTTACGGCCCTTGTTAGACCGTTTCTATGCAGAGCGGTCGCTCGATAGACCGTCTCTCCCTATTGTTTCAATTATGATAAATTGTAAATCATATTGTAGAGCGGTCTATTGTTTGACCGTTTAGCTTGTTTAGCGGCCCTTGACAGACCACCTTGGACACACATATTATACTTGATTTGATGTTTTAATAAGTGTGTTTTATCTTGTTAAAGTATATGCGTAGGATAGAAACCCACATACAAATTTGGAATATAAGAAACATGCTTGATTAAGCTATGTCATGATTGGATTTTTGTCTTGTCCATCTAAAATCATATTTTTCCCTTCTACAACAATCAATAAAGCATAAATTGTAAATAATTGTTACATTGATTATAATGTGTTGAAATTACTAGGATTGTTCTGACAGTCATGCCACTCCAGTGGTGCTGGCTGACCGATTATACATCATTTTTGATGTTTTATTAGCCCATAATCTTGTAATAGTTGGGACTCTCCGCCGGATATTCCTTCCGTCGGATTAGGACCTCTGTTATGAGACCTCCATAAGCCCCTGCGAGCCTGGGATTCCCACTAGGACGTCGGGCGGGTTGTACCCCCAAATCCTGCACCTATTAACTCGATCAGATCTCAAGATTTTTCAAGCCCAGAATCGGGACTGTCCTAGTTAATTGAGGCCCAGTTGTGACCGCCTGATCCCTGAAGCGGCCCAAGTGTGACCGCCTGACTCCTGAAGCGACCCTGTAGTGACCGTTCCTGCTGTTATGGACCAGGATCCTTTCTGATCTAAACGTCCCCTCAAGGACCGTTTTCCTTTGGAAAGTGGCCCATCCAGGACCGTCTTTATCTCCTTACGGCCCACAGTGGACCGTTTTCATCCTTTGGCGATGGGCTTGTCTCTCTGGCCCAGTATCAACTATGGCGGTCCACGATAGACCATTTTTGCCTTGTGCGGCCTGGGTATGACCGCAACTCCTCTAGGAGCTTGTTTCTCGCGTGTTTCTTGTGTGCTTTGGTAGTCGGGCCAAGGTTGGCTTAAGCTGCAATAAATCCTGATTGTATTCTTGTCTTTTGCAAGCCATAATCTTATGGCTTCCCATTCAATTATTGAAATTTCACTTGATCCTAGAAATAAGTTACATAGTTTGACCTTGGAATTCTTGGCCGATTCCAATGAATGTCTAGATATTACTTGGGATCTTGGATCCGCCAAATCAATGCCAACGCATCATAAGGGCCCGATCTGGTCCTGGGAGGAGCGCCCGAAAAGTAATAGTGTCTCGGGGAGTTTTAATGACATGGTAAGGCATTGCACCGAGTGCATGACTAGCGTGTTGTCTATGACATTCATTTTCCCTATACATTTCTACAAGTTATTCAATTCCTACATGGAATTTATCTCTACACGACTTGCTTGTCTGCGTGCTTGATCGGCCAATTCCTGAAATGATATATCTCTATTCTACTTATTTTGAATTGTTCTCTTTTTGTCCCATCATGACTTGTGAATGTTATTAACTCTGTTTTATTTATTCGCATGACCTTTAATTAAATTAGTTAAATACTTAAACTTTGCCTGCTATTACCTACTGAGCGTTCGCTCACCCAGTTTTCCCCATTTCAAGTAGCTCTGGTGATGAAACGCAAATGGACGGGGATGGGAAAGAGTGAAGACCCAGAGTGAACCCGTTAGATGTGAATTTGGCAGTTGTCTTAGTAGAGTTGTGGAATGGTCACATAGTGGTTTTTGATGAGTCGTTATTTAGTGATGTCTTTAAGAGTTGTCGTTATGAGTTGTAATCTTTTCTCTATCTCATTCTCTTTGAGTCGTGATGTAAGATGTTATGAGGTTGTTTGAAACATTTTATTCCCTTATTTATGAGTAAATTAGTATTTTTGGAGTAATTCTTTCTCTCTACAATTACGTTCTTTTAAATTTCCATTATTGCTCTGTTTATCATGAATGTACGCAACTGCTACGTTCCGATATTTCACGTCGCGGGGTGACACGAGGGATCACCAAAAGCCCTCAAACCACATGGCATGCAAATCGAGATAAGACACTATCTCCAAGTGCCCAAAACTATGTCTCGATCCTCACAGGATAGACGAGACACTTACGAGGTCACGTGTCAACCACAAGGTCACAACTGGGTTGACCAGAAATTATAATGACCCTCGAAATATACAAAACACTACTCGGTACAATGGCCCTCTCAAACACCCTATAACACAGTCACCGCCCTCATAGGACGTCCACGACATCCACGGACCAATGGGCTAACCAAGGGGTCAAAGTCACATTAACAGGAAACCAAATCAACACAAAGAACACCCTGGGCAGTTGGCGGTCTCACCCTTGGCCTCTAAACCAACCTAGCGGTCACCCAAAGGGCCGCTACCCTCAACCCGAAGCAACAGGTGAATGGCGGTCAGTCGCATGGCCGCCAAAGCCACCTAGCGGTCACCCAAAGGCCGCTAAACCAATTGGCAGTCAATCGCATGTCCGTTACCAGCGAACCGACTTAAAACAGTAAAACCATTTAACGATCTCCTTTGAACCGTTAAACGAGAATGGCAGTCACCCTAGGGCCGCCAAAAACCCCATACGGTCGGAGCTAGACCACTAGCCCGAACCGACTTAAAACCATTGACCAATTCAAAACATCAAATAGCAGTCGCCCAAGGGCCACTAAAACCAGCCTTGCGGTCAGTCGTGAGACCGCTAAACCAAACCGACAATGGCACTCCACCTAATAGTCTCCAGAGGGCCGCTAAACCCAATTAACGGTATCTGGTAGGACTGCCAAACCGTTCCGGTAGGAAAACCACGGGACTACCCAAAACTCGGTCTTTCCACGCTCCAATCGCGTCTAAATGACGGGGAAGTAACCCTAATGATGATATCCACCTTCCACAAGCCGGAAGGGATCAAATCATCCGCAAAAAACACAAGAAACGGGCGATTCTCACAAATCGACCCAAAATGACTCACATGGACGGTCGGGCTCATACCGGCTCCGATTCTCAACCAAATACAACAAAACTGGCGGGAAATGATTCCCAACATGCCAGGGTTTCAAATTGAAACCATTTAAACTACAAACTGTCGCCTGGAACGGTGAACACGGCTCACACCCCCCGAACATGCTTTCTCCCAAACAAGGTAAAACCCGCTCAAACTCACACCGTTCGGCTCCAAATCACGAGAGGATGCAAGAAAAGAGTAGGGCATATGTCCCCCTACCTCCACTGAAGATCTCACGCTTCGAGATAACCACAATACGCCGAAAACCATCACACGGACAACCCACGCCGACTTTGAATCCACGAACAGGATCGCGCCAACGCCACGCTCCAATACTCGCACCATCAGGCTCCAGTCAGTTCCACGCTGTCACCCTGCTCACCCAGTTCCGCACCGGTCATGCGCCCCGGGGGAGAGGAGAAGAGAGGAGAGAGAACGGAGGGAGAGAAATGAGAGACGTGAGGGAAGAGAGAGGAGAGAGAAGGGTTAAGAAGAAAAAGAAAATAGGAAAATTAACAATTTTCCTAAAATCTGATTTTCTGCACAAAAATCTGTAAATTCATAAAAATACGAAAATTAGTCTTCGCGATCCTCGGAACGAGCACAACGCACATGTAGCGTCCCTGAGTCGCAAAACTCAACGGTCAACTCTCCATAGGGTTCTGCAAGTTATACAAGGAAAAAATCTGCGTGGATCGTAAAACACGTTTCCGGACCCACGAAAGCGATCTGAAAGCTCTCCGATTCCGATCCGAAGAATCCAGGATATTACAGAACCACTTTTGAATGATGTGAACAAGAGGAATAGAAAAAAGAGGAGGACTAACAGAGTTGGTTCTCCTTTTGCTTCATGAATTTCTTCTTGGGTTATGGGGTGGGACAAGGATTCTTCAGAGAATAGTTTTGATAATCCCAAATCCTCCATGTCTACGTCATCTAGCTTTTCTTTTGGATCTACATGTTCCTCATGGCATGTTTCTATACTTGCAATTCTCTCTTCCAATGGATAGGACTCCTTTACAAAATGATCACACAAATTCCACCTTGTTGATTCATTTTTGTTGACCTTGGTTGTATGACACCCTAACCCAAATCTCTCAAGTGTTCCATTTTCCTCAATCGGCTCTTTAATTCCTTGTTCTTCCTTTCCTAACCCTACGCCAGATGTATAACCCATCTTGGACATTATGTGCCATCCTATATCTTAGGGTTTCTCCTTAGGTACGGGTGACTCCAAGAATTCGGGGGATGGAGTAGATTGGTGGGCATCCAAGGCGGAGATGATGGGCTCCTTATCCTTTGATGACATGATCGTGGCCGAGTCCAACACTGTGGAGATGTTGGCCCAAATTTCTAAAGCGGGAGCAATCTGAGGGCTAGGGATATGTGGAGAGCTTGATTGGATATTTGGAATGACCTCTTGATTTAGGAGAGCAAATCCAACATTTGATTCATCAAAATGGATGGTTTCTTGTTGTGGAAGCTGAATTAGAGCTAGATCGATTGGGGTAGGGGTCGTCAAAGACTCATCAACAATAGGGGCTGGCTCAAACTGAGTTGGCAGCATGGTTGGGGTAGGAGCTGGTTTGATTAGAGTAAGAGATGATAATAGCTCTTCCTGCGAGGTGTCTTGGTGAAAAGTGGATGAAGTTGAGTGATCCTCCGCCATGAGCGGAGAAGAGACGCCTTGATTTGACTGCCCAGTAGATGAGCCCTTAGGCAGAATGAGGGCCAAGGGCCTTTCCCTTTCAGATGGAATTGGAGTGGAAGGAGGGATGTCTTGGCTTTGTTGGGGTGGTTCACTCTTGGGTTGGATCAAGACCAAAGGTCTTGTCCTTTGTCCATGGCCGATCATGTTCCCTGTGTCCGAGCTCACTATGGGTTGGTCATTTGCCACTTCCTCTTCATCATATTACCAATGTTGTCCTCTTTCCATTGACCTAGACTCTTGATGGTCCCTAACCATGGCTAACCTTTCCTGAGTGTAGGATGGAACATGAGATGATTGATGGAAAGGAAAGGAATTGGGAATGTTCCCCCCACTTATCGTGGGCACCTTGGAGTTTGCAGTGGCATCCATGGGATAGGTAGAATTGGGGGGATGATAGAAAGCATTGATATGATCATCGGAACTTGCCCCTTCCGATGTTGGGACATCGCAATCATCAAGGAGGAATTCTTGAGTTGAGCTTGGACAACATGAGCTCTTTTGTATAGTTGAGCGAATGTGTGAAATTCGCTAAGCATCAAGATAGCGCGGAGCTGAGGAGTTGAGTTATTGACTAGAATGGTGATGGCTTGATATTTCGGGATGACAATCCCAGACCTAGAAGCCATAACTCTCCACCGATTAGCAAATTGAGTGAAGTCCTTGTTAGGCTTCATCTTTTTCATGATAAGGTCTGTGAGTGTGGGAGCTACACTAGCCATGTGGCTGAATTGAGCGATAAAACGCTCGGACACAATGTCAAAGTTGATAAGATCAATGGCCGGGAGTGAAGAGAACCACCTAAAGGCCTCTCCTTCAAGAGATTTTTGAAAGAGATGAACTAAGAGAACCCAATCATAAAGCCATTGATGAGAATCCATTAGAAAACAAGAAAGATGTTCATGTGGATCAGTGGAACCATCATACTTCCGATATTTGGGGGCTTTGAAACCCGGGGGAAAATAAGCGTTCGAAAGTTTGCAATAGCTAGTAAAGGAGTGAAGTTGAGGTTTGGGAAGACTTTCGGCAACCACTTGCCGGATATACCTTTCCACCTCTTGTCAGGATATGAAATTGGATTCCTAAGGGGTGCATTGACATTAGACATAGCATGAGATATTGGAGAGGACGCAACCCCTTGAGAGTGAAGAGGATGGTCAGGTTGATTAGGAACACAGAAGGGAGCCCTATTGAATGAGTTTGCCATTGGAATTGGAGATCTCCTAGGAATGGATTGAGCATTGAGATGTGATCTTCCTTGGGAAGCCAGAGCAATCAAATGGTTAGGGGAATATCGAGACAACACCCTAGCTAGCTCTTGATCTTCCTTTGTGGAGATTGATGGGGTTTTGACATTGATGGGCTCTTGACTTTCGGAGGATGATTTTTCACTATTTGTGCTTCGAGCTATATCAATTGGTGAGTTTTGACACATCCCAATGAAAGCATTGGGTGCATCTTCGTCGGCATCAAGCAGGGTTTGTGTGTCATAAAATTTAAAATCATCCTCATCAACAACATGCATGTTAGAATAACATTAGTCCATTGCAACTCAACCTAATAAATTTTAAAGATTCAAGTGGAATTATAAGGTCGATTAGGATTGAATCAATGATATCTAACAACAATCATGTATTCAAACAATGCGCCCCAACAATTTTAATTAGGTTAATCCTGTGATTAGTCCGATTTGAATTTGTTCCCTCTTAGATGAGCATGGAATTTTCTAGGGGGATTAAAGCCAAACTCCGGAATAATCCTAAGATGAATCTCACTCAAACCCTTTAGGAAATATAATAGGACTTTGAAGGTACAACATGCCCGGCGACCGTGTGAGAATCCACGGTTCGCGGGGACTTACGGAGGTTCCCAATTGAGAAGGACTAGTTACACCAGAGTGGGAATCCCCGGGTGAAGAGTCCAAATCAATGGGAGGGTGTTCCTAATTGATGTGACGCCGGCTCTTCCTAAGCCCACCCCGGACTCAAACCTGCAATGTTAGCACACACACAGAACCAAAAACATGCAAAACAAAAGCTAAACTATGCAAACAGGATCGAAACGGAAGCAGAACACGAATGGGAGATGGCCAACTCGATGGCCGCTTAGAGGACTTGGGCGGTCAGGTCTCTGGCCACCTTGGGACCTAGGCGGCCAGAAACCTGGCCGCCACCTGTTTTGGGCCCACAGGTGCACTGAATGTAAAATAGATGCAATGAGCAACTAAAAATGGAAAATAAAATAGAGAAAGGCTATTTGCTGGAAAGTAAATGCAGTGAACTTCAATCTAAAGACTCATAGTGAGCAACTAGGGTCCCACCGTGATCGCCAGAGGGTTGTAGGCGCCAGAAGGGGGCCAGGATGAGTGTGGTGTGTCCGAGCCTCTTCCCAAACTGTTGCTGCTGCCTACAGTGCACGGGTTAGAAATAAAGAAATATAGTGATCGCCAGAGGCTTATACCTGAGCCTCACAGGGGTAGGGTGATCGCAATGCCTTTGAAGTGGGAGAATGCGGGTTCTTCCTATCCTCGCTCTCAGCCGGCCAAGAACGGGGAGCTCTGCGAGTCGGTGATGAAGTTCCTACAAGTTAACTAGTAAATAACGAAGACAAACCCATTAGACTGTGATAGTGTAGTATATGCTCAAATCAAAGAGAAAAACATGCAAATGGGGGTGATCGTACCGGGAAGGGGGTTGGGAAGGGGGATGGCCGAGACTTTCGACCATCCGCCTTCCCTATGTTTTGGGAGAAACCCTCTTAGGAATAAGCATCTAGGCAAATCTAGTATGCATGACTGCAGTAGAGTAAACTAAAATGTAGCAAGATATGGGAATGAAGAGAGAAAGACGGGGTCTGTCCGTAAACCAACAGAAGGCGGCCAAGCTCGTGGCCGTTCAGAGGTGGTGGGCGGCCATGTCGATGGCCGCCTCCTGGAATTGGGACTCTCCCAGGACGGAGCTCTTCAACTTCGAGTTCTGCTTCTCGGGGAAGGTTGGGGAGTGTGCTCTCGTCCTCCCAGCTCTCTCTGGGCTCATCGAACTAGTACCCTCTCCTCTTCCAAAAATGTCCAACCCCCCATGAGATGGGTTTCGAAACTGGTTTTGTAGGGGAGGGATTTTCCTTCAAAACCCTTCGAAGATGGATTCCGTGTAAGCTTTGACCCATTCAGAGTTGATAACACGTGAGACTTTGTGCGCCTCGACCTCCTAAGTGGGAGTGGTTGCGGAGGACGTGCCCGGAGTGGGCGGATCATGGAGTTGACGGATGGTTACCAGGAGGCGTCCAAGTCGATGGCCGTTCAAAGGAGCTGGATGGCCAATGTTGTGTGGCCGTCTTGAGGTCTGGGCGACCAAGAGTCTGGCCACCTTGGCTGGGCTGGGCTGGGCGGCCAGGTCTCGGGCGGCCTTGGGTTCTGGGCGGCCAGCACCCTGGCCGCCTAGGGATCAGTGTAAGGAACATATATAACACCTCAAAATTAGGATGAGACCCCACACTCCCAATCAACCAAGAAAAAAGTGTCACTTCTGTGATGGCTGGACAAGGTCCGCAGGATGTCTAAAAATAAGCGTCTACAACTAGAGGCCAGAAAAGCCCTGGAGCTGTCAAAGTGGTTCTCGGCTCACCAGATATAAAGAGTACACTACGTGAGGCCGGGCTTTTTGACGATGATGCTCCCATATCAGTACCGTCGCTCACTGTCTCTTCTGCTACTCTAAGCATGAGCATGCTCGAGCTTGATGTAAGTATTGACACATTTGTCATTTGTTCGGCCAATTATGGCTCAATATTGATTGTTAGCCTTTTTTGTGTGAATGGATGCCTATCACTTCAGGGGATGCTCCTGCTCTTCAACTTTCGACGCCCGTCGCCGAGGCTCCAATTTTTATGGGTCCCATGCCAGAGTCCATCCTGGCTCCGGTTATGGGGATGCTGGTAGGAGCTCCGGTGCTCATCTTAGGGCCCGTAGTATTTGGGCTGCCTTCGGTGCTGCATCCCTTATCCTAGTGTTTAGATACATTGTTGGATGCTCGGGTATTCGGGGATATCTTGGAGCGGGTCCTGCCGCCTCCTTTGGCTCATGAAGCGCCCATGGAAGTAGGCCGGTTGGGAGAAGCTTCAACCTCTACCTTCATGACCACTTCTCCTTCCGTTGAAGTTTCTACCCTGATGTCAGTAGGGCATGGGATGGTGCCTAGCTCGACCTCGACGGCTATGGTTGTGCATGAAGCCTCTTCAGAAATTGAGATACCATGTAGCCTTATTCCAGACCTTCCATCTTCCTCGGCCGTAGTTGACGCCGATCTTTGGGCCGCCGTCGACAGCAGTGTAGAAGTCATCTTCCCTTCGGTATCTTCGATTGGTCTCACCGTTTTGATCTCCCGGTGAGATAGAATCTAGCTTTGCTTAAGTCGATGGTATCATCTGACCCACGACTCACATTTCAAGGCCTGAAGTCCCTAATAGAGAAGATGACATAGCTATTACAGATGATGGGTTGCCCTCTAGAAGAGTGGTCACTGTGTGTAGTATTACTGTTAAAATATGTGAACCACCATGAATTCCTTGGAAATTAACTCCCCAATCATCTTGCTACCATTCACATGCAAATGCGTGAGTATCAGTGAGCTCTAAAGCCCTGAGAAGACATGGTGTCCCATCATCAGAAGGTCATAGAGGATCGCAACAGTCGTGCCACTTTTCTGGCTAGTAGGGTGGAGGAGCTTGAGGCCGAGCTTGCCTCGGCTCAAGCTGAGCTCCAAAGCATCAAGATAGCTCAAGCCAAGGATGTTGGGAGCATCTCCATAGCCGAGGGGGAGGTGGCATCCCTGAGGTCTAAGCTAGGCCATCTTCAGGCGCAAGAGGAGCAGTTGAGTGAGATGATGAACTTCCCCTTTGTGGGGATTCTGCCCTTCGAAGAGATGTTCCATGGGATGAGCTGAGCGTCCAGCCCCCTCGTATGCCCCTTTTTGTCCTTTCTCACCATTCAATTTTTTTTTGTTTAGTTCTATCATTGTATGATAGGGGTATGCCCCGAAGAGCATGTATTGAAAATTTTGAAAGAAATAGAAACTTATTTTTATGCATGCGCCTTTCTTCATAGTTGAATGCTTTTATTCGTAGCCCTCAGGATGTGATTGTAAGTAGTGACTTTTCCATTGGACCGCTTATTAGACGGAGACTTATTTCTACCAAATAGGGTGACCCGAGTGAGTATACAGGAGAGCGCTCACCCTTTCAAAGAAAGGATGAGGGGGTCGCTCCACTGCAGTGAGCACACGGATCGTCAGGCGGTTTGTAGGATATTCAGCCTATTCATAGAACGTGGCTGGGGATTGATTGGGTAGTTGACGAGGGCGGGGTGCCCAATGTCAATACCCACCAACAAGGAGGAGAGATTTTTATTTGTTGGCTTTAGACAGAGAGTCGAGGCCGAAGATGGTGTGTTAAACCGGCTCAGATGAAGAATCCAATGCCGGAGAGATTTAATCGCTGGCATGGGACTAATGCTGAAGCAAGGAAGAAGGGTTTTATGCATCGACTTAGATGGAAGGTCTAAGCCGACGGATTGGGGTGAATCCCAGTGGGACTGGTAATTAGTGCTCGGGCAAGGGAAATTGTCCATTCATTGATCGACTTAGATGTAAGATCTAGGCTAAAAGCTTTATAGTGGTATCGGTGGGACAAGGAAAAGGTTGTTTGTTCATTGACTTAGACGGAAGGTCTAAGCCAAAGGTTTTATAGCAGTCCCGGTGGGACAAGGGAGAAGTTGTTTGTTCATTGACTTGGACAGAAAGTCTAGGCCAAAGGTTTTATAGTGGTCCCGGTGGGACTGGAGGTTGGTGTTAACCAATGGGAGTCTTCGTTGGCAAGGACGGAAGGTCCAATGACAGAGGGATTTATTCATCAAAAGAAAGTTTTTTATGATGATAATGTGTGTCTGCTCGATTTACAGAGTGCTCTGAAAATTACACATGTTGTCAAATATATTTTTTTGACCACATTATTGACTCAGATGCCCTTTCGGGTTTTCATCGGAGCCATCCCCTTCTTACTTTTGCCCACGCGCCTTCTCAGGTTTTCACGTGGCAGGATACCCAATTTTGCTCGTAGCGTCCTTTCAAATTTTCACTACGACCGAGTTTTAAGCCCTTATTTCTCTTGCTCAGTGGGACGTTTAAGCAAGCCCTTAATTTTGAAAAACTAACTTAACTCTATCAATGCTCCCCATAAAGGCCTGGGCAATAAATCATGGAATGCAATGGGTACTAGCCTCTGCATGAACATATGACAGTCATGACTTTTCATTCCATATATTTTCCCTCATTAACATTCACACAATGGGTAATGTTGGACACATATCCATTTAGAAATCTCCATTGTTTCAACCACTGGTACACTTCCTTGATTTGTCTGTCCCCAAATGCATATGTTGCTTTAGGTTTAACAAATTTTTCATTTCTGTACTGTAGTTCTGGTTCTGGATGTTTACAAAGCATTTTCAAGTCCAAGCACATGTTGGCATTCTCCTTTGTTTTGTCTTTTATGTCCATGACGGTGTTGAACGCATTATCAAACATATTCTTCTTGACATGCATGGCATCTAGGTTGTTCCGAACAAGAAGAGTTGACCAGTAAGGTAATTGCTAGAAGATGTTTTTTTCATGTAGTTGTGGCGTTTTCCAAATCCAGGAAGTTGTCATGTGCTAATGGATAGATGTGTTATATCTAGCAAGTATTGCACTTGTGCCGCCATTTGTCGACTAGACAACTGATCTTAATTTGCTTCATCCAATTCAATCATATTCTTGTAGAATGTGTCATTCTGCCTTCGGAAAGGGTGGTCACTTGGGAGAAACCATCGGTGGAAATTAAACCAACATGACTTCCTACAATGTTTCAACACAAATGATTTGGTATCCTCCACATAGTAAGAACATGACAACTTCTCATGTGTGCTTCAGCTAGATAACATTTCATATGTAAGGAAGTCACTTATCATCCACATTAGTGCAACCTTCATAGTGAAATTTTACTTTCTAGATGCATCATAAGTAATAATACTATTAGTCCACAACAATTTCAACTCATCAATCAATGGTCTGAGATATATGTCAAAAAAAATTTAAGATTTTTTGGACCAGAAATCACTAAGGATAAAAAGAGATTCTCTCGCTTCATGCACATGCTTGGTGGAAGATTGTATGGTATCACAAATACTGGCCAACAAGAGTAAGAAACAATTGAACCACCAAATGGATTGAAGCCATCAGTGCATAAACCCAGCCAGACATTTCCTGACTCCCTCAAGAAGGTAGGATGAGTATAGTTGAAGTAAGTCCAAGCTTCTTTATCTATAGGATGACTGAATATGTCCTCACTTTGGTGTACTCTTTCCATTTGCCATCTCATATGTCGAGTTGTCTTTAAGGACATTGAGGTCTGAGCATAAGAGGGAAGTACCGCAATGATTTGTAAGGTACATCATTTTGCTTTGAATTGTCCCCTCTCTTAGGTTTGAACCGATCATGGTGACAAATATAACAAGATATCTTATCTACATCCTCTTTGAAATATAACATATAATGATTAGGGCATGCATCTATTTTCACAAATCCAATCTCTGCCTCATTGACCATCTTCTTTGCACGATAAGAATTTTTAGACAACTTCTCATCTTGACACATCATACTCTTGATGACCAGGAGGAGACAATCCAAGCAGCTCTCACTGATGTGAAATTCAGATTTTAAGTTCAGTAATTGTGAGACTGCGAACAACTGGGTGTGATTCTGACAACCATCCCACAGCGGCTCATCAGCATCTCTTAATAATTGATAGAATCTTTCAACTGTCTTGTTTGGTGTTTCTTCTATGTATACATGTTCCTCATGAACATTAAATTTGGGACAAGCAGCATTCACAACCATATCCATGTACGTACTTATGCCTTCAACATTAGTGGGCTCATATAACCAAACATTCTCACCATGACATGTCCATCTCATATAATCTTGCACAAACTCTTTCCTGTACAAATGATGCTACACCTCCCATGGTGAAATCTACTTCAAGTTTCTACAAACTAAACAGGGACATTAGATGTGGCCCTTGCAATCTACTACAACACTTGGATTCCACAATGCAAAATAAATGAACGTTTTAACTTCATCTTTAAATTTCTTAGACACCCCCCGACCAATTATTCTACGATATATTCAGGAATGATCTACAAACATTTTTCCTTCACCCATTCAATGTTAATTATTGAACTTATAAAATTCTTACTCTAAAAAATAAACTCGACCATTTCCTTACATCGTTCAACGCAAACAATTTGAATATGAAAAATAAGCTGGACCATTTCCTCACATCGTTCGACATAGACAAATTGAATATGAAGAGATTATTATTTAGATTATCACTTTTTAACCCATCAATGAAGATTTGATCGCATGATCACTTGCCATACTTGTTGTACGATTTGTTGGAAATTTCAACATCATCTCCCACACTTCTCTAATATACCAAAAATATTTATTGATTAAGATTTTTTTAAAACACTTACTAGTAAGTGGTTAATAAAATACTCAAAATCAATAAAGGTATACGAGCGAAGAGTGAGAAGACGTAACTGAAATTTTCAACAAACTGTATAAACACATAGTAAATGAACACCTAAGTGTGACTAAATGTTCACAGATTATCCAAATGGGACAATTCAATACTTTGTGTTCAATATATACGTTCTCAAAAAAGAAATGATGAGAGACACATCAATCACAAAGTCTTGAACGGGTATGTTCATCAACACATGGTTAACACGCCCTCCTTAATGTGCATGTCATGTTAGGTTGTACCTACGCATCTCAGCTTACATGGAACGCCCCTTCTAACTAAAGAACATCAAATTAAAGAACATCTGATTGATATGTATACATTGAATTAAGAAACATCTAATTTAAAAAATCTAAATAAATAACTTCACATTAAATAGCACCAAATTAAAGAACATACACAAATTACAAATACATATAATTTACGGGAATAATATTTATATGCATGCGTAGACCACCGTCGAGTGCCACCCCTGCCCATCCCCCTCTCACGACTTACCCCCTCTCTCGCCTCCACCCATCCCGTCGGCCCCCATTCCCCCACCCCCGACCCGTTAGGACACCATCCCCCTGCTCTTACGCCCCCACCCCCACCTAACCCATCCTTGCTGCCTCCCCCTCCTCCCAACATCTCCCCCTTAACCCATCCTGGCCCCCTCCCCTTCCCCCTGCCAATAGACCACCACCACCCTTATCCCTCACCTCTCACCTCTCCCCACCCCCAGCGTCGGCAGGACCCCCCTCCCCTCCCCCCACCCTTAGTGTAATGCCCCGGGTTTTTCAAATAATTATCGGATCAAGATCCGTGGCTTTCGGATCATTTTCGTGAGTCCCGAGTTGAGTTTTGCGATTTACGCATGTTTTTGTCTATCGGACCTTCGGAACCCCGTGTAGAGTGAACCGTTGCGTTCTCCGACTCTGAGACGTTACCACGACGTTGTGCGTTTTCCGAGGATCGCGGGGAGTATTTTTCCCTATTTTTAATATTTTCCAGAATTTCTAGTTTTTCCTAAAAATAACCCCCACCCTTTTCTCTCTCCCCATCTCTCATTCCTCTCACTCTCTCCCTCTCACCTCTCACCTCTCTCACGCACTCTCCTCTCACCCACTCTTCTCTGGTGGCAAACGGAGTGGGGCGCGGGCGAGGCACGGGCGAGGATGGGCAAGGATCGAGGCGGTGGAGGTGTGTGGAAGCTCGGCCGCGAGTTTGTGCCCTGGAAAAGTTCCAACGGCGTTTTCTTGACGGATCGGCATCCACGACGCGTCAAATCTTCGGTGGGGTAGGGAGATGGATCCCCAGCTCATGTACTTCCATTCCCGTGATTTTGGTAGGCCGTGGTGAGCCGAGCGGGCTTCTTTGAGCATTTTGGGGAAAATGCATATTTTTTGGGAGTGAGCCGGATCTAGCATTTTAACCGCGTTTTTAGGGTTTTAATGGGTCCTCTCGGTGCTAGAGAGTTTGGGGACTAGTTTCTCCTTGATTTCCCCTTCACGTGGGCATAAACGGAGCGTGGAATAGAGTTTTCCACCGAACTCACCGTTTTCGAGTTTGCGGACTAGTAGCGGTCGTAACAGGGACCGCCACTATCCCTGGCGGTCCTCTAGGGGCCGCTACTTACCCCCCTATGTCGGTTGGTTTTACGGTCGCGCAATAGACCGCTTGAAGAGCTTAGCGGCCTGGTGTGGACCACCATGCACCTTGCAGTGGTCAGGCCAGCACCGTCTACGGCCTTCGTCGTAACGGGCATGCGGCGGCCTGAGGGTGACCGCCTAGGTCCCGCGGCGGCCTCGCGACTGGCCGCTAGTCTCTGAATAGCGGCCAGGGCAAGACCATTTAACGTTTTGGAGTCGCTCTAGGTTGAGAGGGGTAGCGGCCAAGCGACTGACCACTAGGTGACACCCAACAGTGAGGCAATGGACCGCCATCCTTCCGGGCGATCTGGGAGTGACCGCCTGGGTTCTAGAGGCATCTGGGGCTATGCGGTCCTGGCTGGACCGCTAGGCCAGGCCTTGGGGTCCAAGCCAGACCGCCAGGCTCTGTGATGGTCCAGGGAGGACTGCCACTTGGGTTTCATGCTTGCCATGCCCGTTTATAGTTGTGTTTGTCTCCAGTCGACCGGTTGTGACCCAGTGATCGACCTTCGGCCTCGTGAGTGTCTCGGACATCCCATGGGTTCCGTGACCGTGTTTCTGGGGTGTCTGGAGGTACCGTATTATCTCGATTAGCGTGCATGTAGATTTAGAGGGTCCGGGTGACCCTGTGTGTATGTTTCAGGCTTTCGTGTTCTCGCTAGATCGAGTCACCGTGCATCGATGTGAGGGCGGTGGAGATTACCCTGCATGTCGTGGGTTTATCGAGAAGATGGTTCCCGAGTAGGCCAAGTGTATGGCCTTGGACTACGAGTCCAGTCACCTAGCCTGGAGCTGGAGGTTTCTCGCTTTTCCCTGGGATAGGGAATTGACGTGGCGGCTTGTGAGCTGCCTTGGGAATCATGCTTCTGTATTTTTCGCGTGGGCCGTGTGTGTGACCATTGGACTGTGAGTCCAATTACCCAGCCTAGGGCTGGAGGGTTTCTCAGTTCCCTTTTTAAGGGAATGGTCTCAGCAGTTGTGAACTGCCTTGTGAGTAATTGTGCCGAGGTTTATAACCCTATGGTTAGGGAAGATTGGCGGCGTGGTGCCGTTCGGTGCAATGGTCTTGACCCCGAGTCTCGTGACTCAAGGACCGTCGGATTTAGTGAGTCTAGAGGACTGTCCAGAGTCCAGTGGCTCGGTGCCACTTGCTTCTTCGTGACTTTCGCGCAGGGTGTGTGTGTGTTTCTAGAAGTTTCTCCTTGGAGAGTGGTCACATCAGTGACTCCCCACTAGTCGTAGCCTTTCGACACACGTATGGTCCCACTAGGGAGTGGTGGCAAGACTTTACCTGAGCGAGACGATTTTTAGGCTGGTTACCGTAGGGCCCCACGTCTTGCAGCCAGAGTCTGGCCGAGGGGAAAACTAGTCAGAGGGTCTGACCTGGGACGCGTGGTCAGTGTGTGCACACGTGGTTGGGGACAGTTGGACCCCCGCTGACGAGCGCAACCCCAGCTAGTTCTTGTTCTGTGTTCCTGATTACTGTACGGTGCCTTGTCTCCTCCTGGGGCGTCGTAGTGAGACACCTGAGGCTGTTGACTAAGTCGCCAGTGGACGCATCTGGCCTTGCTTCTGGTGGGTAGGGACTCCCGTCACATGAGTCATGACTCTCGTATTTTCGGGTTTCGTTTCCCGTTTGCGAGACATGGTTCCCCCTGCTGTTTCAGGGAGTGTTCCCGAGGTAGAGGTTTAGGGGTTTTTCGGTGAGCGTCACCGAGGGTTTTTTTCCTAGACGGTGTTAGGTCCACGACTCCGAGGTTGTGATTGTTTCTTATGGCGGCGTAGCCAGAGGTTCTCCCATTAGTTTGGTAGTTCCCCGACTGTGAGATCGGGGCGCATTTTTTCGATACCGTTGGAGTAGCTATAGTGCCGAGTTTTGACTGGCCACCGGTTCGCTGTTCCTATTGTAGTTGTTGTTGCTTTTCTTTCCGCTACCGCCATTGTTCTCGGTTGGGGTTTCGTGGGATCCCTACTAAGCCAGCGACAGGCGGCTCACCCTGCTTTTCAGGTGCGGCGATTCTTCCTCGATGTTCGAGGGTGCTGTACGAAGATTCTTAGTTACCAGCTCGCTAGGCCGAGTCATCACTCGGTGTTGGGTACGTTCTCTGCCTTAAATTATACTTTTGTTTGACTGGACTCTATTGTAGTTGTTTATTTATTTCTGTTAATTATTGAATTATCCTACTTTATTTCCTATTTCTTTGTACCTCCACACTGCTTTTAGCCCTTCCGAGCCCTCCGACTCGTGGGCGGCGGGCCAGGATTCGAATGGTATCGGGTTCTCCCTGGTATCCGGATCTTCGGTCGTTACAGTTGGTGTCAGAGCAGTGGTTGTGGACGTACATGGGAATTCGAGATATTGCAGTGATCAGAGTCCATAAGGTCCAGTACAGTCGGCAGCTGGCCTAGGGTTTTGTGTTTATTTTTCGCTTGATTTCTCGCTTGAGAGCTTGAGTGCGCTGCGCGGCGCTGTAAAGGTGGTTGCTGTTCGCGGCTTTCATTCCGGTGTGGGGCCCAAGGGATGTGATAGAGAGATTTCTTCCGGAAATATTGTGGCCCTGGTTGCGCTGAGTTGCGTTGAGGTATTACCGGCAGGTGCGAGGTTGCGGTGCTGCGTTCAAGGAATTTACAGCGAGGTCAGGTCGCTGGCGAGGATTAGTTTTGGTTAAGTCACCGTGAGCGTGCTCTGAGGGAGCTATTATCGGGTCTGGCCACTCCAGCTTGAGGTTTATCTAGCCCCTGAGGTGTTAAGATTGTGGTTTAAGGTGGCAGAGCGGGTGTTCTGATCGAGAGGTGCGCTCAGGTGAGCGGAGGACCTTCTCAGTGAGTTGCTGATTTTCGAGCCTGATGTCCTCGTCATACCTTGTGGCATCAGAAATGACGTGCTGGTCCCGATTATTTTGCATATTTTGAGGTAGGATTGGGCGGAGTTGTCCCAGTAAGTTCTTGCTCCTGCGCTCTTGCGTGCGAATGGATTCTATTCGCCCTGGATTTGGGTTGAGATGTGAAGGTTCCGCGGTGAGTTTCGAGACTCGAGGATGAGCTTTGACGGTTGTCGATTATGGCTCGTGTTACGGCTCTTGACGTGGCGTGTTGCAGTTCAAGGAATTACAGTGGTGGTGCATCAAGAGATGCTGTGATTGTGGTTCGATGTGACACTCGCAGAGTGTGTCAGAGGTGCTAACCTGATGGACGCAAAGATTTTCTCGGTGTTGGAAGGTGTTGTTCCCAACGTGCGTGAGGTTCAAGGTCAGGTTGAGCGTGGAGATTTTCTGTTGGTCGGAGGGTGTGTTGGCACTGCTCCGGAAGGACGAGTGCTGGTTGGGCGATGTTCGCGAGAATTCTTGGCTAGTGTTGGAATTTATCGATTCATTTCAGGTCGGAGCCTGCAGAGTCACAGAGGGTTGCCAGATGAAGGGAGAGAATCCATGCTTGGGGTTCGAGGTAATGGAGCTTTCCTCACCCTATTTTCTGATGTTGACCAGGCGAGTTGTAGATTGTCGGGATGGCGAGTCCTGAGTTGCTGTGTTGGCTGCGTGCGTGGATCAGAGTGCACAACGGAAGCCTGGTGGGTCCATAACCCACAGGTCCCAGGATCGTAGCGTTGGTTGCTACAGGGGAATTCTTGAGGTTGCGTTGGTTGCTACAGGGGAATTCTTGAGGTTGCGTTGGGCATTTAAGGATTGGTTCCTCTGTGCGAGACGTGTTGTTGCCATGCCGTCACTTCAGATATTTTGGTTCATGGCACAGGCAAGATGGAGTGTTGGAGAATATGTTGGCAAGTGCGCCGCATAAGTACCATGATCGTGTGTTGGAAGTTGTGTTTGAGGGTGAGATCGTGTTTTGGATAAATGATCTCTGATAGATTATGGGATCCCCGTTGGTAGCTATGAGCGGCTAGCGAGCCTAGCTACGTGATTGATCACGGTGAAATGTGTACCACTTGGAGAAGGCCCTGCTGGGTCGGGGTGTTTCATAATGATGTGGATGAGGACTCAGCGGTGAATTGAGTCTGCAAGGGTTGCTGACCCGGGTGCTTTGGTCTTGGTGCTATCGACCAGGTTGCTGTGGGGTCGGATGACACTTTCCTCCTCTAGGGATATGTACCATGAATTATTCTGGTGGTGTCCCGTGGCTCTGTGGTAAGGGCAGAATCGGGATTGGCAGGTGTCCACTTGGATTAATTGAGACGAGGGTTTCGATGAGACAGGACGGAAGAGTGATGCATGTGCGTGGAGGTCCTTGATGGGACGTTGGCGTTGGAATGGTTAACCCTGGTTTTGTGACCAGCATGGGATGCTTCCCTTGTAAGTCTGAGTCGAGTGAGGTGATGACCGAAGACTCCGGACCTTGTCATTTAATTCTATCGGGCTCCCCAGAGAAGGTTGAGTTGGCGCGATGATTAAGATCAGATGCGGTGTTCGAGAGGAGTACAGCTCAAGGTGTGGTATCGGTCTGTGTGGGAGTCGACGGGTGGCCCATCGAGGTTTAGAATGTGTTTGTCGGTTCTGATGTAGGACTAGGAAAGAAGGAAGAAGTTGAGCAAATGGAGGGTTTCCCGTTGACGAGCAGTTGGTGATCGGCATGTGGTCTTTCACAGATAGAAGATGCTGTTGGTTGTGCATCATGAACGATGAGAGCCGTGTGCAAGTGAGGCCTTTGGTGGTCATTTCCGTGATGTGCCTTCCAGATGGGATCTGGGCTTTGTCGAAGTTTGTCTTCTGGCAGAGTTGGCACAGAGATATGTCTGGCTTTCGACTGTCACGTGTGAGGTGATTCTTGGCACTGAGCCGATGATCTGGTTGCGGTAGGTTGAGATGGCTGCGTGAGCTGATGGAGACTCTGTATTGGTCATTTCCTTGAGCAAGGCGTGAAACCAGTCAACTGGTTATGAAGCTGATGTAGGTTTTGTCCGCCGACCATAGGATGGATCGGTAGCTGTTTCTTGTGACGAGGACGGTGTCTCCTCGGTGAGCGAGTTGGTGGCAACGGTGCCATGATTGGTTTTTTTTGTGACTGAGGTGATACCGGACTATGTCCTTTGGTGTGTGCCTGCTCTGATGACCGGTGTGCGCGACGTGTGGAGCGAGGTGTCGCTCATGATTGTAGTCTGACTGTGTCCCTCAAGATAGGAGCTTTCAAGAGAATCAAGATTTTTCTGTGCTGGGGCTTTGAAAGCGTTGTCAGTTGGTTAAGGCATACTTCCCATGTGTTCCCGCATTTGTCCTGAATTTTGAGGACGAAATTTCCTTAAGGGGGAGGGCTATAATGCCCCGAGTTTTTCAGATATTTATCGGATCAGGATCCGTGGGTTTCGGATCATTTTCGTGAGTCTCGGGTTGAGTTTTGTGATTTACGCGTGTTTTTGTCTGTTGGACCTTCGAAACCTCGTGTAGGGTGAACCGCTGCGTTCTCCGACTCCGAGATATTACCACGATATTGTGCATTTTTCGAGTACCACAGGGAGTATTTTTTTCCTATTTTTGGTATTTTCTAAATTTTTTGGATTTTCCTATAAATACCCCCCACCCCTTTTTTCTCTCCCCATCTCTCATTCCTCTCACTCTCTCCCTCTCACCTCTCTCACGCTCTCTCCTCTCACCCTCTCTTTTCCGGAGGCCGATGGAGTGGGGCAGGCGAGGCGGGGATGACGCGGGCGAGGCACGGGCGAGGATGGGCAAGGATCGAGGCGATGGAGGCACGTGGAAACTCGGCCGCGAGTTCGTGTCCCGGCAGAGTTCCAACCACGTTTTCTTGACGGATCGGCGTCACGGCGCTTCAAATCTTCGGTGGAGGTAGGGAGATGGATCCCCAGCTTGTGTACTTTCATTTCCGCAATTTTGGTAGGCCGTGGTGAGCCGAGCAGGCTTATTTGAGCATTTTGGGGGAAAATACATGTTTTTGGGGAGTGAGCCGGATCCGGCGTTTCAGCCGCATTTTTAGGGTTTAAATGGGTCCTCTCGGTGCTAGAAAGGTTGGGGACTAGTTTCCCCTTGATTTCCCCTTCACGTGGGCGTGAACGGGATGTGGAATGGAGTTTTCCACCGAACTCACCATTTTCGGGTTTACAAACTAGTAGCGGTCGTAACAGGGACCGCCACTATCCCTGACGGTCCCCTGGGGGCCGCTACTTAACCCCCTATGTCGGTTGATTTTGCAGTCGCGTGATAGACCGCCTGAAGAGCTTAGCGGCCTGGTGTGGACCGCCATGCACCTTGCAGCGGTCAGGCCAGGACCGTCTATGGTCTTCGTCGTAACGGGCATGCGGCGGCCTGTGGGTGACCGCCTAGGTCCCGCGGCCGCCTCGTGACTGGCCGCTACTCTCCGAATAGGGTCCAGGGCACGACCGTTTTACGTTTTGGAGTCGCTCGAGGTCGAGAGGGGTAGCGGCCAGGCGACTGACCGCTAGGTGACACCTAGCGGTCAGGCAATGGACCGCCATCCTTCCTGGCGGTCTGGGAGTGACCGCCTGGGTTCTGGAGACATCTAGGGCTATGCGGTCCTGGCTGGACCACTAGGCCAGGCCTTGCGGTCCTAGCCAGACCGCCAGGCTCTGTGACGGGCCAGGGAGGACCGCCACTTGGGTTTCGTGCTTGTCGTGCCTGTTTAGCGTTGTGTTGGTCTCTGGTCGACCGGTTGTGACCCAGTGATCGACCTTCGGCCTCGTGAGTGTCCCAGACATTCCATGGGTTCCGTGACCACGTTTCTGGGGTGTCTGGAGGTACCGTATTATCTCAATTAGCGTGCCCATAGATTTAGAGGGTCCGAGCGACCCTATGTGTATGTTTCGGGCTTTCGTGTTCTCGCTAGATCGAGTCACCGTGTATCGATGTGAGTGCGGTGGGGTTTCCCCCGCATGTCGTGGGTTTATCCAGAACATGGTTCCTGAGTGGGCCAAGTGTATGGCCTTGGACTACGAGTCCAGTCACCGAGCCTGGAGTTGGAGGTTTCCCACTTTTCCCTGTGATGGGGAATGGGCGTGGCGGCTTGTGAGCTACCTTGGGAATATTGCATCTTTGTTTTCCGCATGGGCCATGTGTGTGGCCAGTAGATTGTGAGTCCAATTACCCAACCTAGGGTTGGAGGGTTTCTCTGTTCCCTTTTCAAGAGAATTGTCTCAGCAGTTGTGAACTGTCTCGTGAGTCATCGTGCCGAGGTTTCTAGCCCTAGGGTTAGGGCAGATTGATGGCGTGGTGCCGTTCGGTGCAACGGTCTTAACCCCGAGTCTCGTGACTCAAGGACCGTCGGATTTAGAGAGTCTAGAGAACTGTCCAGAGTCCAGTGGCTCGGCGCCACTTGGTTTTTCTCGACTTTCACGCAGGGTGCGTGTGTGTTTCTCAGAGTTTCTCCTCAGAGAGTGGTCACATCAATGACTCCCCACTAGTCGTAGTCTTCCGACATGCGTGTGGTCTCACTAGGGAGTGGTGGTGAGGCTTTACCCGTGAGAGATAATTTTTAGGTTGGTTACCGTAGGGCCCCACGTCTTGCAGCCAGAGTCCAGCTGAGGGGAAAACCAGTCAGAGGGCCTGACCTAGGACGCGTGGTCAGTGTGTGCACACGTGGTTGGGGACAATTGGACCCGCGCTGACGAGCGCGACCCCAGCTAGTTCTTGTTCTGTGTTCCGGGTTACTGTATGGTGTCCTTGTCTCCGCCTGGGGCATCACAGCGAGACACCTGAGGCTGTGGACTAAGTTGCCAGTGGACGCATCCGGCCTTGCTTCTGGTGGGTGTAGACACACTAAAATTGACATCATTTTGAGCATATCTCCTATCGCACTGTGATGCCCCATTTGACCCTCAAATCGACTTATTTGAGTGATTTTCCTCCTTTTTATTGAATATCCAACTTCCCCAAGCTTTCCACATGTTTTTCCATTTTTCTCCAGTTTTTTCTGAGCCATTTCTCCATTTTTTCGGGCCTTAAATCAAATGGGGGAAGGGACCCGGGCGTCATTTAAGTAACGCCCCGTCAGGGGGCGTCATTTCTTTAATTAGCGACCGTCTGTTCGGTCGTCAATTCTTGTTCAATTCCGAACTCCAGAAGCACCCCTTCCTTTCCTCACTTACACTCCTTTTTCACTTGGGAAAGAGTTCCTATGGCTTCTTAATATTGAAAGGACACTTGAAGGAAGGATCCCCCTTTCCATCCTACCAAAACTAAGTTTTCTAATTTTTTATGGAATTATTTCCGAATTTCCCTTCTTTCCTCATTTAACCTCCTTTTCCACTTGGGAAAGGGTTCCTATGACTTTCCAAGGTTGAAGGGACACTTGCCTAATGCTTATCTCTTCCAAATTCCAACTAAAACATGTTTTCTTATTTTCTCTTGATTTAATTCCGAATTTTACTTCCTTTCCTCATTTAATCTCTTTTTCCACTTGGGAAAGGGTTCCTATGACTTTCTAAGGTTGAAGGGACACTTGCCTAAGGTTTATCTCTTCCAAATCCAACTAAAACATGTTTTCTTATTTTCTCTTGGATTTAATTCCGAATTTCACTTCCTTTCCTCATTTAATCTCTTTTTCCACTTGGGAAAGGGTTCCTATGACTTTCCAAGGTTGAAGGGACACTTGCCTAATGTTTATCTCTTCCAAATTTCAACTAAAACATGTTTTCTTATTTTCTCTTGGAATTAATTCCGAATTTCACTTCCTTTCCTCATTTAATCTCTTTTTCCACTTGGGAAAGGGTTCCTATGACTTTCCAAGGTTGAAGGGACATTTGCCTAATGTTTATCTCTTCCAAATTCCAACTAAAACATGTTTTCTTATTTTCTCTTGATTTAATTCCGAATTTCACTTCCTTTCCTCATTTAATCTCTTTTTCCACTTGGGAAAGGGTTCCTATGACTTTCCAAGGTTGAAGGGACACTTGCCTAATGTTTATCTCTTCCAAATTCCAACTAAAACATGTTTTCTTATTTTCTCTTGATTTAATTCCGAATTTCACTTCCTTTCCTCATTTAATCTCTTTTTCCACTTGGGAAAGGGTTCCTATGACTTTCCAAGGTTGAAGGGACACTTGCCTAATGTTTATCTCATTCTAAATCCCACTAAAACATGTTTTCCTAATTTCCCTTGGAATTAATTTCGAATTTCAACCCTATAAATAGGACCTCTCTCTCCCTTGTGAAAGGAGGATAAAGATCAATTCAAGGGGAGGTGCTGCCGGATCAAAGGCTTAAGGAGGAAGACTCCCATGCACCTAAAAGCTTCATCCATGGAGTTCTTCTTCCTCTATTGAAGATTTGGAGCCTCTACATCCATGGAATTCTACATCCTCTTCTTCCTCTATTGAAGATCTTGAAGCCAATTGGAGAAACCACTAAGCTTTCCCCCTCCTATCTCTTATTTTTCTTTAGTTAATTGCATGCATCATTATTCCATCTCTTCCTTTTATTTCTTTTTATCTCCATGTTGAGATCTCCTTAGTGCAACACTTGCACACCTCCCTATTTGCATATCATTCATCATATCTCCCATACCCTTTTGCATAGGGGTTTAAAGGCCAAACACCAATAAGGTGTGTTCATATCCATGCTTTCTATGTCCATATTTACATTTGGATTTGATGCTACACATCTTGGTTTCTAATCCATGTTTGTTTATTGGTGTTTGTTAATTTTGCAAGGGTAATCAATCAAGGAAAACTCTCTTCATCGGCCGGCCGATAGAAAGAGAAGGTGCACTCACAATCTCCCCCACATTTAAGGTATTTATATCGCGATCCCTCCATTGATTATTTGTTATATCCTTTGAGGCCCTCGCGTCTCTGGCGATCACATTCCCCTTAGCATCCTCGCATGCTCCCCTTTTCTCCCTCTTTTCCCATTCTTCTTCTATTCATTTTTTCTTTTTCCCTTTTAATTGTTCTAAGTGGATTTCTTAGAATCTACAAATTGGCGATCACGGTGGGACCACCATTGTTTTTCTTTGATTACCCTTCCCCCTTTGCACCCTCGGTGCAACTCCCTTTGTGCTCCACATAGCACTTTCCTTTTTGTTTTATCACTTGTGCATCGCGTGCACATCCCCCTCCCCTTATGTGATTGCTAACTTGTTGGTTTTTGAAAAATTCCACTTTCTTATCTCTCCATCTTTTTAAAAAAAAAATTTTGGATGCCATGCTTCATATTATGTTGATTGCTATGATTTGTATGGCCATGTGAGTGTTTTACCTTATCTTTCTTTGGTTTGGCTCATATCATGGTTCATACTTTCTTTTCTTTGTCTTTTGCATTAGGACTTGCATTTAGGGCATTTGGCTTGGGAGACCTCCTCTCTCTATATTAGGATTTCACACACCCCCTTGGTGAAGGAAGGACCCTCCATTGAGCATTCCGTCTCTTTGGATTGGAAATTCCTAAACCAAGCCTCTATAAGTCCCCGCACCCGTGGATTCCCTCACGGACGCCGGGCAGGTTGTACCCTTGAAGTTCCCGAGTTTAGTTGGCCTATACGTGGTGAGAGAGTGTTCCTAGTTGGCATTGAAGTAATCATATTGAAACTAGGTTCCTCCCTCGTGTGAATCATTCCAAATCATTATAAAAAATCATTAATTCACCAAGGTTCAAACATAAAAAAAATCAAGGTAACCATTCCAACTTGTGTGCTTCTTTGCAAATTGTTTGCACATTAAATTACTTACATAATGGCTTACTTTGATAGACAAAACAACATGTTCAATTCAATTAATGTTCATGAGGGTGATCAACCTAGCACATCTTATTCCCCTCAATTCCAACATGTTCAACATAATTCTCACCATAATTCTTTCAAAGGACCACGTCCTCACTCTTATGGTGTTGCCCGACCCATGGGCAATGTCCAATCCAATGGTCTTTTAATCCAATTGCGAGCCACTATTCCCTCGGGACCGTCTCCTCCCAATGATGAGAAGGTTTCCCAAATCATTCATGCATTAGATCATCTCACCCCTCAACAGATCCAAGCCCTTAAGGCCGCCATTGAGGGTGCATCTCATTCCTCTCCTCCTCCTTCTAATCCTACACGGGTGGCCCATCACCCACCTCCCTCTTTTATTCCTACACGGGTGGCCCATCACCCATCTCCTCCTATTCATTCTACTCGGGTGGCCCATCACCCGCCTCCTTCTATTCCTCCTCCATCACGGCCCCAAGGCCCATTTATTCCTTGCAATCCGGCCCATCCGGGTTCTTCCATGGGTCGGCCCGTTAATTCTTCTCCACGGCCTTTTTATACGGCCCCTCCTCCTTCAAGGCCCTATCAACCTTCGGTTGCACAGGTCACACCCGTCCAGCAAACTCTCCTTGACAAAATCACTCTTATGGAGGAACAATTAAAGAGGGTTACGAGCCCGCGGCCCGCTCCTCCTACTCCAGTTAATTCTCTTCACGCTTTCCTGGATGACATTACCAAGATGGAGAGTGAATGGAAAGATAGGAGAGATGATTATGACTTTGGCACTTCAAGCAATCAAGAGCCGGCAATTGAAGAATCTGAAGCAATGTATGATGATGAAGCTATGCAGGCACCCCTTCCGAGTTTCCTTAACTTCCCGCTTCCTCCACTATCATTTGATGAACCCCCTGCTCAGGACGAAGCTACCATCCCTGATCCAACCCCCGTTTCCGAGACCTCTTGGTGTTACGATGATGGGTCGATACTCCAATCACCCACACCGGCGCATCTTGAGTCTCCTCCCACTCCTAACACCGCTCGCCCCGTCCGGAGTTTTCCCCGCACCAAACCTCCACCAGTTATACCTCCCCCAGTTACATCAACCTTCATATCATCACCCTCCCCTGAACCTTCCATCAAACCTCCACCAATGACACCTCCACCCATTAAACCATTAACCTTCACACCATCGGCCTCCATTGAACCCACCATTAAACCTTCCCCAATTAACATCCCACCACTTCAACCCTCCATTACCCCTTTAACCTCAAAACCCTCCACTATGCCTATAACACCTATTCCACCACATAACCCTTCACCTTTACCCGTGGCTAATCCTGAGCAGGATTCACCCTTTTTTGCACTCGAGCCAATCCCAACTGCTTCCGAGCAAAGGGAGAAACTCGACGTGTTTATACCTCCGCCTCCACTTATCCTTTCTCCAACGCCTTTCATTACGCCCCCACCATTCATGGAGCCTTCCGCCTCTGCTTCACCTCCCTCTACTACTCGGAAGGGGAGTGCTTCTACAAACACTTGTGCCGAGGATGATCAAGAGCTGCGAAAGAAGAATTTGGCCATGGCCGCGCTATTCAAAATGCAAGAGTTCATTTGCCGGATGCCAATCCGGGTTATTGTGCCAGGCATGATTGAAGAGGCCAAGTCACCGTCATGCCAAGCACTGATGCTGTGTAAGGGCCAGGCAGGGCACCCTCTGTTCCAACTTCCAAATCTTGAACCCCCGGGCAACATGATGCTTCTGAGCCCTACTTTCCAACTCCCTCACACCATTACTTTTCACCCTCCAAGGGAGTTGTCGTTTACTATTGAAGCTTCGTCATGGGCTTGTATTTCATCCATTAGGCCATTTGGCTGTATTCTTTCACTGCCGTGGAGGGGCAGTTATCTTGGTGCCGAAAGGCCTTCCGCTATTTCATCCACCTTCTTGTCTATCACATCTTTTCCATGGGCCATTCCCAGGGTTAGGAGGAGGATCTCGTCCTCTCGCCCTTCATATTCTCCATATTCTTTGCATCTCATTGCATTCGCGCATTCATTGCATTCATCGCATCCATCCCATTGCATGCATTTGCACCTCCTGCTTCCCGGGTTTCCAAACCCGTATCTTCCCCGCTTTCCGGCACCTCCGGATATTCCGCACTTCCCATCTTATTCATCTTCATCTTTTTATCCACTATCCCTGGGGCATCGCGTCCCTTTTCCTGCTATCTCCTTGGAACCTCCAGGAATTTTATCCCTCCTCTTTGGGCATCGCGCCCTTTCTAATTCATTCCTCCGGAACCTCCGGACTTTCCCCTCGGGCATCGCGCCCCTTTCCATTCTCCTCCTCCGGAACCTCCGGACCTTTCTCTCGGGCATCGCGCCCCTTTCCACTTTCCTCCTCCGGAACCTCGGACTTTCCCCTCGGGCATCGCGCCCCTTTTCATCTTCTTCCTCCGGAACCTCCGGACTTTCCCCTCGGGCATCGCGCCCCTTTCCATTCTCCTCCTCCGGAACCTCCGGACCTTTCTCTCGGGCATCGCGCCCCTTTCCACCTTCCTCCTCCGGAACCTCCAGATTTTCCCCTTGGGCATCGCGCCCCTTCTCATTTGCTACCTTCGGAACCTCCGGATTTTCCTCCTGATCCTCCTTCATTCCTCTCTCTTGGGTATCGCGCCCCTTTCTATATTCTTCCTCCGGAACCTCCGGATCTCCACCTGATTGTCTCCATCTTTTCCCCGGGCATCGTGCCCCTTTCCATTTGCTTCCTCCGGAACCTCCGAATTCTCTGTCTTATTCTCTCTATCATCTTCCAGGGCATCGTGACCCTCCTGATTTCATTCCCCCGAACCTCCGGACCCTCCATCTTTCTTCCGATTCATCTTTCTACTCCTCCGGGACATCACATCCTTCATTTTCTTCTTCCTTTTCCATCATCTTTTTCCCTATTTCTCCCCAGGGCATCGCATCCCTTCTTTCAATATTCCTCCGGAGCCTCCGGATTCCTCCTATCATGATTCTCCTCCTCTGCCTCCGGACCCTCCGGATCCACCTCTTTCCATCTACCAATTTCTTCTTCTGATTCCTCCTAATTCTGGGTCTGACCCAACTTCTTCCACATCCACTGCCTTGGGCATCTGCCCTTTCTCCCATTGCTTCCGAGGCTTTAGTCCTCACCCCTCTTCTTGATTTTCCGCTTCTTCTGTAGACTGTTCCATGTGATCAGGGTCTCCGCGCCTTAGTGAGGGAGTTCTAGCCCTCGCCTCTTTTCCTTTTCTCCTTATTCGTCTGAGTCTGGTTTGAGCACCACTCATTCTTGTTAAGCCACTCCCAAAATCTTTGCTTCCAATCCTTTTGACTGCCAAAGAGGACAAATCCCACGATGATCAACCTCGCCTCTGACAGCTGCTTCTACAAAGGTTGCAAGGTAACATATTGGCGTAAGTACGCATTTTAATGATATCATTTTCTCATTACTTCACGCATGATTTTCAAAATCAAGTGCTTCTTAACGAGATTAAGAGTGGTGTTTTAAACCTTTATCTTAAGCTTTTATTTAATTGAAATCATTCTCAAAAGAGTCCTTTAGGCTTATTTTTTTGCAGCACCTCTGGTTAATAAAAACCCGTGCTGGGAATTCAACATTCTCTCCCTGCTTGTTAAGAGTAACCCTTAGCTGGGCATCGCACACACTTCACGGCGTCCTTAGCCGGCTCCTTGGTTAGACACCGTTGCTACCTTGGCCATGCCATGAGTATATCTGAAAGTCTTTTCTCTTCTTTACTCGGCCGCATGCAGGGGCAAGAGGTTGACGGATGAGATGACCAACCTTGGTAATCCCCAATACGAGAGGAGTCTCAAATAGGGGCAGTCTTGACCCAAATTAAATGAGTTTTCATGATATACATTTCGCCAAAAGGGCTATTATGAAAATCAAGTCAAAATTTTGATAAAAGTAAAAGTATGAATTATGGCATGTCAAGAGTGGCAAAGTCCCCGCAGGGAAAACCCTGGTCGTATGCATGTCAAGGGTCTAAAAATTAAAGGCACAAAGCCCCGGCACAACAGACTACCTCTTTGAAGGGAACACCTTGGAAGTTCAAGTCCCGATATCTCCCATCCTGCACAAAGTTTATCCTCAATTATTCTTCTCTTCTCCCTCCAAGACCGAATGTTTCTCGGGTATGGCCTTGGTAGGGGCACCGTTGATCAAAGACGGTCGGTTATAGGATGCCACTTTCAATGCACGTCCAGCTTTGGGCAGTTTTTAGCGAAAAGGGAAGGAACAAGGACCCCTAGCCAGTGGTTCAAAACACCCTTTGATGCTGCATTAACAATGTCTAAGCCAAAATCAAACAAAAATTGAATATTTCCTGATCAAAATCCAACAAAAATTGAATATTTTCAAAAATTCATAAAAAATCAAAATATTTTCAAAATCCACATAAAAATTCATATATTTTTCAAAACTCATAAAAATTTGCATATTTCCAAAATCCAAAAATTTGCATTGTATTTTCTGATGGTGTTTTGCAGGAACAGCTTTGCAGAGACCAAAAACACGGGATGGGTCCTCTCTCTACTTATTGCTATCAATCTATTGATTCTTTCTCGATATTTTCATGACATGCCACCAGGGGCATTTTTTTTGATTATCATCTCCCTATATCATTCTGATTATCATATCTCATGATTATTCATCTCCAAATCTTTTTTAATCAACTCCTGCTAATTTCATCTGATCACTCCGCCGATGGGCATTATATCAGATCTTGATCATTCATCTCCAAATCTTGATTAGCCAGATTGTCTCCTCATGATAAAACAACAAACAATGCTATGATTTGACTTATGCTATTCATGCCATATACATGCTATAATTGATGCTTTGATGATTGCTATGCTTAAATGCCTTCTTCATTGTTTGTTATCTTTTATATCTTGGCTAATGAATTTTTGAGCGCAGGATAAGAAGCTCTTGGTCCCGCCGACTGGGCATCATCATCAAAGTCCCACGGTGCTTGCAGCTCATTTCTCAGTTCCCATGCTTATTGATATCACCATCTCCCTGTATGCATTCTACTATATGTTACATATGTTACTAGATTATATCAAGGACCTTGTGGCTTTGGTAAATCTGGGATTTGAGTTCCCCTTCATCAAAAACAATGATGATTCCAGAGAAGTCTTAGTCACACGGATAGGCCGTTGAGCCGTCCAAGACTGGGGACGATGGTTCCCTTTTTACGAGTTGGTGCGTGGATAAACGGGCTTCGGCTTAGTATCAGCTCGCAGAATTGGTTTCTTGACCCAGTCTGGGCAGTTTAACAATATTATCCTTGATTATATTATATTTTCATTTGTTATTTTCCCTTTAGCCCAGCATGCATTCATGTAGGACTTTGAATTAACGTTGGAAAATCATTCTGATAAGCTGATATTGAGAGTTGAATTGATCTTAATCTTTCTCGATATGAGATTTTCATTGCCGAATTGGATCCTCAGTTCGTTTTATCGCTGTTTTGGGTCTTTTCTCGAGAACTCCTTGTTTGGATTTTTATCATCTTATTTTTTCAATCATTCCCCTTGATCCACCTTGGCTGCAGCACGTCCACATTGGCTGGTAACCGCTCCCCAATGGTGAAATCTACAGGTTTGTGACCTGGGGTACTTCCACCGCGCTGGAAGTTGATCATTTTATTTTATCTCCTTCGTGCACCGCGTGCACATCTCCCCTTTTATCCAAATATTGTTGATTTCGTTGGATTTCCCGAGATTTACTTCATCTCGAGCTTTTGATTTCATTCTCATCAAGTGATGTTGATTGCGTGTCTCATCACACCTTGGCATCTACTTTTCAGTTCGCTCTCACTTCATTCCATTCCATTCCATTACATTCCATGTTGCTTCACTTCATTCTATTCTATTTCATTCCGTGTCACTCCCTTGCAAAGCAGATGCCAAGGCGGGGCAGCTGTAGACACACTAAAATTGACATCATTTTGAGCATATCTCCTATCGCACTGTGATGCCCCATTTGACCCTCAAATCGACTTATTTGAGTGATTTTCCTCCTTTTTATTGAATATCCAACTTCCCCAAGCTTTCCACATGTTTTTCCATTTTTCTCCAGTTTTTTCTGAGCCATTTCTCCATTTTTTCGGGCCTTAAATCAAATGGGGGAAGGGACCCGGGCGTCATTTAAGTAACGCCCCGTCAGGGGGCGTCATTTCTTTAATTAGCGACCGTCTGTTCGGTCGTCAATTCTTGTTCAATTCCGAACTCCAGAAGCACCCCTTCCTTTCCTCACTTACACTCCTTTTTCACTTGGGAAAGAGTTCCTATGGCTTCTTAATATTGAAAGGACACTTGGAGGAAGGATCCCCCTTTCCATCCTACTAAAACTAAGTTTTCTAATTTTTTATGGAATTATTTCCGAATTTCCCTTCTTTCCTCATTTAACCTCCTTTTCCACTTGGGAAAGGGTTCCTATGACTTTCCAAGGTTGAAGGGACACTTGCCTAATGCTTATCTCTTCCAAATTCCAACTAAAACATGTTTTCTTATTTTCTCTTGATTTAATTCCGAATTTTACTTCCTTTCCTCATTTAATCTCTTTTTCCACTTGGGAAAGGGTTCCTATGACTTTCTAAGGTTGAAGGGACACTTGCCTAAGGTTTATCTCTTCCAAATCCAACTAAAACATGTTTTCTTATTTTCTCTTGGATTTAATTCCGAATTTCACTTCCTTTCCTCATTTAATCTCTTTTTCCACTTGGGAAAGTGTTCCTATGACTTTCCAAGGTTGAAGGGACACTTGCCTAAGGTTTATCTCTTCCAAATCCAACTAAAACATGTTTTCTTATTTTCTCTTGGATTTAATTCCGAATTTCACTTCCTTTCCTCATTTAATCTCTTTTTCCACTTGGGAAAGGGTTCCTATGACTTTCCAAGGTTGAAGGGACACTTGCCTAATGTTTATCTCTTCCAAATTCCAACTAAACATGTTTTCTTATTTTCTCTTGATTTAATTCCTAATTTCACTTCCTTTCCTCATTTAATCTCTTTTTCCACTTAGGAAAGGGTTCCTATGACTTTCCAAGGTTGAAGGGACACTTGCCTAATGTTTATCTCATTCCAAATCCACTAAAACATGTTTTCCTAATTTCCCTTGGAATTAATTTCGAATTTCAACCCTATAAATAGGACCTCTCTCTCCCTTGTGTAAGAGATCAAGATCAATTCAAGGGGAGGTGCTGCCGGACCAAAGGCTCAAGGAGGAAGACTCCCATGCACCTAAAAGCTTCATCCACGGAGTTCTTCTTCCTCTATTGAGATTTGAAACCTCTACATCCACAGAGTTCTCTTCCTCTATTGAAGATTTGGAGCCTCTACATCCATGGAATTCTACATCCTCTTCTTCCTCTATTGAAGATCTTGAAGCCAATTGGAGAAACCACTAAGCTTTCCCCCTCCTATCTCTTATTTTTCTTTAGTTAATTGCATGCATCATTATTCCATCTCTTCCTTTTATTTCTTTTTATCTCCATGTTGAGATCTCCTTAGTGCAACACTTGCACACCTCCCTATTTGCATATCATTCATCATATCTCCCATACCCTTTTGCATAGGGGTTTAAAGGCCAAACACCAATAAGGTGTGTTCATATCCATGCTTTCTATGTCCATATTTACATTTGGATTTGATGCTACACATCTTGATTTCTAATCCATGTTTGTTTATTGGTGTTTGTTAATTTTGCAAGGGTAATCAATCAAGGAAAACTCTCTTCATCGGCCGGCCGATAGAAAGAGAAGGTGCACTCACAATCTCCCCCACATTTAAGGTATTTATTCGCGATCCCTCCATTGATTATTTGTTATATCCTTTGAGGCCCTCGCGTCTCTGGCGATCACATTCCCCTTAGCATCCTCGCATGCTCCCCTTTTCTCCCTCTTTTCCCATTCTTCTTCTATTCATTTCTAATTAACATCCCACCGTGATCGCCAATTTGTAGATTCTATTAAAATCCACTTAATGAAAAATTAAGAATGAATAAATAAGTATGAAATAGCACAAATAAGCACGAGGTGCTAAGATGGAGTTGTGATCGCCAGAGGGATTACCTCAATAAGAAGAAAAAGTGATCGCGTATACCTGGTGGAATTTGAGACTGCGGGATGGATGTGGATTTCTCCTCCAACTTCAATCGGCCGGCCGATGAAGTGGGTCTTCTTAGTTGATTACCTTGCAAAACGGACAATGAAAGACAAGCAAAAGAAAGGGGATCAGCCAAAGTGCAGTAGTATCAGTCAAGAACCAACATAAAAATGATGAAAAGACATCAACATGCGCACCTTCTTTTTTGTTTTCTTTTTAAAACCCCTAGCAGAGAACTAGGGAAGGAGCTAATATGCTAGATGCAGTAAAAGAACTGACGATAGGAGATAGTGATGATGACAAGAATATGATGAACAACAAACAGGCTATATATATATATCGCCCTGCTCTCCCTGACGAGAGTAAAGGGAACCAGAGAGACGCTGGACGGATGCAGAGGGATGAAGAAAAAAAAACAATGCTCGAAGGAGGAAGCTCTGCGCGCTTGAATACTTAAAAATCTTCAACCTTTTGAGTTGTTGTTGTTGTTAACCTTTTACACGATCAAACCAGATTTTCCTTTATAGTGTCAATCGGATGTGATCAAACAAGGGAATTGATAAGAACGGGTAATGAGGCATCCAAGGAAGGATTAAGATCGGGCAAGAGTCCAAAGACAGCAGGGAACTGTGAGGGAAAGATGGAAAAAGGAAGGACTCTGGAGTGAAACACGCCTTGCGTCAGGGCGTCTTTTTATGAATTGACGACCTTCACAGAGACGTTTCTTGAAACACGACCTAGGAAAGGGCGTTTCTTCGTGGATTTAATTTTGGAAATGAAAACTTCCTCCGTTTGGAAACTGAGATAACACGCCTGAGATAACGGCGTTAATTAAAATCACGCCCTGAGGAAAGGCGTTACTCACAAGATGCCTTTTATTTTGAAAATAGGTAATTCCAGAAATTAAGGGATAACACCAGGAATTGACGCCCTCACCTACGGTCGTCCCTTCTTTGAAAACGCCCTACAACAGGTCGTTATTTTTGAAATTAACGCCCTTAATCAAGTCGTGACTCACAAAAATACAGGAAAAATGCAGAAAAACTCACAAAAATAGAAAAACTTTATGTTATAGGAATATTGAAGTCCACTTGGGGCATTTATATAATAACATGAGATTTGATCAACAAAACGTCAATTTCGGCGTGTCTACAGCTGCCCCGCCTTGGCGTCTGCTTTGCAAGGGAGTGAGACGGAAATGGAGCGAAGTGTAATGAAAGGAATGAAGTGGAACGAACTGATAAGGAGACGCCAAGGTGTGATGTGACACGCCTCAGACACTAAGCATTGGAAATTTTTCCAAGATTCTGAATGAAACAACTCTGAGTGGTTCCAAGGAAACAATCGATTTGTTGGATAAAAGGAGATTAAACTAAATAATAAAGGGTGTGCGCGTGGGCACGACAGGGAAAGACCATTGGAGAGCAATTACCAGCCAATGTGGACGTGCTGCAACCAAGGTAAATTTTGCAGAAAAGTAAAGAGAATTGGGATAAAGATCCAACAAAAGGAACACTTTCAAGGAATCAGCCTGAATAGCCTCAAATAGAACGAAGTACTTGATTTGGAATGGAATATCTCATGTCAACTTAATCGAGAGCGAGTGAACTTCATTATTGCCATAATATGAAGATTTTCAGCATGAAACTCAAAGTCCTACATGATGCATGCTGGGCTAAAAGAAAAGGTTAAAACAAACTAAAAAATAGAAAATAATCAAGGATAATATTGCTAAGCTGTTTAGGTCTGGTCAAGAATCCATATTCTGAGCTAACACTAAGCCGAAGCCCGTTTGTCCACGTATCAACTCAGAAAGTGGAACCATCGTCCCAAACTTTTAACAGCTCGACGGCCTATCCGTGTGATCAAGATTTTCCTGAAATCGTCATCGTTTTTGATGAAGGGGAACTCAAATTTCAGGTTCATCAGAACCACAAGGTCCTTGACATAATATAATAGCGTAGATATCATATAGTAACAATGCTTACAAGAAACAGATACAAGGTGGCAAGATGTTGCTCCAGTGAGTGATCCAAACGCCTCGAATCCTGCAAACTTCTGCACTTTGAAACTTATTAGACTTCATTTATCAATTCAGAATATGACATGATCATAAGTGCTTAATCATAAACAATTTCATCAAATAATAGCACTTAAGTTCATCAAAAGCGTGTAAAGGTCAAAAATCCATAAGCCAATAAAACACGCCTAAGAATAGGGCGTTAACATCATTAAACACGCCGTTCCATAGGTCGTTAATTATTAAAACACGTCCTACTCAAAGGCGTCACCAAGAAGGGAAGCTTAGAAGAAACACGACCTCATCAAGACACGACCATGCCAAATGTCGTCTCATCAAAAAAATACGCCCTTTCAAAGGGCGTAACCAACAGAGAAAGCTTGGAAGAAACACGACCTTATCAAAGGCGTTACATTAAACACGACCATGCCAAGGTCGTTAAATCAAAAATACACGCCCATACACAAGGCGTGAATTAGCCCGATCCTCCGTTTCTAAATCGAGAACATAGTCCTTAACCCAATCAAACTTCTATCTTCGGGGCTCTTTAGGACTCTTCAAATCCTTATAAAACGGCAGACTTTCTTAACCAAATCATCAGAATTCTTCTGCGGCCGAACTGCTCCGTTTCTTTCTTTTTCTGCTGGCCTCTTATTCTCTTCTTGCTTCTGTTGTCAACTGCTGGCGGCGATGGACAGAATAGTGAAGAAACCTAAGATTTCTACTCCTAGAATCTCTGAAATACAAGGGCACATAAGCAATCGAATTGCTTTGAATCAGGTAAGCTTTAATTTCCTTTACTGTGTATGTAACCCTTCATTGTTCCGTCGAACTACTCACTTATTTCTTTGTTGCTGAACTCTTCTGTCCAATACTTCATATGCTCATGTACCTCTTTTTTTGTTTTCTTCCTCTCTTCTCACAGGAGTACCCAAATCTTCCAGGGGCTAGAAGATATGTCCAAATCGAATGGTTGCCCCTCATTCTCTCCAAATTCACATCAGACATGAGGGTATATGTAGCTAGATGGCATCTCTTGGGGTTGATAACCCATGTCAAGCATTATGATCAAATCCACATAGATTGGGCTGCCATAGGAGCATTGATTGAGACATGGCATCCTTCCACCCATACTTTCTTATTTTCCACTTTTGAGGCCACCATCTTGCTGGAGAAAGTAGAGATGATCCTAGGCTTGAAAAAGATGAAACACGGAGAAGAAGAAAAGATGGCCATCATGCCAAGGCCCATCTCCTCCCACGAGTTGCTAACCTCGTTAATACCTAGCCCGAATATAGTGAACCAAATCAAGGTCACTAAAGGAGTTAACCTCTTGAAGCTCGCCTCGTGGGTGTACAAGAGAGCGGATCAAGCTAAAGAGGAAGAGGAGATAGAAAGAGTGACCAAAGCCTTCGTGGTGTGCTTGGCAGGAGCACTCCTATTCCCATCCACGGAGGACTTTCTAGAGGAGTCCCAATTGAGCGCAGTGGTGAGCTTATGGGAAGAAGAGAGAGTTGGACCGGCGATCCTAGCATATCTCTATAGCGGGCTTACAGCGGCGTCCATGGGAAGGCCCATTTACGGGTGCATGCTAGCACTCTCAAGTTGGGTTGATCTACACTTCAAATTCGACTCATGCCACGAAGCCCAACAACCCTCAAGAATTTTCTCAAAGAGCCCACTCTCATATATAACCGGCTCATTAGGTATAAGCAATAGAGTGACCAACCGAATTCCTCAAATCAAGAAGAGAGGGGATTGGAGGGAGCACTTAAAGGTAATGCCAAAGAATCTTTTTACTTGCGCCCCGGGTGTATTCAAAATGCAGGAACTTCGTGCACGCTTCTCCATCGGGACGGACCTTCGTCTTATCGGTGCTTCGGACTTCGTTTTATATAATGCACACCGGTGCCTTCCTCAGCTTGGGCTCCCAAGGCAACACTTAGAAGACATCTCTCATCTTCCTCCAATCAAATCAAGGGATCTAGGCAACAATGAAGATGGTGAGGAGGTTATCACCATTCAAGCTTTATGGAGGCTAAGCAAGCTTCATCAACCTGTAGAAGACTTGGACGAAGACAAAGAACAGTGGAAAAATTATGTAACTTCATTGAGAAAATTAAGGCCCAAAGTGGCTCATTAGTCATTGTAGTTCCTCTTTTCAAAATAATAAAGATTGTTTTCTGATTGAGCCAACTGCCACTGTGATTATGATCGAAATCATCCAAAAAACTGTGTTTCTGTTGTGAATAACGCCTCCAAGAGCGTCGCGAATTAACAAATACACGCCTTATTTCAAGGCGCTTCAATGGGCCCATCGTCAACAATTGACGCCTGCGACAGTGGGCGTTACTTTGAATAACGACCTCAAGAAAGGCGTGAACAGATTCAAACCCAAAAGAATATAATCGTTGACTCCTCAAAAATAACGCCTTTTCCATAGTCACGTTTCAAGAATAACACGCCTTTACAAAAGGCGTTACTTCAAACAGCAATGATGACTTCCCTTACATCAATCAACGCCCATTCAATGCGTCTGACGACGGTTATCGTTCCCCATGCAAAACAAATTAACGCCTTAATCATCGTCGTCAACTTTCATAAAACGCCCAAGGGATGGTCGTGACTTCCATTACAAACGCCTTTCTTAAGGGCGTGTCTCATTTTCGAAACCCAAAAGCCGTCGGGCCCCCTCTTCTTCCTCCTTCCATTCTCATTTCACCCCTTTTCTCTGCAAACCCTAACCGAAGCCCCCCCCCCCTCCAAAGCCTCTCTCTCAATCTCCTCTCTCTCATTCTCTCAAACATTCTCTCAATCTTAGCCATGGCCAAACGCCAAAGAGTCAGCGCCCCAGATGTGGTCGATCTCGATGCCTCCCACGCCCAAGAGGAAGAACTTTCCGTGGAGGAGCTCGCCATCGTGGCTTTTGAAGAAGAGCCGGCGACGGCCGGCGGCGACGAGGCCGACGGAGCAACAGCAGATGCAGAAGAAGCAGACGGTGGAGAAGAAGAAGGAGAAGAAGAAGGAGAAGAAGAAGGACCGCCGTGCACGGCGGCGGTCGCTCCCCGGGGGCAACTCCGGCGGCCCAGACGGCCACTGCCACGGCCACAACCCCAGAAACACAAGAAGGTAGGTTCCCCCTCCCCAATTCCATTTTATTTTATTTTATTTATATTTTTCTTGATTTTTCATGGCCATCGGGGACGAAATCTGCAACCCAGAAAAAACACGCCCCCATCGGGGGCGTTACTCATAAACGAAACGCCCTAATCCAGGGCGTTAATTATTTTTAATTTCTGAAAATTAATTATCCTTCATGAAAAACGCCCTGAAGCATGTCGTTTCTTAAAACTTATGATTTTTCATGAATTCCATGCTCATTAAACAATTTCCAAAAATATTTTCATGAATTATTTCGCATGCTGTCAGTTATTTGATTTTTCTGTTAAATTGAGAAACCCACGCCCTCCAGTAGGGCGTTAATTCAACAAGAGACGCCCAAACCAGAGGGCGTCGCTTCATTCATTAACGATTCAAAAATAACCACCTTTAGGAAAACGCCCTACCCCAGGGCGTTAATTCAACAAGAAACGCCCATCACCGAGGCGTGATTAGAAATATGTGTCAGAAATAGCGAAACAGCCACCAAAATACGCCTAAGACTGGGGCGTGATTAACATAAAAAACGCCCTCAGTAAGGGCGTTACATTAAAGTTCATTCTGAAAAACGCCCCCCACCGGGGCGTGAATTTATCAAGAAACGACCTGAGGGTGGCCGTGAATTCCAAAAATGCTAAAATTCAATATTTAACCCAAATCAAATGTAATTCCACATGGATACTCAAATAATTAAGAAAATAATTCTCTTTTAATACCTGCAGGGGTTGATGAGGACCCGTATCTCATGGGTCATGGTCTGGACAGCATACCAGGGTCTCCCCGACTTCCAAAGGGTTAGGGTAGAGGCCATGGGGTTTGGGGCTTTTCTATCCATCGAGCCTTTTAGACCTGACCTAGCACTGATCCAGGTTTTGAGGGAGAGATGGGATAGGGTTAGCCGGACTTTTCTGATGCCCTGGGGGCATATGGTTCCTAGTTTAGAGGATGTAGCCAGGATCACAGGTTTACGGGTGGATGGTGAGGCCGTGAGTGGGTTCACCTATTCTGACTATACGGAGATGGTCCAGAGGCTACTAGGGCTTGAGATGGTCTATGTGGGACCTAGTGAGTGTAGGACCATTTTCCGTACGGACCTGACTACGGTGATGGGTCTAGGAGATGCCAGGCATAGGTCGGGGGAGACCTTAGGTGAGTTTGCACAGCGACTGACCGACGGGGTGAGAGCGGCATGCTGCCAGGACCCGACTGACCATGAGAGAGCGGATCGAGACCTGAGGAGGTTCCTGCTGCTGCTGCTCGGGAGATTATTGCTGGGGACGAAAGCCGATGTCATCAACTACCGCTTCTTAGGCATCCTTGAGGATCTGGAGACGGTTGGCACATATGCTTGGGGAGAGGCCCTGCTGGCGCATTTGATGGCCGATCTGTCCACAGGGACAGGCCGTGAGACGACCGTCAGTGGCTTCTCACCTCTTCTTCAGGTATGCAATTTCTCATTTCTTATCTTTTCTTTGTTATGATGCATGTGAATATAGTACTAATTGCAATGCATGGATGCAGGTGTGGAGCCACCTATACATGCCGATGGGGCGCGTTGACCCACGGCCAGGAGCTGAGGGATCCTTCCCCCTGGCGCGAGGCTGGGTGCCTGTTATCTTTGGCGCCCCACTTGACTACGAGTTGTGGGTTCTACGGAGAGAGTTCCGCGACTTCCCTCCCTCGCTGGTATGTATGAATGAATGATATGCATTTCTTTTTGTTGTTTATTTGAATATGATGAAATGATAATGATGCGTGTTCATGAATGCAGGTGCAGTGGAGACCATATGAGGGGATGACCGATGAGGGCCAGCCTTGGGTCGTATCGGGGCGACCTCGCTTCGGGCGTGAGCTGTGGCTACACTGCTTGAGCGAGATTGAGCCGTTACGGCTTCGGCTGGTGATGAGGACCCTGGGCCTGCCCCAGGAGTGGATCGAGGTCGGAGAGCCTCGAGGGATTGGCAAGAAGACCCGCGGTCGCACCAAGACGACCGACTGGAGGGTGCGATTCGAGGAGCAGTACGCCGACTGGCAGCGAGGTGGGACAATGCACCAGGTTAAAAAGTCCAGCTGAGGGGAAAACCAGTCAGAGGGCCTGACCTAGGACGCGTGGTCAGTGTGTGCACACGTGGTTGGGGACAATTGGACCCGCGTTGACGAGCGCGACCCCAGCTAGTTCTTGTTCTGTGTTCCGGGTTACTGTATGGTGTCCTTGTCTCCGCCTGGGGCATCACAACGAGACACCTAAGGCTGTGGACTAAGTTGCCAGTGGACGCATCCGGCCTTGCTTCTGGTGGGTAGGGACTCCCGTCACGTGAGTCGTGACTCTCCTATTTTTGAGTTTCATTTCCCGTCTGCGAGACGTGGTTCCCCCGACTGTTTCAAAGAGTGTTCCCGAGGTAGAGGTCTAGGGGTTTTTCGGTGAGCGTCACTGAGGGTTTTTTTCCTAGACGGTGTTAGGTCCACGACTGCGAGGTCGTGATTGTTTCTTCTGGCGGCGTAGCCAGAGGTTCTCCCATCAGTTCGGTAGTCCCCCGAATATGAGATCAGGGCATGTTTTTCTGATACCGTTAGAGTAGCTATAGTGCCGAGTTTTGATCGGCCTCCGGTTCGCTGTTCCTGTTGTAGTTGTTGCCGCTTTCCTTTCCGCTACCGCCGTTGTTCTCGGTTGGGGTTCCGCGGGATCCCTGTAGACACGCTAAAATCGATACTATGTTGAGTAAATCTCATGTCACGACATGATGCCCCAAAGTGGACTTCAATATTGGCTTAATAAGAAGTTTTTCTGGTATATTTGTAATTAGCGACCGTCGGTAGGGCGTCATTTAATAGACGACTCTACGGGTGTCATTATTCCAATCAATTGACGATCGTTCGTGCAGGCGTCATTTCCCGATTTTACGAATTCTATTCAAAATTAAATGCAAGGAATTAACGTCTGGTTTGCAGGCGCTCATTAATTGGCACCATTATACGAAGGAGTCATTTCCTATTTTTAAAAATGGAAAGTCATTTATTTCTATAAATTAATCCAGGAAACAACAACTGCTAACAGGTCATCATTTTAATTAGCGACTACCATGATGTTGTCATTTAGCTTCCGTGTCCGTTCCTGCTACTGCTTCCTCTTAGAGCAATCCTTCTATCTTTTGAGCTCAAACCTTTCCATGGAGGTAAATCCATATTGTGGAAGATTATCCCTAGTTTTAATCCCATTAGAACTAGGTCTTAAACTCTATAAATACCTTCCCTTGAAGGCCACCCGCGAGGGGAGATTTCCTGTTAGAAAGAGAGAGACTTTTGTTTAAAAAAGAGAGAGAGTTTAGAGCCTTGTTCGTTTGACTAACAAATCTTTTGTAGGGGTTCCTTGCTATGTTCTCACGGTCTTCTTCCTGCTACGGTCGAACTCTCTCTTCCTCTTTTCCCTTTTCTGCTGTAGCAACAGTAGAAAGGCCCCTCTCCCTTCTCTTTAATTTTCTTTTATCTCACACGCACACTCTAGCTATTTTTGCCAGAAATCACTCATCATATATCATCACGTATCACATATATCTATAGCTACATATTCTTACTTGCTTGCATCCATAGCATACTTTTCCATCCTTTACTCCTCCTTAGGGGTTTAAAACAAAACAGACAAGGTGTGTTCATGCCCATGCTGCATAGTCTTATTTCTTTAGAGCATTGACACTACACACTTTGGCTAATCAATTGTTGCTTTGCTTGTCTTTGCTTGTCTTTGCTTGTCTTACAAGGGTAATCAAGATAAGAACCCCCTTCATCAGCCGACCGGTAGAAGGAGGAAGAAAAGGATTCACAATCATCTCCGCTTCTTCACAGGGTACATGCGATCACCCTTTTATTTTTGAGGTAACCCCTCTGGTGATCACACTCCTTTAGAGCATCACATGCTCTCTTTTTCCTTTTCCTTATTTCCCACCACATATCATATCTTTTCTATCTTTGCTTTCTTTTAAGAAATTAAATTTCCTTTCTTTTAATGTCTATGTGACACGTTCATAAATTGGCGATCACGGTGGGACTCTTGCTGTTTTTATTTTGATTACCACTCCTTCGGCACCCACGTGTGCCCCTCCCTTTGGCACCCTCGCGTGCCCCTCCTTTGGCACCCACGTGTGCCCCTCCTTAGTGCTCCACGTAGCACACTCCCTTTGTGCACCATGTGCACACCTCCCACTAGATTAGCCAATTTTTAAACCGTCCATAGCATTTTTAAGAAGACAATTTGATTTCTGTTAGCTTTTACATCACTCTTGGTTCTCTAAAATTGATTAGCGACTGCTCTCCAGCTGCCATTTCCATAATCAGCGACCGCTTACACAGGCGCTGTTTGCATTATTTTCGGTATTATCATTATTTTTTTATAATCAACGCCCCTCCACAGGGGTGTCGTTCACGCATTCAACGCCTAACTCTAAGGCGTCAATTCTTCAGTTACTGTTGATTCTTTTTATACGGCGGTCACTGTTCACTGCTAATTGACGCCCCTTCACAGAGGCGTTATTTACATATTCAGTGCCTCACACCAAGGTGATATTCCGCTTTACTGTTCATTGATTCATCGCGGTTGACCGTGATCAGCGACTGTCATATAGACGCTATTTACTGAGATAGTGACTGCTGTCAGGTTGTCATTTTGTTCTATTTTCACAGAACCTTGATTTTACTATTATCTTCATCTGCCTGCTGCATTTATTGATTATCTGCTATTGCTGATTGATTTGCCTGCATTAGCCTGCATTCTAGGGCATTTGGTTGAGAGACCTCCTCTCTCTACACTTCTAGGATTCCACACCCTTTTCTTGGAATTGTAAGGACCCTCCATTGAACATTCCGTCTCTTTAGATTGGAAATTCTTTTTCCAAGACCTCTGTAAGTCCCTGCACCCGTGGATTCCCTCACGGACGCCGGGTTGGTTGTACCATTTGAAGTACCCGGAGTTTAGTCAACCCATCCGTTGGTAAGGAGAGAGAAAGAACTTAGTTGACCCGGAGATTACACTCAAATTTGAAATTAGGACCCACATTGAAGAGAGAGAATTGGTTATACCTTTAAAATCCATTTTAATCTCAAATAAAATCTTAAAATCCTGGGTTCATTACAACTTGTGTGAACAATTTGCGTGATTGTTTCTTACTTATACTTGTTGGCTCGAGATATTTTCCTTGCCTTAAACATGCAACTTCGTTCAGGTAGAATCATTAACATAGCCAACTATGAGTACTCTTATGATGGTTATGAGGAGGGTCAATTTGACCCATCCTATGAGGTTCCCCCTTAAGATTCCACCCATTATGAGGAAAACTATTCTCCCTCTCATGCTTATTATTCTCAGGTCCATGTGGTGGACACTACTACGCAAGGGGATGAGCCTCCCTCCCAAGCTCAACCCGTCATCCAAAATACATCTAGGGACGCTCCCTCATCTTTCAATCTCAATGATCTTATTCACGATTTGTCTCAATTGGATGATTCTCAACGTTAGGCGGTCCAGGCTGCTTTAAAAGGGAAATCCGTCCCGTCATCCTCAAACCCTCCTCAGGCCGCGGGTGGCCATCCATCCCCCAAGGACCAGGTGGTCTCACACAACATTCCTTCACGTCCACCAACTCCTGTCATGGTTACGCCAGCTCAACCGGCAAGCCACTCAGTGGTTAGGTCCCAATATCCTCCACCTCCCCAATTTTTAAGGAGGCCTATGCCGAATCCGTTCCCCTCCAATCCGGCCCCAGTTGAGTCTGATACCAACACCATACTCCTCCAGAAGATAGCTAGTATGGAGGAGCAACTTAAGAAGGTTACGGCACCGAAGAATGCTCCGGAGATTATTCTCCCTACTTTGTCAGATTTTCATTTGCCTCCCTCCGAGATGCCAAATTTCCGGCGCTACAATGGAACGGGTAACCCGTTCATTCATCTGAAAGATTTCATGTATGAGACATCCTTCTGGCAGGATAATAAGACCTCCCTGGCCTATCTCTTTAGAAGGTCTCTAGATGGTCCGGCACTTGAATTGTAGTGCCCCAGAATTTATATAAATAATTTTCAAATTATAAAATAATTTTCTAGAATTTATAAAGGCCTAAATATATTAAATAATGGATTTTGAGACTAATAAGTCATTAAAGGCCCAATTAGGTTAAATAATTAACCAAGCCTAAGTACACATCATCTAAGGCCCAAAAACCATTAAGTTTGGCCCATGTTCTAGAAGGTTATTTAGATTATTTAAGGATAAAAACAAATTATATAGATAATTATATGGATAAATGAATAAAAGAGTTTTATTAATTTAGAACTCTGCATATGTTGACTGTAACGGTCTATCGCGAGACCGTCACATTCACCTAACGCGCCTGTGTTAGACCGTTACACTCTGCAGATTCCGTAAGAGGAAGAAGTTGTAAAAGGTGGAAACTTGATGATCTTATCCACTAGGGATCGACTTGAGAGAGTTCATAACACCACTAAGGACTCTTAGAGATCAGGTTTTAACAGATTAAGGACTCTAGAATCGATCTAATCTTCAAACCCTAGCTAGCACCCTATAAATAGGACCTAGTTCTGAACTGCGCGACCCTTACTTTTGCTCGTGTGGAATCAAGGTAAGGAGTCGTAATCTCGGGTAAGTTCTTTAGAAGTATTTGTTTGCAATACTTTAGACTAACTCCTCTCCAAATTTCACGTCTTTAGGTCAAGAGGTCATGGAGTTAGAGCCCAAGGAAGTTGCTGAAAAATCACAGGAAGAAGGGAACTAGGGTTCAGTGTTCAGACCATAATTAGAAGTTTAAAGCCTAGACAAGAGGTAGGTTATCTCATGAACGGCGAAAATAACTTTATAAGACTAAAATCCCTCTGATTTGATTGAATTTCATGCATGGTAGATCATCAATTTCATGTTTTACTAGTTCTATGCATTACATGCATCTCTTAGCCCTAATTGGAAATTTTAAAAGATGTATCTTGTCTATTCACTGGAACCCATGCATGTAGATAGCCTATACTTCGTTATCATGTCTAAGGATAGTCATAGTATTTGATTTTTAGATATGATGTGAGTTGATCACTTGGTTTCATATCGTTTTCGGTCAGCAGACTCTCTAACGCATCAGCGTAGGACCGTCACACTCATGTAACGGCCTTACGATGAGCCGTCACGGCTCTGCTGTATATTTTTATTCACTGTTAACTCTGACGCATCTATGTAGGAGCGTTACGTCTGTGTAACGGCTGATCGACAGACCGTCACAGTGACTGTGACGCACCATTGCTAGACCGTCAGATACCTGATGTTCTGTCAACTCGAGATAGAATAAGGCTTGTCAATTTTACTTATTGTTAAGCCTAGTTATCTAAGTTTAAATCTGTTAATGTGATCTTGGAATTACTCAATCGTTCATGATAGGTATAGCATGATTTTGGTATCTTAAATGTCATTTTAAGGATATGTTAACTTCATGCCAAAATTCTATAGTTTTGTATCCTAAATCATGGTTTTAAATAATGCATTGACGGAGTTTTATCATGATTTATACATTGATACACATTCTATCTCTATCAATAGAGTCATTTCTATAAGTACATGGCACATATTCTGGTATGTTGTCCATTAGATCACACTTTGCACTATAGGAACATATTCTTGGACATGAGGACCTCTCTATTGGATATCCCTTCCAATGGACTAGAAAATCTTGTTTCAAGGCCTCCGTAATTCTCCGTGAGCCTGGGATTCTCACTAGGACGCCGAGTTGGTTGTACCATTGAAGCCCATTGATTAGATTACACTATCGATGCTTTCTGGTTTTCAGTAATGTAACGGCTCTGCATTGGACCGTCAGACACATGTAACGGCCCAATATACGACTGTCACATTCATCTGAGGTTGAATTCTTGATTCTGGATTCAGACAAATGTATCGGTCCTATACTAGACCGTCACACAATGTAACGGCCCAGTGAATGACCGTCACATGACTTGAGTATCTCAACCCAAGGTTTGACCAAGGGTTGACATTTCAATGTTTCTAGATAACCCTTGATGATCTAGAACCTATCATATTACTTAATAGACTTATTATAATGAATGAAAGTTAAGAGAATATGACGGAATCGGCTTCAACAACAGTATCAAATATATATCTCTGTTTAATCGTCTCTTGTTAATTGGGCTTCATGTTTGGGTCAAATGGGCCATGTTTGATGTTTTGTAGTAATTATATCCCCAACTATTATGTAAGAGTCTTTTTATTTGTGTCTTTTAGTCTTCCTAAGGTAGTTATGAATGGTAGGAAGTAGGTGTTAGGTGAGTTGTCTTTTGATTTTCTTTATAGAGTCTATAAAAAGGGTCATGTAGTCTTTCTTTAAGGAATGAAGTGAATCAACAATTTTTGGAAAAGCTACCTCCTACGTGAGGCCCATACCCCCTCCATTTCTCTCTCTCTAGGAGTGGATTCTCCTAATTCTCTCTCTCTCCATTTTTCCCACTCTCTCGTCTCCCTCTAGCCCTCCCTCTATCTTACCCTTTCTCCCTCTACACACCCCCTGCACCTGCACCTTCCCACCGGCTGGCCCCTCTCCTTCACGCACCTACGTCTCTCCCTCTACCTCCTCTCTTCTATGAGCATCGACACCTCATCCTGTCCTTCTTCTTTTTTTTCTTCCCTGTGATCCCACCCCAACCTTTTCTTCTCCTCTCAACCTTGCTACGATTTCTCCCCACCCTCATTTTCTTCCTCTTCTTCTTCCAATGGTTCTTCTTCCAGCGAACCACCCTGCCAACTCCTCTCTCCCTCTCCTTGCCCTTCTCTCTTCACACACGCACACTGGCCACGCACTGTCGGTGCTCTCTGCGGCTCTCTCACCTCCTGCACTCCCTCTCTCTCAAAACTGTTGGCTTCTCCTTTCTTCCCTCTCTCCTCCTTAATCTCCTCTCCTCTGCCACACTCACCGCACAAGAACTCTGCTCCACCTCCCTCTCTCCCACCTGCACACCACCGGCCATAGCCGTCTCCACCCCCCCGGCTTCCCCCCCCCCTCGCTAACCCACTCCCACTCACTTGCCCCGTCACCAACCCTACCTCTCTCTCTTCCCACACCGGTCGTGCCCCCCCTCCGCATGGGCCTCCACCGCCGTGGCCTCTTCCGGCCAACCTCCCACTCCATCTTCACGTCACAACCCCACCACCTGTTCCCCTCTCATCCGTGAGCACACACGCGCACACTTCGCACTCACGACGTCTCCCTCTCCCATCGCTCATCTCTCTCACTCTCTCACCTTCAACACACGTAGCAAACTCACACCGGGCCCCCTGTTTGGAACAGGGGCACCGTCGGTGACCCACCCCTCCCTCACCCCTCTCTCCCGTGCGACACCCACCCCCCCTTTCTTCTCACTCCCTCCCCCACCTTCTTTCTCTGCTTGTCTGAGAACCCTATCCTCCCCATACGTCCTGCTCCACGCTGCAGACCTGCCACGTCCCCCGTCTCCCTCCGCGGCCACAGTAGCCCCTGCTCGCTTCGCCGCACCCAGGCCGCCACCACCATGCACCCCCTTTCGCCCAGCGCCCTGCCTCGTGTGACGACCCGACCCCCGGTCGTCTTCATCGGCAACGGGGAGGAGTCCCACCCTCCTACGGTCCCTGCAAGACCCCCGTTCGCGCAAGCCATCGAGGACACCCAACCGGTGTCTCGTCCTCCCGCCGCCACTCTCATCTACAACTGCAAGGAGGCCCCTGCCATCCACCGTCATGACTGCCCCCCCCCCCGTCCCCACCATCCTACATCATCATGAAGCTTATCAGCCGCCTGTCGATGACGAAGTGGCCACCCTGCCTGTGGTGTTCAGCAGCGGCATCCATGCTCGCCGTCGCCATCACCGTCCGTGCCCACGAGCTCACCACGGAGCACTCTGGCAACGCCATCGAACCCCGACCTTCCATGCGGCAGGCCTGCACCGCCTGCGAAGAACACATCGGCTGCCATCGTCGCCATGGGACCCTTCTACCACAGCCACCAAAACCAGCAGTCCCGCCGAGGCTCAGCCGGCCTCCCTCCCGTCCAGCACCGCCATGTCGTCTTCACCGGCACGGAAGCAGGCCGGCGATGTTCTCATCAGCTCGAGCCCATCGCATCGGATGTCAAGGCAGTAGCAACAATGCCACTGCGGTGCCCCCCTACTAGCCACAACGTGCCGCTCTGCTGGCTGTTACAAAGCCCCATGTCAGTCACTAATCCGGAACACAAGATCGGCATCAGTCCCTCTGAGCAGGCCCCACATGGTTTCCCCCCTCCGAGTACATTGGCGGCCCTGTCCGAGCACGCCGGGAAGCCCTCCATGTCGCCCGGCTGGTTCCCACGCCCCTCCCTGCCATGACTATCATTCCCGCATCCCATTCTCCCGCTTCTCCCTCATTCTCTCTGCTCTCTCGCCCTCATTCTCACTGCTCCCTCTCTCTACGGGTGAATCTCTGTATTAAAAAAAAAGAAAGGCAGAAGAACCCCCCCATTCACCTCTCTCTCTTACCTCTCTCTCTCTCTCTCTTCAAACTATTCACGTAATCCTCCCTTCCTCTATTCTCTCACTTTATTACCCCTCTAGTCTCTCTCACGTTATATGCATGCTACTGTAGCAAAAAGAAACTTTGTGTTCTCTCCGATGTGTTGTTTGAAAAAAAAAATGACAAGAAAAAAATGATGAGAAAAAAAATAATATTTCTGGAAATGAAAAAGAGAAGAAGAGAATTTCAAAAAAAAAGAGAGAGAAAAGAAGAAATAAAAAATTTGAAATAAGAGAAAATTTCAGACTCGGATGTTTGTTTCACATCAAATGGTATCAGAGCAAGTCGTCTGGTTTGTCCCAACAAGCCGGGGTCCTGCAGTTCGAGATTCAAGAATCAAGGTTCGAGGTCGAACCTTCTCCAAGTGGAAGGGTTTGACGGAATCGGCTTCAACAACAGTATCAAATATATATCTCTGTTTAATCATCTCTTGTTAATTGGGCTTCATGTTTGGGTCAAATGGGCCATGTTTGATGTTTTGTAGTAATTATATCCCCAACTATTATGTAAGAGTCTTTTTATTTGTGTCTTTTAGTCTTCCTAAGGTAGTTATGAATGGTAGGAAGTAGGCGTTAGGTGAGTTGTCTTTTGATTTTCTTTATAGAGTCTATAAAAAGGGTCATGTAGTCTTTCTTTAAGGAATGAAGTGAATCAACAATTTTTGGAAAAGCTACCTCCTACGTGAGGCCCATACCCCCTCCATTTCTCTCTCTCTAGGAGTGGATTCTCCTAATTCTCTCTCTCTCCATTTTTCCCACTCTCTCGTCTCCCTCTAGCCCTCCCTCTATCTTACCCTTTCTCCCTCTACACACCCCCTGCACCTGCACCTTCCCACCGACTGGCCCCTCTCCTTCACGCACCTACGTCTCTCCCTCTACCTCCTCTCTTCTATGAGCATCGACACCTCATCCTATCCTTCTTCTTTTTTTTCTTCCCTGTGATCCCACCCCAACCTTTTCTTCTCCTCTCAACCTTGCTACGATTTCTCCCCACCCTCATTTTCTTCCTCTTCTTCTTCCAATGGTTCTTCTTCCAGCGAACCACCCTGCCAACTCCTCCCTCCCTCTCCTTGCCCTTCTCTCTTCACACACGCACACTGGCCACGCACTGCCGGTGCTCTCTACGGCTCTCTCACCTCCTGCACTCCCTCTCTCTCAAAACTGTTGGCTTCTCCTTTCTTCCCTCTCTCCTCCTTAATCTCCTCTCCTCTGCCACACTCACCGCACAAGAACTCTGCTCCACCTCCCTCTCTCCCACCTGCACACCACCGGCCATAGCCGTCTCCACCCCCCGGCTTCCCCCCCCCTCGCTAACCCACTCCCACTCACTTGCCCCGTCACCAACCCTACCTCTCTCTCTTCCCACACCGGTCGTGCCCCCCCTCCGCATGGGCCTCCACCGCCGTGGCCTCTTCCGGCCAACCTCCCACTCCATCTTCACGTCACAACCCCACCACCTGTTCCCCTCTCATCCGTGAGCACACACGCGCACACTTCGCACTCACGACGTCTCCCTCTCCCATCGCTCATCTCTCTCACTCTCTCACCTTCAACACACGTAGCAAACTCACACCGGGCCCCCTGTTTGGAACAGGGGCACCGTCGGTGACCCACCCCTCCCTCACCCCTCTCTCCCGTGCGACACCCACCCCCCCTTTCTTCTCACTCCCTCCCCCACCTTCTTTCTCTGCTTGTCTGAGAACCCTATCCTCCCCATACGTCCTGCTCCACGCTGCAGACCTGCCACGTCCCCCGTCTCCCTCCGCGGCCACAGTAGCCCCTGCTCGCTTCGCCGCACCCAGCCCGCCACCACCATGCACCCCCTTTCGCCCAGCGCCCTGCCTCGTGTGAGGACCCGACCCCCGGTCGTCTTCATCGGCAACGGGGAGGAGTCCCACCCTCCTACGGTCCCTGCAAGACCCCCGTTCGCGCAAGCCATCGAGGACACCCAACCGGTGTCTCGTCCTCCCGCCGCCACTCTCATCTACAACTGCAAGGAGGCCCCTGCCATCCACCGTCACGACTGCCCCCCCGTCCCCACCATCCTACAGCATCATGAAGCTCATCAGCCGCCTGTCGACGACGACGTGGCCACCCTGCCTGTGGTGTTCAGCAGCGGCATCCATGCTCGCCGTCGCCATCACCGTCCGTGCCCACGAGCTCACCACGGAGCACTCTGGCAACGCCATCGAACCCCGACCTTCCATGCGGCAGGCCTGCACCGCCTGCGAAGAACACATCGGCTGCCATCGTCGCCATGGGACCCTTCTACCACAGCCACCAAAACCAGCAGTCCCGCCGCGGCTCAGCCGGCCTCCCTCCCGTCCAGCACCGCCATGTCGTCTTCACCGACATGGAAGCAGGCCGGCGATGTTCTCATCAGCTCGAGCCCATCGCATCGGATGTCAAGGCAGTAGCAACAATGCCACTGCGGTGCCCCCCTACTAGCCACAACGTGCCGCTCTGCTGGCTGTTACAAAGCCCCATGTCAGTCACTAATCCGGGAACACAAGATCGGCATCAGTCCCTCTGAGCAGGCCGCACATGGTTTCCCCCCTCCGAGTACATTGGCGGCCCTGTCCGAGCACGCCGGGAAGCCCTCCATGTCGCCCGGCTGGTTCCCACGCCCCTCCCTGCCATGACTATCATTCCCGCATCCCATTCTCCCGCTTCTCCCTCATTCTCTCTGCTCTCTCGCCCTCATTCTCACTGCTCCCTCTCTTTATGGGTGAATCTCTGTATTAAAAAAAAGAAAGGCAGAAGAACCCCCCCATTCACCTCTCTCTCTTACCTCTCTCTCTCTCTCTTCAAACTATTCACGTAATCCTCCCTTCCTCTATTCTCTCACTTTATTACCCCTCTAGTCTCTCTCACGTTATATGCATGCTACTGTAGCAAAAAGAAACTTTGTGTTCTCTCCGATGTGTTGTTTGAAAAAAAATGACAAGAAAAAAATGATGAGAAAAAAAAATAATATTTCTGGAAATGAAAAAGAGAAGAAGAGAATTTCAAAAAAAAGAGAGAGAAAAGAAGAAATAAAAAATTTGAAATAAGAGAAAATTTCAGACTCGGATGTTTGTTTCACATCAGAATATACTGTTATGCTGTCGATTTGTTTCCATAAGCATAGCATAGTCTAAGTCATTCTTGATCTCATATATTCAAATTGAAGCGTTCATTCATTGATTTTCATTATTTGGAATTGTTATATTCTTGGCCATACTTTACTGTTACATGCGTGGAAGTAGCTTAATTTATATCTGAAGATGCGATCGAGCATTGATTGTGTTCAAGGGCTCTATGCTAGTCCCCTCGACTGATTACCGGAAACATACTATTTTATAAACCATGGGGTATGATGCTATTGGCATCGCATTGCGCTGGGAGTACTATTTCTATAAATAAGTGAAGATCCACGACACGACATGGCATTCTTGCTTGATATTCCCCAGAAATTCACGAAGCACTTGCTCATAAGCATAAGATGTTAAAGTGATGAATATGTGGCTTGCTAGTACATTCTCGTTACACTCTTGTTCATGAAAAGGCCAATATCATGTTCTTGTTATATTCTTGCTAGTTCATTCTTGTTCTCATTCCATTTTATATGGTTGTCTTGTTACTTTGATTTAATCGCGTGATCATCGCATTGCATGATTTTACCTTATTTCTTTAGAGCAAAAATATTAATCACTTTAATAGTGCCCTCATGTTGATGGGAAGATACCTACTGGGCAAGTGTGCTCATTACCTATTTCCAATCTTTTTCAGGAAATGAAAGTGAGTCGGGTTCGGATTCGGATTATTCAAGTAGCGGATCCGAGAGTGATTAACGATGAGCGAAGACTTAGGAAGTCTATAATGTCTAGATTGAGTCAATGTAATTTTCCTATTTCTTGAGTCTAGTAGAATGAAAGATGATGGAAAGTGGTTGTATTTCGAATATTGATCATTTATGAAATAAAGTTGGAGTTTGATTAAATTCTGTGCAATTGCATTTATGTGTGTGATTGTATTGCGCTCTGGTCGTTCTTGCTTGCAAGAGGCTTACCATGCCGGCTGTTCGCGCTCCCCGAGTGAGTCTTCCGCTGTAATAAAGGCTCGGGACGTGACAGTTGAGTTGGTATCAGAGCCTAAGTCTCAGGACTTAGGGAAAGGAATTATGTCATAGGATAAGTCTAAGGTTTAAGGACCCCTGCCTATGAACTAAGGAAGAAATTCCATACCCATGTGAGGATTGGGTAGAGCCCGGGATAAGATAATTAATTAGCTTTAAGGTTGATTCTCATGAGAAATAACAAGTTGTTATTTTTCTCTCTCAGGTACCCTATTTTACAAATGGCTCATCGCGTAGATTGGGACGGTATGCAACAAACAGTTGTCGGCCTCACTCAGGCATTGTAAACTATAGCACAAGGTGGTGCAGGGGCAAGGGCTGGTGACCTACATCGCAACTTCCGGAGTCTAAATCCTCCGCGATTCTATGGATCTTCAAATCCCGATGAGGCAGAAAATTGGATCGATGAGATGAATAGGATATTTGACGTTATTCAATGCACTGATCAGGAGAAGGTATTGCTGTGGATCCTTCTAAGGTAGAAACTGTCAAGAATTGGTGTCGGCCTACGACTGTGTCTGAAGTAAGGAGCTTCCTGGGTCTAGCTAGTTATTATAGAAGATTCATTAAGGACATCTCAAAAATTGCGGTTCCTTTAACTAGACTTACGAGAAAAGAAAATCCTTTTGTCTGGTCATAGGAATATGAGAAGAGTTTTTAAAACCTTAAGAATCACCTTACAACAGCTCATATTCTAACACTACCGATGGAGGGTGGTGGATTCGAAGTATATACAGATGCGTCTGGAATTGGCTTAGGATGTGTCCTTATGCAAAATGGAAAGGTGATTTGCTATTCTTCAAGATAATTGAAACGTCACGAAGAAAATTATCATGTACATGATTTAGAATTGGCAGCGGTTATTTTCACCTTAAAAATTTGGCGTCATTATCTTTATAGAGAAAAGTTTACGATCTACTCAGACCACAAGAGCTTGAAATATTTATTCTCTCAAAAACAGCTGAACATGAGGCAAAGGAGGTGGTTAGAACATCTCAAGGACTTTGATTTTACTATTCAATATCATCCTGGCAAGGCAAATGCTGTAGCAGATGCACTCAGCAGAAAACTAATGGGTATGTTATCAAGTCTCATGATTAGTGTAACTAACCTTATTCCTCAATTTGCTCAGTTGAATTTAGATGTTGACATTAAGGAAGAAGATTGCTTCATAGCTAATATCCGAGCTCAACCTACATTAATAGAGGATTTGGCCAAGTTACAAGAGGATGATCCAATTTTACTGGAAATTAAGGCCAATATTGAACAAAGACTGGATTTTTCTACTTCTAATGATGGTAGATTGCTATTCAAGGGCCGAATGTGTATACCGGATCATGAGGATACAAAGAAATTGATCCTAGAAGAAGCACATAAATTAAAGTACACAATTCATCCAAGAGGTACAAAAATGTATAAGGATCTCAAAAGAAACTTTTGGTGGCCCAATATGAAGAGGGAAATAGCTGACTTCGTGTCTCGTTGTCTAACCTACCAACAAGTTAAAGCTAAACATTTTAGACCCGCAGGTAAATTACATCCCTTAAATATTCCCGAAAGGAAATGGGAGAGCATAGGGATGGACTTCATTATGGGTTTACCTAAGACAAGAGGTGGACATGATGGCATATGGGTAATCATAGATCGATTGACTAAATCTGTACACTTCATACCAATAAAGAGTCGATGGTCTGTGGATATTCTAGCATCATTGTACATAAAGAAAATTGTCAAATTACATGGTGTCTCCGTCACTATTGTATCATATAGAGATCCTCGATTCACATCACAGTTCTGAAAAGGTCTACAACATTCACTAGGGACCAGATTAAATTTTAGCACAGCCTTTCATCCACAAACTGATGGTCAGACGGAAAGAACAAATCAGGTGGTAGAAGACATGCTCAGGGCTTATGTCATTGATTTTGGAGGAAGTTGGCATGATCACTTGCCTCTGGTGGAATTTGCATATAATAACAACTATCAAGCAAGCATACAAATGGCACCTTTTGAAGCTCTATATGGGAAAAGTTGTCGATCTCCAATATGTTGGAATGAAATAGGGGAAAATCAATTTTTAGGCCCCGACCTTATCAGGGATTCTATGGAGAAAATCAAGCTCATTCAAGAGAGAATGAAAATGGCACAAGATAGGCAAAAGTCTTATGCCGACAATCGAAGACGTGACTTGGAGTTTCAGGTAGGAGATCATGTATATTTGAAAGTTTCTCCAGGTCATGGTATTCAAAGATTTGGCATTAAAGGAAAGCTAACTCCAAGGTTCATTGGCCCATTTGAAATTCTTGAAAGGGTCGGTGAAGTGGCTTATAGATTGGCTTTACCTCCATAATTAGTAGGAGTTCATGACGTATTTCACGTCTCCATGCTGAAGAAATATGTATACGATCCTGACCATATTATCACTTATGACAATCTGGAGATTCAGAAGAATATGACATATGAGCAAACGCCAATAAAGATTCTGGATCGGGAAGTGCGTCAACTAAGAAATAAGGTTATCCCTATGGTCAAAATTCAATGGAAGAAAACATGGCCATACGAAGCAACATGGGAAACCGAAGCAGCCATGAGAAAAAGATTTTCAGAATTATTTAACTATAAGTACACTTTCCACAATCCATGTCTTAAATTTGGGGACCAAATTCTTCTAAGTGGGGGAGGGTGTAGTGCCCAAGAATTTATATAAATAATTTTTGAATTATAAAATAATTTTCTAGAATTTATAAAGGCCTAAATATATTAATAAATAGATTTTAAGACTAGTAAGTCATTAAAGGCCCAATTAGGTTAAATAATTAACCAAGCCTAAGTACACATCATCTAAGGCCCAAAAACCATTAAGTTTGGCCCATATTCTAGAAGGTTATTTAGATTATTTAAGGATAAAAACAAATTATATAGATAATTATATGGATAAATGAATAAAAGTATTTTATTAATTTAGAACTCTGCATACGTTGACTGTAACGGTCTATCGCGAGACCGTCACATTCACCTAACGCGCCTGTGTTCGACCGTTACACTCTGTAGATTCCGTAAGAGGAAGAAGTTGTAAAAGGTGGAAACTTGATGATCTTATCCACTAGGGATCGACTTGAGAGAGTTTATAACACCACTAAGGACTCTTAGAGATCAGGTTTTAACAGATTAAGGACTCTAGAATCAATCTAATCTTCAAACCCTAGCTAGAACCCTATAAATAGGACCTAGTTCTGAACTGCGCGACCCTTACTTTTGCTCGCGTGAAATCAATGTAAGGAGTCGTAATCTCGGGTAAGTTCTTTAGAAGTATTTGTTTGCAATACTTTAGACTAACTCCTCTCCAAATTTCACGTCTTTAGGTCAAGAGGTCGTGGAGTTAGAGCCCAAGCAAGTTGCTAAAAAATCACAGGAAGAAGGGAACTAGAGTTCGGTGTTCAGACCATAATTGGAAGTTTAAAGCCTAGACAAGAGGTAGGTTATCTCATGAACGGTGAAAATAACTTTATAGGACTAAAAGCCCTCTGATTTGATTGAATTTCATGCATGGTAGATCATCATTTTCATGTTTTACTAGTTCTATGCATTACATGCATCTCTTAGCCCTAATTGGAAATTTTAAAAGACGTATCTTGTCTATTCACTGGAACCCATGCATGTAGATAGCCTATACTTCGTTATCATGTCTAAGGATAGTCATAGTATTTGATTTTTAGATATGATGTGAGTTGATCACTTGGTTTCATATCATTTTCGGTCAGCAGACTCTCTAACGCATCAGCGTAGGACCGTCACACTCATGTAACGGCCTTACGATGAGCCGTCACGGCTCTGCTGTATATTTTTATTCACTGTTACCTCTGACGCATCTATGCAGGAGCGTTACGTCTGTGTAACGGCTGCTCGACAGACCGTCACAGTGACTGTGACGCACCATTGCTAAACCGTCAGATACCTGATGTTCTGTCAACTCGAGACAGAATAAGACTTGTCAATTTTACTTATTGTTAAGCCTAGTAATCTAAGTTTAAATCTGGTAATGTGATCTTGGAATTACTCAATCGTTCATGATAGGTATAGCATGATTTTGGTATCTTAAATGTCATTTTAAGGATATGTTAATTTCATGCCAAAATTCTATAGTTTTGTATCCTAAATCATGATTTTAAATAATGCATTGACGGAGTTTTATCATGATTTATACATTGATACACATTCTATCTCTATCAATAGAGTCATTTCTATAAGTACATGGCACATATTCTGGCATGTTGTCCATTAGATCACACTTTGCACTATAGGAACATATTCTTGGACATGAGGACCTCTCTATTGGATATTCCTTCTAATGGACTAGGAAATCTTGTTTCAAGGCCTCCGTAATTCTCCGCGTGCCTGGGATTCCCACTAGGACACCGAGTTGGTTGTACCATTAAAGCCCATTGATTAGATTACACTATCGATGCTTTCTGGTTGTCAGTAATGTAACGGCTCTGCATTGGACCGTCAGGCACATGTAATGGCCCAATATACGACCGTCACATTCATCTGAGGTTGAATTCTTGATTCTGGATTCAGACAAATGTAACGGTCCTATACTAGACCGTCACATAATGTAACAGCCCAGTGAATGACCGTCACATGACTTGAGTATCTCAACCCAAGGTTTGACCAAGGGTTGACATTTCAATGTTTCTAGATAACCCTTGATGATCTAGAACCTATCATATTGCTTAATAGACTTAATATAATGAATGAAAGTTAAGAGAATATACTATTATGCTGTCGATTTGTTTCCATAAGCATAGCATAGCCTAAGTCATTCTTGATCTCATATATTCAAATTGAAGCGTTCATTCATTGATTTTCATTATTTGGAATTGTTATATTCTTGGCCATACTTTACTGTTACATGCGTGGAAGTAGCTTAATTTATACCTGAAGATGCGATCGAGCATTGATTGTGTTCAAGGGCTCTATGCTAGTTCCCTCGGCTGATTGTCGGAAACATACTCTTTTATAAACCATGGGGTATGATGCTACTGGCGTCCCATTGCGCTGGGAGTACTATTTCTATAAATAAGTGAAGATCCACGACACGACATGACATTCTTGCTTGATATTCCACAGAAATTCACGAAGCACTTGCTCATAAGCATAAGATGCTAAAGTGATGAATATGTAGCTTGCTAGTACATTCTCGTTACACTCTTGTTTATGAAAAGGCCAATATCATGTTCTTGTTATATTCTTGCTAGTTCGTTCTTGTTCTCATTCCATTTTATATGGTTGTCTTGTTACTTTGATTTAATCGTGTGATCATCGCATTGCATGATTTACCTTATTTCTTTAGAGCAAAAATATTAATCACTTTAATAGTGCATTCATGTTGATGCGAAGATACCTACTTGGAAAGTGTGCTCATTACCTATTTCCAATCTTTTTTAGGAAATGAAAGTGAGTCGGGTTCAGATTCGGATTATTCAAGTAGCGGATCCGAGAGTGATTAAAGATGAGCGAAGACTTAGGAAGTCTATAATGTCTAGATTGAGTCAATGTAATTTTCCTATTTCTTGAGTCTAGTAGAATGAAAGATGATGGAAAGTGGTTGTATTTCGAATATTGATCATTTATGAAATAAAGTTGGAGTTTGATTAAATTCTGTGCAATTGCATTTATGTGTGTGATTGTATTGCGCTCTGGTCGTTCTTGCTTGCAAGAGACTTACCATGCCGGCTATTCGCGCTCCCCGAGCGAGTCTTCCGCTGTAATAAAGGCTCGGGGCGTGACATGAATGGTTCTATTCTTTGGAGCCGGCCGTAGCCGGTGATTTTGATGTTGTTCAGAGGAAGTTCTTACAGAAATATAAGGACTGTGTGGGTCCATCTCTATCAGTCACAGATCTTGTTGCCGAGAATATGAAGCCCGAGGAGGACTTCATTTTGTTTGCCAATAGGTGGAGATCTATGGCCGAAAGACTGAAAGACACCCTTTCAGAAACGGAGCAAGTTAAGATGATCATATCAAATTCTACTCCGCAATTCCGTCATATTTTGGCCATGAATAAGTTAAGCACTATGGAAGAGCTCTATGAGAGAGCTAGATATATACAAATTCAGATGAAAGATTCGCCCATCATGGGCATGTTTGAACAGAAACCAAGGATGGTCAGGAAGAACACCAATGCTAACAATAGTGGTGGAATGACCGAGGGCACTGTGACTAACGAGCAAGTAGGCGTGGTTGGCAACCCCACACCTTTCCGCAACCCTAACCCAAGACCTCCGTAACCTCAGCAACTCCCCTTCTTTAATCCCGCTCCCCAAACAAATACTCCCCCTTGACCCTTCCATCCTCCTCCGCAAAATCAAGCCATCCACCCAAACCCCCCAGTTCCTCAGCATTACCACCAAGTGCCGCCACCCACCAATTATGGCCCCCAGTAGCCAAGAAGACCACAGGGACCCAAAAGGGCCCAATACCCACCATTACCCGAAAGCCTTCCTGACATCTTTAATGCCCTCATGGCCGCCAACCTACTCACCTTGTCAAAAGAAAGAACGGCATGGCCCTCTAATGTGGATACCTCTCGGTATTGTGTCTTCCACCGATAGCCTGGTCATAATATAGATCATTGCTTTCACATCAAGGATTATATCTATGATTTGAATGATCAGGGTGGTATCAATTGGGATGAAATGAGGCAGTTTATTGCAACTTTGAAGACTAGAAGACCACCTCGACAGCAACAGGCTCCGCAGCCGCCTCAGCAGCAAGTTCCACTTCCTTCTCAGCAGCAGCAAGCTTCCGCACCTCAACCGGACATGGGGATTGTCCATAATCCATTGCCGGAGCACCCTCCGAACCAACAAGTAAACCTTGTTACCTCCTTCCACGAAGTGGAAAGGGGACAAGGGTGGCATGAAGAGAACGCCTCTGTCGATGCTATAAACCAAACTCCAACTCAACCACCCCGTCTGTTAAGAACACCTCTCTATCCGACGCCTTTTCCCCAACCATCACGTCCCCTTTTACGCACCACTAACCAAATTCCCTCCACTACCACTAACCCCTTACCGGCAAGACCTCTCCTCATTCGCCCTCCATCATCTTACACACCACAACAAATCCCACCTCCTGTCACCAATTCCTTGCCATTGCCATCTAGGCCACTCCTCATTCACCCCTCTCCAACACCCAATTCCCCTACTGCTACCACCAACCCTCCGCCAGTAAAGATTCCTACACCGCAACCCACAAATCCCTCATTTTTACCTAGACCCCTCCTCATTCGACCTACGCCTCCTTCAGCCGTTCAGGCACCCCCTACTCCTCCTACTGTTACCTCTCCAGTTACCACTATCCCTCAGCCAACAAGGCCCCTCATAAGGGCTCCTTCTTTGGTCACCCCTCCGACATCTGTTAATCCTAATATCCCATCTTCATCCACTAATCCTCCGCCTATCCACAACCCGACAGAGGCGCAATCGTCACAAACCATGGTGCTTCGTAGTGGACGGATATTCCATCGTATATTTCCACAAAGGGAGCCAGAGCCCACGCAAGGGAATGAGGAACAAGAGCAAGAACAAGAATCTATACCGGGCACTCAGTATGACTTGCTAAAATATCTGGACAAAACCCCGGCCAGTATTTCCATTTTAGAACTGATAAAGAGATCCACCACTCACCAGCAGGCTTTGAAAGAGTATCTACAGAAGGTGATGGTTAATGAGGACATTCCAGCTGAACAGATTACAACAGTTTTGACACCAGCAAGTGATCAGCCGGCCATTATTTTTCACGAGCATGAATTAGCTCCAAAGCCAGCCAGGAAGTATGCTATGTGTATCACGGTCAATATTAATAAAGTACCTGTTAAGCAATGCTTGGTGGATATAGGAGCATCCATTAACGTGCTGCCTCCTAGTGCTCTAAAGATGTGTGGCATACCAGATAGTCAGATTCGACCATCTACTATCACAGTGACTGCCTGTGATAATACAAAGAAACCTCCTCTGGGCATGATTACTTTAAAAGTTGGGCTGGGTCCGATCTCAATTACAGTAGATTTCCACATTTTGGACATGGATCCAACCTTCAACGGTATTTTGGGTCGCCCATACATTCAAGAACTTGATGTCGTGCCCTCCACAAAATCATCAATGCATAAAGTTCCCACATAAAGGGCACATCATCAAGGTCACAAGCATACCTATTCTGCCGTCAGATGATATACACTCAGCAACGTCAGTACCTTTCATATGGCCGGCTAATAGGCCTTTGCTGTCAGTGTTAGATGTTGCCGATCCGTGGCATGATTTGCTAAGGCCTCCAACCACAACCCCTGCATCGGCATTGAGATCACCCCTACCCTCAAAGGGGAAGAAAAATAAGAATATGATGAATGCCTCGGGGTGGAATATTTTGATGAAAATGGGGTACAGATCCGGCAAAGGTTTGGGTGTTAACCTCCAGGGCAGGGTAAAGCCCATTAGGCATCATAAGCTTATTCCCCGAGGCGGCCTAGGATACAATCGGCCGGGTAAAGAAGAATATGGTAAAGATGAAGGAGAGCCATGGGCTAGTATGACCTCCACCCTCAAAACAGACTGATAGCCACTCACATGGACTTTATATACTCATTTTGTAAAAAGGACTACTCAACATGATGGGCAAACCACAATGGTTACTTCTATGTTAGATCATTAAGATGTACATGCACGTCAATTTGCTCGCCACGTAGCCCCGCTGGTCACCTATAAATCTCTGGAGTCCTTGATGCTGGAGAAGAAAAATAGATGACCCGGAATGTGAGTGGTTGTTGCGTGGGTTTTTATGTCGATTAATCGGGGTGAAGGAAGGAATACAGCGGTGAAGGAAAGTACGGGAGTTTGATGTATCTCGGGTATCCTCCTTACGGGTGCATGCCTCTCACGGCGGTACCGGGCACTCTCCTTTTTACGAAAAGTCGGAAATGGTCGAATGGCACGGAAGTGTCGGGATAAGGGTTAACCGGACAAGATGCGGGCGTGCTAGTCGATCTCTCGACAATCACTCATGGAACCAAGGTTTGACCGAGGAAGCGCCACCAGGGAGCGGCACGTGGGCTCGGGCGATCGGGCGACACGTGGAGAGAAGGGGTTCCATGGGTGCGAGTGCGTAGGCGATTGCGGGAATCATGTACAGAACGTCTTTCCCCACTGGCCGCAAGCAACCGGTGTTTATTTACATCGGATTGAATCCGAATACCTTCGTTCTATGCTGAAGAAAAGTTTGTATATGTGTCTGAAGCCGTGGGTGGAGGGCCGGAGGCCTCCAGTAGCCAGGGGTAAGCGTAAGATCGAGGGGTGTTAACTGGGGTTAGGGTGTTGGACACGGATGCCGAGTGGAGTGGGTAGGAAGCTAGAGGCCCAAATACGGACGTATGTATTTCACTGGTTTTATGATGAGCCACATGGGCTTTACAAGTGGGCCTTAATGGGCCGAAGTACAACTGGAGCAAGCCGCGGGACAATCCCGACATGTGAGTCGGTCCCCGGGTCATTGCGTGACAAAGCGGATGTCCGTGTGATTTACTGGAACTCTTTACAGAGGAGTTGACGTGGGCCCGACTGCCTTGGTGGTCAAAACGGACACAGGCTGGCGCCTGGCGGAGGTCGGACGCGGCTCGAGGTGAGCGGTCGGGTCCGGGTCTTGGACGGCGAGTGTTGTCATGCTGGAGAGTTGAGGTCAGCCCCGGGACTATGATTCCCAAGCCAGAGGTCCGACTAGACTCGTTTTGTCGATCTGAGGGGCCGATGGCCAACTGGGAGGTGAGCGGTGGGCACGCGGTTCCGTGTCGAGGGCCGACGCGGCGTTATGAAGTACCCTTTCGTCACCATCGTAAGTGTCATAAGTTGACGTACATAGGCGGACCCGGGGTGCGGGCATATTTGCCTTTGGCACGGTCATCTTACATGCGACGGGGATGGACTTGGCGTGAGACGGCTAAACACCGCGTGAGGGGAGTACTTGAGACATACCCTCGGCGTGTGTGAGCCGACTAGCAAGCCAAACGCGCGCGCACTTGTCTTCTCGCGTTCTGGACCCTTGTCGAAAGCCTCAAGAGTCCGAGGGTGCGACAGGTAGGCCGAAAAAGATCGCTCGTCTGACTGTGTGTTCGTGCGTTGCTTCACATGCCACATATGCCTTGTGCTTTGGTAAGGGGGGCAATTTATAGAAGTTGAAGGGGTGGGGGTGGGGTTTAGGCGGACCAAGTTGGGGGTCCAACTTGGTCCAGGCAAACCCCTCAATAGTGTTTTTGTTTTTATTTTATTTGAATTTTTTTATGTGTTTTGTGTGTGTGTGTGTGTGTGTCGGAGTGGAAGGGGTGGGGGGTTTAGGCGGACCAGCCCAAGGGGCTGGTCTGGTCCGCCTAAACCCCTCTTCTAGGGGGGTTTAGGCAGACCAGCCCCGGGCTGGTCTGCCTAAACCCCTCTTCGGGGGGAAAAAATCTCTTTTTTTTTGGAGAGGTTTAGGCGGACCAGCTTGGGGGTCCAAGCTGGTCCGCCTAAACCCGCGCCCTTGGGGGGTTTAGGCGGACCAGGTAGAGGAGAGAGAGGGGGACTGGTCCCACCTCTATAAAACCCAGTTTTTTTGTTGTTTTCTTTCCAAATTGATTAAGAAGAAAGAGGATAAAGGATACTGGGAGGATACACTGGTGGATCGGCCGCTTGTGCGCGAAGATCGAGGGATTGACGTGTGTGACTCAACGTAATCCCAGGATTCCGTCTTCGTGAATCCTTCGACACACGGGTACGATGAACGAACTTCGCACGAACCTCGGACCGTGAAGTTAGGAATTTCCGTGAACTGGGATTGGGGAGGGCTCTCGGGCCTCCGAGCTGAGGGGAGGGCGCGGCCCCCGGGGAGTTCACCCTTTCCGGGGGCGCGGCCACGCTATGGGGCACACGGGCCCCAAGGAAAGCCGCAACCCCGAGGGATGGCCCCCGGGGGTCTTCCTTCGTCATATGGGGATATCCCTTGGGGGATATGAAGTTTCAGGGTATTGAACTGGCCCATGGGAGCCATTGTCCTTCAAGTTGTAGTGGTCGCTCGCAAGGTGTTCGGGCGAATGCCCGACACACCCCGGGTTGTCGAACGAGCCGCGTAGGTGGCCGACGGACCTTGAATTTTGCTAAGGGCCAAGGGTAGAAGTCCGTAGGGGCTGGAAGGAGGCACCTTGGGCCGATGGGCCTTGCCTCGTGCTACGTGCCACGTTGCACCGCGGGTTGGCAAGGTAGCCTCGGGTTGGCCCGAGAGCTAAGTTTAGCGGCTTGTTGCCACGTGTTTGAGGGTCGAGGGTGGCCCCGACTTGCTGGGGGGTCGTTGTGGGACCCAATTGGTGTATTGGAACCACAGGGTGGCCCATGGTTTGGTGTAGAAGGGTTGAAACACGCGCACCCACAAGGTGTTCGGCAGAATGCCGAACACGCGTGTGTGAGCCATAGACGCGTACTACAGGCCTCCTGAGCCTGTGGTTGACCTATTTAGGTCTCCCTTTGACATTGGAGGGTTGAGGGAAGGCGTTCCGAGGTAGGCCCCTGGCCTTTTCACTGAGTGCCACGTGGTGCGGCTTGTAGTCGGAGTGTCCCCGGGATGGCCCGGGTGGCCGTGTAGAAGGCGGGCAAAGTGATGGGGACATCACCCAGGATTCCCTTTGGCTCGACACCTCTCTCCCTTCCGGAGACAGGTAGTGTGTGACTGCACGACTTGATGGGCCCACGGCGACATAGGAGCTTATTACTGACGACATATTGATGTATTTTCTCCTTTCTTGAGTCATTTTGATGTACTTGTCCTTATTTTGAGTCATGTCCCTAGGTCATCACGTTATTTATCTATGTTTGTTAGGCTAGGGGGTCATATGGGCCCAATTAGATGGGCCTGGCCCATGGGCGCCCTCTTCCTTCCCACACCCCCTTGCTTATTTGTTTTTAGCATATTCTCCAGGGACTTTTTGTAATGTTGGGATCCCTATATATAGGACCCCAACCCCCCTTGAGATGGTGAATGAAGTATTGAATATTTGAGCATAAGTGCCCCCCCTCTCTCTCTCTAGCTCTCTCATTCTCTCTCTCTCTCTAGGGGGCGAACCCCTCTCTCTCTTCCCCCTTCTCTCTCTCTCTCCCTTGGGCGAACTTGCCCTTTCACCTCCCCCTTCCCCTGCCACCTCAGCTGCCACCTCACCCTCCACCCCTTCACCTCCCCTAGGCCACTTAATACTCATCAATTTCCTCCACTTCCCAAGCAACCCTTCCTATTCCCCATACCCCTTCCCCACCTCCAAGACACCCATCCCTCTTCCCCAAGCAACCTTCCCACTCCCCCACACCCTCATTCATATCCCTTGACCATCCCAATCCCCACCCCACCACAAGTTGCGCACCACCCTCACCAACTACACCCATCCCCTTGCCTTGGCCGACCCCTCCACCCCCCCTTCTCCAAGCTTCGGCCCTCTCACCCCTCCACTCTCCTGCACCTCCATACTACCTGCTCCGCCCCTCTCTTCACCCCCACACACCCCTCCCCCATCTGCTATCACCACCACCCTTCCCTCCATTACCAAACTCCAATCCCCCTTAACCTAACCCCACCACCATCCCATTCATTCTGTCACATCTGCAGGTGGCAGAAGAAGGCCCGTCTTGCAGAAGCTCCCCCGAGGTCATCCGGCGACATCTGAGAGCGTACCTTACCTTTCTGGAAAGGTCGTCCAGTCCACTACGCAGGCGAGAAAGAATTGTACCATTCCGAGTCCAGATCTTCCCGGGAGAGGCATTCTCCCTCGACTGCACCAAGCTCCATCTGCAGAGCACCAGAGTTCGACCAGAAGCTGAACCACGATTCACAGTGAAGGAATCTGACTGAAGTTCCTTCTCCAAAGTTCTTCCTCCCCCTGTCCCTGACCAGGAGAAAGAAGCAGAGCTACATTCGGCATCTGGGAGCCAAAGTTCTGATTTTTCCCCTCCAGTCGCGCGGGACTGCCTTCTCCAGTCTTCTGCGACCAGCACTCACTCATCGGTGTCCCCCAGACCACCCCGACCTCAGACGGCCTCCCCACAAGTTTTTCTGCAAAGAGGGTTCATCCACGGTTCCAGAAATTCTGACGGTTTGAGATTCGGAGCTCGGGAGCCCACGGTACAACCTCTACATCCTACTGCATCAGATCTGAAACTGTCAACCCCAGATTCCTTCGTCCTGTTCAAGCCTCTGCCGCGGCCAGCGATGACGTTAGAAGAATTCAGTAAAATTCAGAGGCGTCCCAGCTTCTGTCACGAAGAATTCCCTCCTAGTCTCGTTGCCGGCAGAATTTTGGAGTAAGAACTACGACTGCAACAGCGGCAGCTTGTCCCCTCTCACAGCAAGCGAGCAGATCCTACGTCGGCTTCCTCTCCTACAACCTCGGCGAGTTTCCCCCTCCCGCCTAGCCGGCTTAGCGCCCCTCCCTGCATGGAGGTAGTGTTTGGATGTAAGCTTGATTTCCCCACCCTTAGTCCAACCCTCCTGCGTGAGGAGTAGTGTTTGTATTAAGCAGCTCAAGCCACATCGGCGCAGTGTGTGGGATCCACACTTCCCCGCTCGCCCACGTCTCCGAACGGGGTTGGTTTCTTCAAACTAATCAGGTGAGCTCTAAACTTTGCTCCATTACTATTTAGTGTCTGTTTATTTAATATCCGTAGATGTAGCTCCGTTGTGCATGCGAGCGAGTGCCCGATCTCGGAACCACCATCTTAGTGTGGTCACCGTGGCTAAAGTGAGAGAGTGGGACCTAGTGCCCCAATTGGCACCGGCCAGCCCCATAAGCGTGGGCTACGTACCCTCGGGAGGGCAACCCTAGCCCAGCTGGCACTCTACCAGCAAGGGTCTTGATCCATCACCTCCCCCTAGCATCATTTAGTCACCCCGGGCTCGCGTGTGTGCGACAGCGATTTGGCCCCGATTTATCAACTTAATTGCTATGTGGTTGTGAATGCGGAATAGGTCCTAAGTTTACATTTGCTTGCTGCATACCCCGTAGTGGTTTCACATCAGTTGGTATCAGAGCAAGTTTTAGACTTGTCTCTACAAGCCTAGGTCCAAGGGCAATTGCATTTCTATCCCGTGTTGTCATCATTGTGCATGTCCACCCGTTGGGGTACCATATACCGGGCTGATCCTTCTAATTCCAACCCACCTATGGATCCCAATGTGCATGGCAACCAAAACCTCCCTAGGGAAGCTCCCCAAACTCCTATGGATCGGATTGAGGCTGCCATCCAAGTCCTCACGGAGCAAATGAATGGAATTTCCACCCGATTAGAGAGATTGGAAGAAGCTAGGGCCCCACCTAGGAACCATGCCCAAAGAGTTCCTCCTCCGCGGGTTGAACATGAGAGGGAAGACCTAGATGATGAGTGGTATCGTGAGCAAGAGAGAGCCCCACGACCTCGATATCATGAGAGGCGACCACGAGAGGATCCGGATGACTTCCTACTAAGAATGATCAAAGTGGAAGCTCCTAATTTTGATGGGTCTCATAACCCTAGTGCCTATAAAGAATGGGACCATGGCATGGACCAATACTTTGAATGGTACCCCATGTCCGAGGAGAGAAAGGTTAGGTTGGCCAAGATGCACCTTCTTAAACTAGCCAAGACCTATTGGCTAAAGGTAGAAAGCCAAAGGAGGATCCGGTGTGAGGAACCCATTGACACTTGGATAGACATGAAAGATCAACTTAGAAACAAATATCTCCCCATCTCCTATAGCCAACTTCTTCTTGATGAATGGCAAAGCCTTACCCAAGAGGGAAAGACCGTGGACGAGTATATTGAAAAATTTGACTCATATCTCCTAAGGTGTGGTGTGGTTGAAGCCCCAGCCGTCACTTTATCCCGGTTTAGGAATGGTCTCCTCCCCCACATCAAACGGGAGCTTTTTATGAGGGAAGTACATAGCTTGGAAATTGCCTATCAAATAGCCCGAGATGTAGAGAGATTTTCTAGGAATCCTAGGTTTGCCCCCCCCAAGGGCCCGGGACCCCGTCCCAACCTACCTCCTCTGTTAAGAACACCTCCTCCCAATGGGGGAACCCCCACTCGGCCCTATCCCCAACCAATCACTCCCACCCCCACAAAGACCACCCCACTCAACCCTCCTCCCCGAAGGGAGGAAGCCTCCAAAGGGAAGACCCCAGGGAGTAGTACGATTAAATGTTTTCAGTGCCATGGTTATGGCCACATAGCCTCCCAATGCCCTTCCAAGGGGATGTCAAGCTTTGTTATTGAGGGCGGACCTACCACATCCCAAGAAACCCATGAGAATACTATTGAGGAACACGAGGCTACCTTAGAGTGGGAAGAAGAATACGAGGAGCAATTCTTTGAGGAAGGTGTAGAAGATGACCCCCACTCCACCCACTTGGGAGTAATAAGGTGCACCCTTACCCAACCACAAGAGAATGATTGGAGGAGGACTTCCATTTTTCACACCTTCATCAAAATTGGGGACCATGTTAGGAAGGTTATCCTAGACAACGGAAGTTGTGTCAATGCCGTGTCCCCGGTGTTAGGTTCAGTGCAGTATTTAGAGGGGGGGTGAATGAATATAACTCGTTTAAAAAAAAACTTTCACCCAATTGAAAACTAGAATACTAACAAGACTTTCACTCAATATAAAATTTCGCCCAAACTAGAACTATGATGCTAACTAGACAGATTTACCAAATCTGAAAGCTAGTCAACTATTCAGTTCTACCAGTTAGCAAACACATGGAGCGCCCCTATGCATTCATCTAGCGGAAGCACAAATGAACAAATCAAGCCACAATGCACAAGGGGTTTTTAGGTGGTTCGGTCCTCCAGACCTACATCCACCCCACACTCAAACCGAGTGTGGCTTCCACTAGCTCACGCTAGAAACAGCAGACTCAGTCTGCAACAAGTGCTGCCACACAGCTTGACCAGGGGAACACCCTCCCCTCTTCCTCCTAATCGGAGGGAACCACTAGTGACACCAGTCACTAGCAAACCAGAGACACACGGTCTCTCTTCCTCCAGACCCGGAGGGAACCCCTGGACTTGAATCCTACAAGCCCAGAACCGGAGACAAGTCTCCCTTCTTCCAACCCGGAGGGAACCCCTGGACTTGAATCCTACAAGCCCAGAACCGGAGACAAGTCTCCCTTCTTCCAACCCGGAGGGGAACCTAGAGACCCAAGTCTCTCTTCCTCTGAACCCCAGAGGGAAGCACAACCGGAGATAAATCTCCCTTCCTCCAACCTGGAGGGAAACAACCGATGACACCCTGTCAAAGGCAACCAGAGACGCAAGTCTCTCTTCCTCCACACCGGAGGGTACCAACCACAAGTAGCACCCAGCTACTTGTAAACCGAAGACACAAAGTCTCCCTTCTCCTGAGCCCACAGGAGGAACCCCGACCTCTCTACAGAGGATCGGAAATACAGTAAATGGATAAAAACAAAAATGAAACCAGCAACAGAAAGCTGAAAAGATAAAAACAAATGTGGCTCTCGCAGGAGCTGGCTGGCCTGGATTTGATCCACGGTTCAGCAGGAACAGATCTTCTGTTGAAGCTTCTATCACTCTAGCTCTCTCTTCTTCTCTATTCTTCTTCCTCTTCTTCTCTTCACACTCTGCTATCTCGATCTCTTACTCAATCTCTCTTTCTTTCTTTTTCTCACTCTCTTTCTCTTCTTCTTTTCTTTTTCTTCTTCTCTGTCTGGATCGTGGCTCTCTGTATAGAGTTTTCTTCTCGCCAACTCGATCACCCTTCTTCTATGGAAGAAGGCTCATATATATAGCAGCAGCAGCAGCTAGGGCGCGTGTGGCTTCCACAGCTCCCGCCCTAAAAATTCGGATCACGTGGCAGTCTCTCAGCAGACTTCATTCCAGCCTCGGATCACGTGCTGCCTTAAGCTTCACGATCAAAGCACCTGTAAAACAGAGTATCGGATAAGTCATCAATTTAAAGAACAACTCTGTATAGATTATCAGAAGAACAGCACTTTAGAAAAAACCTGAATGAGGTTAAAACGAAAAAACACGAAGTAACAAATAGCAACGACACGGAGACAACACGAGGACACAATAGGGAAAACGATACGAAATCAGTAAAGACTCGACGTACAATAGTAAGTAACACGAAGTAAAACCATACAGACATAAACGATAACACGAGATGCAACTTGTAACAGAGATAACACTACAAGGAGAACTACACGCAGAAGATGAAAACAATAACCGACGCGAGGTGAAAAACAACACGAGGACAACACGGGCTGACAGCAGAAGCCGACACGAAGTGGTTGCAAACAAGTAAGACACAAGGTCTACGTAAAGCAACACGAAGTGTGGTCAAAGCGAGAAAGACACGAGGTCTAATGAGAAAGACCAACACGAAGACGGTGAAAACAGCACGAAGTGAAGAACAACGACACGAAGTGTAGTGGTGACAAAAACACACACTACACAGAGAACGACACAAGGTGGTGGCACAGAAAGCAACACGAAGTGCTGCAATGTTCTGCACGCAGTGGAACAAAAATGACACGGAGTGAGTACGACATGGAGACAGATGACAGAGACTGTCACGAGTTGAAAACAACACGAAGACGAAAACTGAAATCGACACGGAGTGAAAAATGACACGAAGACGAAAACAACACTTAAGACGAAGTTGACACGGAGTGAAAACGACACGAGGTCTGGGAGACACGACACAAAGTCACAAGAACGACAGTAACCAACATGAAGTGTGGTTACGAAACATGCAACGAAGTCACAGAAACACCAACACGAAGTTATGAGAGGAAAAACGATACGAGGTCATGAAAACACAAGACAAAGACAAAAGATGAAATCGACACGGAGTGTAGGAACAACACAAGACAGACACAGGGTCTAGGAAAGACAGCACGGGGACAGAAAAATAGACACGGCTTATCACGACACGTGATGAAGCTATGAGAACAGTATGAAACGAATAAAACGACACAAGGAACAATAGTAACCGACACGGGTTGAAAACAACACGAAGTCGAACAGTAATTGACACGGGGTAACATGACACGAGGTAAAAACGAGAATCGACACGAAGTGTGGTCAAGGCGAGAAAGACACTAAGTCAAAAACGAAGGACCAACACTCAGACAGAACCATAAAAACAACACGGAGACGTAGACACTAAAACAACACGAAGATGAAGACAAGGGAAACGACACGAAGTCTAACCTCATACAAGCTTTCGTGTCACGCATGGAAATCAACACGAAGTGTTGTATGCTCATACAACACGAGATCTTTTCATGTTAGTGAGGGGAAACAACACGAAAACTCAAGTACAGAAACAACACGAAGATGATGTACAATCTGATGTACAGACATGAAGAACAGTCCAAAGTATAGACTTGGAAGACCACTGCAATGAATGCTTTATGCATCAGTTTGACATGTAGCATGACTGAACATCAAATTTGTTAATCTAAACTGAACAGCAATATGATTGAACATTTGATTAACTCACATCAACAATCAATCACCAAAACCATCATCAAAACCACAGGGGCACAACAATCATCAAAACACCGATCATCAAAACCAGATAAATCATTAAGACCACAGCAAGGAATGCTTTATGCATCAGTTTGACATGTAGCATGACTGAACATCAAATATGTTAATCTAAACTGAACAGCAAGATGATTGAACATTTGATTAACTCACATCAACAATCAATCACCAAAATCATCATCAAAACCACAGGGGCACAACAATCTCCCCCTTTTTGATGATGGCAACACTTTCAATATATTGAGTCATTCTGATGATGTGAGGCTTCTGAAGACGCAAATTATTCTCCCCCTTTGACTGCATCAAAAAGAAAAAATAATTTGAGAAATTATATCATGTATAAAAGTTCAGTCAATTTCTCCCCCTTTCAAGAACATGATTCTCCCTTTTTGGCAACCAATCTCCCCCTTTGATATAAACAAAATAAACCATGGGAAGGGTTAAATGCAAAAATGCAGATGCAACAAGGAATGCAATACTCCCCCTAAGTATGTGAATGCAAGGTCACAAATAATATGAACATGATTCAGTGTGACAAGGAATGCTCCCCCTGAATAGATGCCAATTAATATGAAATTGATGCAAGACTTGGAATCTCCCCCTCAATAAGTGGAATCTTATGAGATGGATGAGAAGGACACCACAGGGGCAAACAAGGAGAAGTTCAGGTCAATGAACCAATAACATGAGCAGAAGAAATTCAGTTAACATATTTTTCAAGGATGCTCCAAATCCAGAAAATTTCAGGCAGTTTTTCAAAGAGATATCAATCTCATAAATCTAAAACATAAGTTTTCAAAGTCTTCTATCATAAGGGCTTATGAATGACATTTATTGAACATCATGGTTTAAACATGATGTATGCAAAGTTTATCAATAAAATTCTGTATTGATATCTAAAACCATGGTTTAATAAAAATGAACCAAGCCCTCATATTTATCTTGATAAATCTCCCTTTCTCTTACACAATCAAACTTATTGACTTCTTTCGCAATTACATGCATCTGTATTGAAATCAAGCAATTATGAAGTCATATGATTTTGTCTAGGGTTGTAGCAATTTGATTTTGGCATCAATATTCAGATATTTCAATTTATTCAACAATTTTTCTTGCTACAAATTTTACGTGCTCTCTAGTTCAGTACACACCTTGTAACTAGAGGATATACCTTGATCAGAGGCCAATATCCCTAAGCCCTTAGTGTGACTAACTGTCATGCCTTATGTGAACAGAGTTAGTATTTACACATCATGACACACTACAGCTCAATTTTTAATGAGTGAATTGTATTTCTCAGTGTGCATGCCATTGCTCTGCCTGATTTTCAATGAATTCTCATTTTACAGAGTTAACTAAGGCACCTCATGACACAGTCCTTTAGACTTGTGTTTCTCAGTGACCAATGTCATTGCTCTGACAGATATTACCCTTTAGACATTTCAGAAACATTCATTTGCTTCAAAACAATATTAATCTCATGTACTTAACCAATTAAAGTTATGTATTCAAAAGTACAGATTTCAGGAGTTTTCACAAGACATAGCATGAAACAGATGGTTAAGGTTTATTAAACATGCTTCAGATATTTTTAAGAGATTTTAAAGCCAAACTCATTGAATACATTAAACTTAAACCACATGAGTTATTTCAGTCATTCATAAAAACGTATAATAGAAGATTTCTAGTTCAAGATTTTCAGATTTATGATCGAGATAGCCCATTGAAATCTTCATGAAAGACTGATAGAATTCTGAAGCCAAATGATACCAATTGATAGGAGAATTACCAATTGTTAAGAGAGATTTTGAAGCATAAAGTTTTCAGAATATGATCAAGGTTTGTCAACAAAATCAATAAGAAAGGATATGCTATGAAATCTGACAAATGTATGCATTTGACAACCTATATGCAATTCATTGACTCCCCCTTACAATATGCATTTAAACATACATGCAAATCACATATATGCACTTCAGATGAGTAGAGTTCAGAGGTATCAATTCAGACAATGCTGATGAGGAATGATTATGCAAACACAGAATTAACTTGCTATGCAACATACTGTCCTACATGCAGACTATGCACCAAGGATACATTAAACAAGTATGCAATCAATTCAGGTTTATGCATCCAATTCATGAGCATTTTTATCCTTTTTCAGATTTTTCAACATATGATGCAGTTCACTGTTTTACATGAAGACTAGACCCATGGTACTAGGCGGAGGACTTGGTCCAAGGACCACCTCACACATGTCAGTAGCATCCAGACATACTCCATATGCCCTTCAACTTGTTCCATTTAATATACCATGATGATCATGTATGACAATGCAACATAAAGCAGTCCTTCATGCATTGAACAGCATCATTGACACATGTAATGACAATCAGTCTATACACAATCAGTCCAAGTGTGCATTCAATAACAAGCATGCAATGCATTAACACAAAACACATGCATGGACGCAGAGTCTGTATAGTGCATCAACCGTATATACTAAAGAAGCATTCAAATTCAGTTCAACATATAGTACGAGAAGAGCATCAGATATGCAGAGTTGAATTCAATAGCTGAGTCTGGAATGTAGACTGATCAACTAGACAAGAGAAGATCATACAACAAACAAGTAAATCAACATGGAATTCTCATTTTTCATACTCACAAGTTCAGATAATGAATTTAAAACAGATTTCAGAACTGACCTGAATTGAATCATGGGGTTTTCTTTTTGAGTGCCTTGGTTGACCCCTTTTATTTCTCCTTCCAAGGCACACTTGCAGCAAGTCAATCAAGTTGATCCTGCAGAGACCCAAGCAGTCTTGGGTCCTGCACTACCCCTATCAGGTTTCTTAGCAGGATAGTCATCAAATTCCATCAGATAGCAATTATTCATGGAATGACCAAGCCTTCCACAATATCTACATGACATCGCCGAATTAGCTGAAGTATGATGCCTATGTAGATGAGCATGAGTATTTCTTTGATTATCATGAAAATTTTTCTTTCCATAATCAGCTAGCCAACAGTTGGCAGCTTTGTGGCCTAGCTTACCACATTCAGAACATGTAAAAATCTTTCTTTTATATGCAACTTTATTTCTTCCAAAGTCATTTTTCTTTGTAGGAAATTTAGCATATTTGAAATTCTCATTCCTACCCTGGATATGCCAACAGTCTTTGACTGTGTGGCCATGCTTTCTACAATGAGAACATTGAAGGGAGTTTCTTCTAAACGACCCTGACCAGCATTGTGCAGCAACATGTCCTATTTTTCCACAGTTATAACAATCAATTTTCTTATCCCACGGGACATGCTTTCTAGCCTGATTGTTTTGAGCAGCTGCTAGGTCATCCTTTTCCATCAAATTACAATCATGCATCAAATGTCCGTGTTTGTGACAGTAGTGACAGATCATTTTCTTTCTAGATGTATGCGAGTGTGGGTGAGGACTGTGATCAATATGCATAGAGGAGTTCTTTCTATATGTTTTATGTTTTTCATTCTCTTTCTGATTTTTGTACTGAGGTGAGAATGAGGTAGAGGGCTTTTCTTGTTCTGAACTTTTAACGAAAATAATCTTCAATTTTTCTCCAAAAGCCTTCTCAGCCTTCTTCATGTCTGGACTGTAACCCAGTCCCTCCTTCTGAAAATTCACATTCGCACCAAGGAGCTTATTCAAATTGTCTCTTCCCTTAACAAATTTTGACAGGGAGTTTCTTAGATCTTCAATTTCTCTTTCCAAAGACACAATGTGGTCCTCACACAAAATGAGTTGATTTTGCAATTCATCATTCAGACTCTTCAGAGTCTCATTTTCTTGTGTCAATGTGAATTCAATACTCACTTCATTTTCTTTCAAAATAGATTTCCCTCTTTCAACTGTCAGCCATTTTTCAGAAAAAATAGTATTAAGAACCATTAGCTTTTTGTTTTGTTCCTTCAGATGAAGGTTTTCTTCAATCAGCTTATCTTGTAATTTATCGGTTTCCTTCTTCTGACTCAGTAGTGAATCATTTTCTTCCTTCAAGGAAGTGATTAGTTTCTTCTGTATATTATCATTAGAGTCTAAATCTTCAATCAATTCTTTCAAGAATGCACATTCATTGCAAGCAGAATTATCAGAGCATTTTGTTTGAGCCTGAAGTTTTTCACATTGTTTCTTAAGGCATTCATTTTCGGATTTCACAATATCCAATTCAGAGCTAACACATTCAAGTTTTTTCATCAATTTTTCATTCTGGTTTTTATGCATATGGAAATCAGATAAATAGGCGTCATGAGATTTCTGCATATTTGAATAATTTTCACATTGTGGAGTAGAACTACTTCGATCACTTTTATTTTTCAATTTCTTGTATTGTTTTCTTAATTGTTCATGAGACTCGAACAACTCAGCGTATGCATTCTCCCAATCATCTAAAGAGAAGTTTTCGAAGATGTTTACCTCCTCATCATTATCCTCTTCCTGATCATTTGAGCTTGCCTTGCCATTATCATCTTCTGGATTATGGCTGTCACTATAGTCTCCTCCATTTCCGACTAAGCACAGTCCACCTTTTTCCTCATGTATGGCTTTCACTTGAGCCATGATTTCTTTTCCTGTTGAGCAACCTGCAATACAAGGAAACATGTCAATATTTACTGAGTCTCTCAGAATATTAAAGACTTCAGTATTCTCTTTAAACTTCCTCATGTCCCTCCTAGACCATCTGGCCTCATCCTGAGGCACTTTGTGTGGGCCCTTTGATATGAGATTCCATAATTTAGGATTAATGGAACTCAGGTGAATGCCAAAGCCGCCCAACCAACTGCTGTAATTTGAACCATCAAATATCACGAGAGAAGACATTTAAACAAACAATTTTAGAACAGTAGTTGTTCGATGAGAGATCCAAGCAGCAGGACAGACACACACACAGATAAGAAACTTCACACGATGGCAGGATCCCCTTCAGATCGTTGGATCTGTTGAGCTAGGAACCCGCTCTGATACCAATTGTTAGGTTCAGTGCAGTATTCAGAGGGGGGGGTGAATGAATATAACTCGTTTAAAAAAAAACTTTCACCCAATTGAAAACTAGAATACTAACAAGACTTTCACTCAATATAAAATTTCGCCCAAACTAGAACTATGATGCTAACTAGACAGATTTACCAAATCTGAAAGCTAGTCAACTATTCAGTTCTACCAGTTAGCAAACACATGGAGCGCCCCTATGCATTCATCTAGCGGAAGCACAAATGAACAAATCAAGCCACAATGCACAAGGGGTTTTTAGGTGGTTCGGTCCTCCAGACCTACATCCACCCCACACTCAAATCGAGTGTGGCTTCCACTAGCTCACGCTAGAAACAGCAGACTCAGTCTGCAACAAGTGCTGCCACACAGCTTGACCAGGGGAACACTCTCCCCTCTTCCTCCCAACCGGAGGGAACCACTAGTGACACCAGTCACTAGCAAACCAGAGACACACGGCCTCTCTTCCTCCAGACCCGGAGGGAACCCCTGGACTTGAATCCTACAAGCCCAGAACCGGAGACAAGTCTCCCTTCCTCCAACCCGGAGGGGAACCTAGAGACCCAAGTCTCTCTTCCTCTGAACGCCAGAGGGAAGCACAACCGGAGATAAATCTCCCTTCCTCCAACCCGGAGGGAAACAACCGATGACACCCTGTCAAAGGCAACCAGAGACGCAAGTCTCTCTTCCTCCACACCGGAGGGTACCAACCACAAGTAGCACCCAGCTACTTGCAAACCGAAGACACAAAGTCTCCCTTCTCCTGAGCCCACAGGAGGAACCCCGACCTCTCTACAGAGGATCAGAAATACAGTAAATGGATAAAAACAAAAACGAAACCAGCAACAGAAAGTTGAAAAGATAAAAACAAATGTGGCTCTCGCAGGAGCTGGCTGGCCTGGATTTGATCCACGGTTCAGCAGGAACAGATCTTCTGTTGAAGCTTCTATCACTCTAGCTCTCTCTTCTTCTCTATTCTTCTTCCTCTTCTTCTCTTCACACTCTGCTATCTCGATCTCTTACTCAATCTCTCTTTCTTTCTCTTTCTCACTCTCTTTCTCTTCTTCTTTTCTTTTTCTTCTTCTCTGTCTGGATCGTGGCTCTCTGTATAGAGTTTTCTTCTCGCCAACTCGATCACCCTTCTTCTATGGAAGAAGGCTCATATATATAGCAGCAGCAGCAGCTAGGGCGCGTGTGGCTTCCACAGCTCCCGCCCTAAAAATTCGGATCACGTGGCAGTCTCTCAGCAGACTTCATTCCAGCCTCGGATCACGTGCTGCCTTAAGCTTCACGATCAAAGCACCTGTAAAACAGAGTATCGGATAAGTCATCAATTTAAAGAACAACTCTGTATAGATTATCAGAAGAACAGCACTTTAGAAAAAACCTGAACGAGGTTAAAACGAAACAACACGAATTAACAAATAGCAACGACACGGAGACAACACGAGGACACAATAGGGAAAACGATACGAAGTCAGTAAAGACTCGATGTACAACAGTAAGTAACATGAAGTAAAACCATACAGACATAAACGATAACACGAGATGCAACTTGTAACAGAGATAACACTACAAGGAGAACTACACGCAGAAGATGAAAACAATAACCGACGCGAGGTGAAAAACAACACGAGGACAACACGGGCTGACAGCAGAAGCCGACACGAAGTGGTTGCAAACAAGTAAGACACAAGGTCTACGTAAAGCAACACGAAGTGTGGTCAAAGCGAGAAAGACACGAGGTCTAATGAGAAAGACCAACACGAAGACGGTGAAAACAGCACGAAGTGAAGAACAACGACACGAAGTGTAGTGGTGACAAAAACACACACTACACAGAGAACGACACAAGGTGGTGGCACAGAAAGCAACATGAAGTGCTTCAATGTTCTGCACGCAGTGGAACAAAAATGACACGGAGTGAGTACGACATGGAGACAGATGACAGAGACCGTCACGAGTTGAAAACAACACGAAGACGAAAACTGAAATCGACACGGAGTGAAAAACGACACGAAGACGAAAACAACACTTAAGACGAAGTTGACACGGAGTGAAAACGACACGAGGTCTGGGAGACACGACACAAAGTCACAAGAACGACAGTAACCAACACGAAGTGTGGTTACGAAACATGACACGAAGTCACAGAAACACCAACACGAAGTTATGAGAGGAAAAACGATACGAGGTCATGAAAACACAAGACAAAGACAAAAGATGAAATCGACACGGAGTGTAGGAACAACACAAGACAGACACGGGGTCTAGGAAAGACAGCACGGGGACAGAAAAATAGACACGGCTTATCACGACACGTGATGAAGCTATGAGAACAGTATGAAACGAATAAAACGACACAAGGAACAACAGTAACCGACACGGGTTGAAAACAACACGAAGTCGAACAGTAATTGACACGGGGTAACACGACACGAGGTAAAAATGAGAATCGACACGAAGTGTGGTCAAGGCGAGAAAGACACTAAGTCAAAAACGAAGGACCAACACTCAGACAGAACCATAAAAACAACACGGAGACGTAGACACTAAAACAACACGAAGATGAAGACAAGGGAAATGACACGAAGTCTAACCTCATACAAGCTTTCCTGTCACGCATGGAAATCAACACGAAGTGTTGTATGCTCATACAACACGAGATCTTTTCGTGTTAGTGAGGGGAAACAACACGAAAACTCAAGTACAGAAACAGCACGAAGATGATGTACAATCTGATGTACAGACATGAAGAACAGTCCAAAGTATAGACTTGGAAGACCACAACAATGAATGCTTTATGCATCAGTTTGACATGTAGCATGACTGAACATCAAATATGTTAATCTAAACTGAACAGCAAGATGATTGAAAATTTGATTAACTCACATCAACAATCAATCACCAAAACCATCATCAAAACCACAGGGGCACAACAATCATCAAAACACCGATCATCAAAACCAGATAAATCATTAAGACCACAGCAATGAATGCTTTATGCATCAGTTTGACATGTAGCATGACTGGACATCAAATATGTTAATCTAAACTGAACAGCAAGATGATTGAACATTTGATTAACTCACATCAACAATCAATCACCAAAACCATCATCAAAACCACAGGGGCACAACACCCGGACACCGTCAAGCTCCTAGGACTTACCCCAACACCCCACCCCAAACCATATCGTGTCTCATGGATAAACAACCATTCCCTACCCGTCAACACATGTTGTCTTATCCCCATCACCTTCTCATCCTACCAAGAGCCAATATGGTGTGACATCATACCTATGGCTGTAGGGAGCATCCTGCTAGGGAGACCTTGGATATATGATGTTAATGCTACCATCCATGGGAAAACGAACACGTGCACCTTTGAACACAAGGGGAAGACCATTCGCCTCAACCCTTCCTCACCCCGAAAGGACCCACCCTCCAAGTAAATTCTCCCCACACCACCTCAAAACCCAGGGGTCACATCACCCCCAACCCAACCAACAAGTCAACTGTCCACCCATGAGGGTCCCACCAAAGGCCTTCACCTCATCACTAGACAAGAACTCGAGGAAGAGGTAGCCCTCGGGACACCCATATGCGCTGTAGTCATATGCCTAGGGGAACCCACCCCCTCCAACCCTCATCCTGTGGAGATACACCCTCTCCTAGAAGAATTCAAGGATGTGTTCCCCGAGGAGCTCCCCGATCAACTGCCACCCATGAGGGATGTCCAGCATGCTATTGACCTTGTCCCAAGGGCCACCCTCCCAAACCTTCCCCACTATCGCCTCAATCCCACTGAGCATGCTGAATTGAGGAGGCAAGTGGAGGAACTCATTAGAAAAGGCTTCCTCCGTCTTAGCAAAAGTCCTTGTGCTGTCCCAGCCCTCCTCACACCAAAGAAAGATGGGACATGGCGCATGTGTATTGATAGCAGGGCCATCAACAAGATTACCGTCAAATATAGGTTCCTCATACCTAGACTTGACGATATGCTAGATATGCTAGCTGGAGCCACAATTTTTTCAAAGATAGACCTTAAGAGTGGCTACCACCAAGTAAGGATATGGCTTGGGGATGAATGGAAAACAGCCTTCAAAACCAAAGATGGACTCTATGAATGGCTGGTGATGCCTTTTGGGCTCTCTAACGCCCCAAGCACATTTATGTGCCTTATGATCGAGGTCCTTAGGCCCTACATTGGAGTCTTCCTGGTAGTCTATTTTGATGATATCCTCATCTACAGCCAGACCAAGGAAGCCCACCTCAGTCATCTTAGGCAAGTCTGTACCACCCTTAGGAAGGAAAGCCTCTTTGCCAATTTGGGAAAATGTCACTTCATGACAAAGTCCATTACCTTCCTTGGGTATGTTGTCTCCACCGACGGGGTATCCATGGACCCTGAAAAGGTCCAAGCCATCCTCGATTGGCCAGAGCCCCGCACTCTCCATGAAGTCCGAAGCTTTCATGGGTTAGCCACCTTTTACCGTAGGTTCATCCGTGGGTTCAGCACAGTCACAGCCCCTATCACCGACTGCCTCAAAAAGGGGACCTTTGTGTGGACCAAGTCAGCATCTAGGGCCTTCCAAGAGCTCAAAGAGAGAATGACCCAAGCCCCTGTCTTATGCCTCCCTGATTTCTCCAAAGTCTTTGAAGTGACTTGTGATGCCTCTGGGGTAGGAATTGGTGGGATCCTTAGCCAGGAAGGACACCCAGTGGCCTACTTTAGTGAGAAGTTGTGTGATGCCAGGATGAGGTACTCCACCTACGACAAGGAATTTTATGCCGTGGTACAATCCCTCCGGCATTGGAGACACTATCTCTTGCCTAAAGAATTTGTCATATTCTCCGACCATGAGGCCCTGAAATACCTCAACTCCCAGCAGAAACTGAATGCTTGACATGCCCGATGGGTCGAATACATCCAGGCCTACACATTTGTGATCAAACATAAAGCCTGAAGTGAAAACCGTGCTGCCGATGCCCTCAGTAGGAGAATTTCCTTGCTAACTACCATTCGGGTGGAAGTCATAGGATTTGAAAGACTCAAGGAGGAGTACTCTGATTGCCCGGACTTTGGTCCAATCAATACCACTCTGTCCACCCTATCACCTAAGGAACACCAAGGATTCATCTTAGAGGACGGATTCATCTTCAAAGGCCATAGACTTTGCATACCTAGAACCTCTCTACGGGATTTCCTGGTCTGGGAGTTACATGCAGGAGGCCTTGCTGGGCATTTTGGGGTGCATAAAACCATTGCTTTGGTTGAGGGTCAGTTCTACTAGCCAAGCCTCAAAAGAGACGTAGCCAAAATTGTAGGACAGTGCCGGATATGTGCCTCAGCCGAACAGACAAGACAGAACACAGGCCTATACACCCCACTCCCTGTCCCTGATCGTCCCTGGCAGGACTTAAGCATGGACTTCGTCTTAGGCCTACCTAGGACTCAAAAAAGGCATGATTCCATCTTTGTCATAGTGGATAGGTTTTCTAAGATGGCCCATTTCATCCTCTGCTCTAAAACCTCCGATGCCTCTCATGTGGCCCGTCTATTCTTCGATGAGGTAGTCTACCTCCATGGCCTACCCAAGACCATCATTTCTGATAGGGATGTCAAATTCACCAGCTATTTCTGGAAAACTCTCTGGCACCTAATGGGGACCCTTCTCAAATTTTCCACGGCCTATCACCCTCAAACTGACGGCCAGACCGAAGTCATTAATAGGAGTCTTGGGAATCTACTCCGTTGTCTTGTTGAGGATCGCCCCGGCACTTGGGATCTCATATTACCCCAGGCAGAGTTTGCATACAACAATTCAGTGAATAGGTCGATAGGGATGAGCCCATTTGAAGCTGTGCATGGGTACAAGCCTAGAAAGCCTACAGATCTCATTCCTTTGCCTCCACATGCTAGAGTGTCTATTAGTGCTGAGTCGTTTGCCCAACACATGAAAGAATTGCATGAAGAAATCCGCAAACACATTAACAAAAGCAATGAGGTGTATAAAAAAATGGCCGATTCCCACCGACGCCACCAGGAGTTTCACGTGGGTGACTATGTGATGGTAAGAACTGAGAGGCTTTTCCCTAGAAATGTCTCCAAACTGAGGTCGCGTGGATCAGGCCCCTTCCAGGTTATGAGGAGGATTGGCACAAACGCTTACGTGTTGGACCTCCCCGAGGAGTACGCAGTAAGTCTCACATTCAATGTGGCTGACTTGGTGCCATATAGGGGTCCCACGGTGACACCTAGTGAGGGAATTGAGCCTGTTCCACCTTCTGAGAGAGGCACCACCCATGAGAGAGTTCCACCAGTCCAGAGGGGCCAACGGGAGCAAATAGAGCGGATATTGGATGAGCAGGTCACTGTCACCCGGAGCAAAGCATACGAGCGATACTTGGTCAGGTGGAAGGGCCGGCCCCCTTCAGATGATTCATGGATGAGTAGGGAGGATCTTCAGCAGCTGGACCCCGACCTCCTGGAGCATTACCGCAGTCGAGTGGACCCTTTCTCGACAGAGTCGAGCTCTTCGCAGCCCGGGGGAGTTGATGGGGACATCACCCAGGATTCCCTTTGGCTCGACACCTCTCTCCCTTCCGGAGACAGGTAGTGTGTGACTGCACGACTTGATGGGCCCACGGCGACATAGGAGCTTATTACTGACGACATATTGATGTATTTTCTCCTTTCTTGAGTCATTTTGATGTACTTGTCCTTATTTTGAGTCATGTCCCTAGGTCATCACGTTATTTATCTATGTTTGTTAGGCTAGGGGGTCATATGGGCCCAATTAGATGGGCCTGGCCCATGGGCGCCCTCTTCCTTCCCACACCCCCTTGCTTATTTGTTTTTAGCATATTCTCCAGGGAATTTTTGTAAATGTTGGGATCCCTATATATAGGACCCCAACCCCCCTTGAGATGGTGAATGAAGTATTGAATATTTGAGCATAAGTGCCCCCCCTCTCTCTCTCTAGCTCTCTCATTCTCTCTCTCTCTCTCTAGGGGGCGAACCCCTCTCTCTTCCCCCTTCTCTCTCTCTCTCCCATGGGTGAACTTGCCCTTTCACCTCCCCCTTCCCCTGCCACCTCAGCTGCCACCTCACCCTCCACCCCTTCACCTCCCCTAGGCCACTTAATACTCATCAATTTCCTCCACTTCCCAAGCAACCCTTCCTATTCCCCATACCCCTTCCCCACCTCCAAGACACCCATCCCTCTTCCCCAAGCAACCTTCCCACTCCCCCACACCCTCATTCATATCCCTTGACCATGCCAATCCCCACCCCACCACAAGTTGCGCACCACCCTCACCAACTACACCCATCCCCTTGCCTTGGCCGACCCCTCCACCCCCCCTTCTCCAAGCTTCGGCCCTCTCACCCCTCCACTCTCCTGCACCTCCATACTACCTGCTCCGCCCCTCTCTTCACCCCCACACACCCCTCCCCCATCTGCTATCACCACCACCCTTCCCTCCATTACCAAACTCCAATCCCCCTTAACCTAACCCCACCACCATCCCATTCATTCTGTCACATCTGCAGGTGGCAGAAGAAGGCCCGTCTTGCAGAAGCTCCCCCGAGGTCATCCGGTGACATCTGAGAGCGTACCTTACCTTTATGGAAAGGTCGTCCAGTCCACTACGCAGGCGGGAAAGAATCGTACCATTCCGAGTCCGGAGCTGCCCGGGAGAGCCATTCTCCCTCGAATGCACCAAGCTCCATCTGCAGAGCACCAGAGTTCGACCAGAAGCTGAACCACGATTCACAGTGAAGGAATCTGACTGAAGTTCCTTCTCCAAAGTTCTTCCTCCCCCTGTCCCCGACCAGGAGAAAGAAGCAGAGCTATATTCGGCATCCGGGAGCCAAAGTTCTGATTTTTCCCCTCCAGTCGCGCGGGACTGCCTTCTCCAGTCTTCTGCGACCATCACTCACTCATTGGTGTCCCCCAGACCACCCCGACCTCCGACAGCCTCCCCACCAGTTTTTCTGCAAAGAGGGTTCATCCACGGTTCCAGAAATTCTGACGGTTTGAGATTCGGAGCTCGGGAGCCCATGGTACAACCTCTGCATCCTACTGCATCAGATATGAAACTGTCAACCCCAGATTCCTTCGTCCTGTTCAAGCCTCTGCCGCGGCCAGCGAAGACGTTAGAAGAATTCAGTAAAATTCAGAGGCGTCCCAGATTCTGTCCCGAAGAATTCCCTCCTGGTCTCGTCACCGGCAGAATTCCGGAGTAAGAACTACGACTGCAACAGCGGCGGCTTGTCCCCTCTCACAGCAAGCGAGCAGATCCTACGTCGGCTTCCTCTCCTACAACCTCGGCGAGTTTCCCCCTCCCGCCTGGCCGGCTTAGCGCCCCTCCCTGCGTGGAGGTAGTGTTTGGATGTAAGCTTGATTTCCCCACCCTTAGTCCAACCCTCCTGCGTGAGGAGTAGTGTTTGTATTAAGCAGCTCAAGCCACATCGGCGCAGTGTGCGGGATCCACACTTCCCCGCTCGCCCACGTCTCCGAACGGGGTTGGTTTCTTCAAACCAACCAGGTGAGCTCTAAACTTTGCTCCATTACTATTTAGTGTCTGTTTATTTAATATCCGTAGACGTAGCTCCGTTGTGCATGCGAGCGAGTGCCCGATCTCGGAACCACCATCTTAGTGTGGTCACCGTGGCTAAAGTGAGAGAGTGGGACCTAGTGCCCCAATTGGCACCGGCCAGCCCCATAAGCGTGGGCTACGTACCCTCGGGAGGGCAACCCTAGCCCAGCTGGCACTCTACCAGCAAGGGTCTTGATCCATCACCTCCCCCTAGCATCATTTAGTCACCCCGTGCTCGCGTGTGTGCGACGGCGATTTGGCCCCGATTTATCAACTTAATTGCTATGTGGTTGTGAATGCGGAATAGGTCCTAAGTTTACATTTGCCTGCTGCATACCCCGTAGTGGTTTCACATCACAAAGTCCGCAACTTAGGAGTCGGGAGTGGTCCCGATCGATTGCTGGTGCCACCGTGCACCTCGGCTAACGGGTTGGGGCCCTTGGTTGGGCCCACTGGATTGTCGGAGGGGCCGGGTAGCCCATGCCTTGAAGGTGTTTGAATAAAGTCTCGAACCCTTATTTCTTGGTATTTTGCTGGGGAAATAGTCCGGGTACAACAAATGCCTCCCACGGGTCGTGCGTCAGAGGCGGAGACGAGGGCGTACGGCCCGTGAACCTCTCCTTTTCAGTTATTGTAGTTGCATTTGGATGTTTCATATACTTGTGATTTGATGTATTGTATGTGTTGAATTTCTGGCATACTGACCATTTTTATGCTATGTCTTGCAGTTATGGCCCGATTTGGCAGGGACGAGAGGGTCCCAAGGCGTGTGGTCCGGGAGGAGGACCACTGGGTGAGGAGGATCGAGCGGCCCATGTCCCTTTTGGGCCCGCCAGTTATCACCACAGCCAGTGTGGAGCAGCTTGATGGTGGGCAAACAGCTGTGGTAGAGGGCCCCGCTGGTGAGCGCGGCAACGGGGTTGGGGTTGTGGAGCTAGCCCGCGCGTCGGAGGCGGGCGGAATTTATACTTATGATAGCAGCGGTGGCTATCCAGTGGAGTTTCCTTTGGACTATCACTTGTTTGAGTTTGTCAGGCACTTTGTCCTGCCAGGCATGGAGGAGAGTGACTCACGGGTTGCTGGAGCCCGTCGCCGACTGGAGCTGGCGATCTTGGTGGGCCAAGACAGCTTGCACAGAATTGTCCTTTGCGGCTTCCCAAGTTTCTTTGTGGATTACTGGAGGCAGAGTCAGTTTCCCTGTGCTGAGTGCCTAGGCTTCTTCAGCAGAGCAGACCAGTTTGGAGTCCGGGCTGGAGTGATGGGTCCCACCTTCTGGGATTTGCATGGACACCACCGAGCAGAGACAGAGGGCAATCCAGGATTAGCACTGGAGCCATCAGGGCTGGAGTATGCAGAAGAAGGCTATGACGACCATAGCCTCTTGTCCGAGATTCTGCGACAGACCGCCGTTAGCTGTGATGGCCGTTGGGCGGTGATTTCATCACACAGATACCGCCAGGGAGCTACTGAGTGGTTGATGGGCATAGTACACCACTACCGGGTGCTGCTAGACCGAGCCGACATCAGATATGCTGTGACTGTGGCTCTGTATGGATATCCTTGCTACACAGGACTTCTACAGGCGTTGACATAGCGCTTCAACCGCAGGTGGAACACCATGGCGACGGCTGAGGGGTAGGCTTCGTTAGACTTGTGGTCTCTATGGGGGATCTCTAGGTTGCCGATCAGCGGCAAGGGGTATGAGGAGGTAGTGCTGGATGACCTCCATCGTTGCCGCACTGATGGGCATGGACGCTACTGGGTTTCTTATAGCTACCGATATTTACTGAAGACCTGGAGGGATCTAGCCCTGGCTGGGAAAGAGAGAGCAGCGTAGACTCCCATGGTGCCATTGAATGCGTGGATTCGCCACTTTTATGACGGCCCCTTTTGCTTTCACCAGGAGTTCACCAGGGACCAGACCCCCTGGGAGGAGTACACAGAGGTGGAGCTGCATTTTTGGACACATAGCATGTATATTTATGCACCAGCGGAAGGGTGGAACCCCCACAGACTGCCAGACGTGACGCACTTGGCCGCGTACTTGGCGTACTGGCTGACGACTTTCGTAGTCCCCCACTGGGAGGACGGCCAGCTGCGAGTAGAGCTGTTATGGCCTACGTGCCAATTGGCGGATGGACGGAGGCTGGCCTTAGCCCCATCGACTTTGGCCAATGTTTAGCAGGGACTGGGAGTACTGGAGGCGCACCCGGCGCCACGTGAGCGGCGCCTGCTTCTACTGACTCACTACCTCAGTGCATGGGCTGGGCTGCTGTTCCCAGGGTTGGTGTCTCGAGGGTCCGTAGTGAACCAGGCTGCACCATTGCTGTTTAGCTTCACCGGACAGCCAGATGGGGACGCAGTCGTGCAGCTGGAGGAAGCTAGGAGAGTCTTGTGTTACTTGCCCAGCAGGGGCAAGGAGGGTGTTCCTTTTGACGGTGCTACCAGGGACTCCCACCTGATCATGGTGCCTTCGAATGGTGGGGTGGCCTGCGCCCTACCCTACCAGTCGGAGCCAGACGCGTCATTGTACACAGAGTGGGTGATGAGCACCCAGCCAGCGGTGCTGCCTTTACACCGGTCCGTGACGAGCTTCTTAGAGTCGTACTATCCGCACTGGTTCGCTCAGAACTTCAGGTACGACCAGGGGATTCCGCCGAACCAGGAGTTCCCTTTGGCGGGTCGTCAGTACAAAGGCCGGGACACACATTTGCTAGCCGCGGCGTGGTGGGACTTCTACTGTCGTCGAGAGCTGGAGCGGCTACCGACGCCTGTGTCGGGATGCATGGGACGGTTTGACGTCCACTACGCCAGATGGTGGTTCGAGCATAGTCATCAGTACCGACAGAAGGCCTCGGCGATTCAGAAAGTCGAGGAGACCCGTCTCTTGAGGGAGGATCTGCCTCTCATCGCAATAGATGACGGGTACCTACGGACTCGCTTTTCTCGGATCCACCGAGAGGTAGAGAGGCTGGCGCAGCAGGCGCCCCGAGGGAGCCGAGGCTATTTATCGACGGGGCGGAGCGGCAACGGGGCACTAAAGCCCCTTAAGCAGGCGCGGGTGACGCCTGGAGGTACCAGAGTCCGGGCACCTCGACCCGAGACGTCGAGGACTTGGTGGACCCAGTTTCTGGCGGACTGTGGGTTCGAGCAGAGGGGTTCACTGGACCGAGTGCTCCCTGAGGGGAGCTTTGCAGATATGGCGGCTGACGACTGGAGGAATCATATCGCCCATGCGATAGGGTCAGCTGGACCTGTAGAGCTCGTGTCCCTCGTTGAGTGCGCCTACACCCTGAGGGATGTGAAGGAGGTGGTCGCGAAGGCCGCAAGGGTTGTGGGTTTGAAGTCAGACCAGCTAGTTCCTCTGCCACTGACCCCCTTCTTGACTTCAGGTAAGACCTCTTCATTAGCCTGCTAGCCCTGCTTTGTTGTTTTCTAGGGCGTATGGCTGAGAGATCTTGTGTGGCTGTGTTTGGCAGGTTCTGCGGCGGACAGGGATCATCCCTCCACAGGGACATCTTCTGGGGATGGTGACGGGGCCCTTCAGCCCCGAAGGAAGCGCCCCTGGGTGGAGACCGGAGTCAGGGAGGTTGGTGAGTCCTCACGGGGACCCGCTGCTAGGGAGCATATCGAGGCGGAGCCAGATCTAAGTAAGTGCCATACCCGCCTGCTTGCTTTGTATTGATTCAGCCTTGACGACCGGCTAATCTTGTGCAATTGGATTTGCTTTTTACAGTGCCACTGGAGACCGGGGCCGATGTGGCCTTCTCGCCACCCCTGGAGGTCGACCCACTTCTTGACGACGGGGGTGATTGTGGGATAGATATGGAGGGGCTTCTTCGTATGATGGACGAGACTGCTCCCAATGTCAAGACCTTCCCTGATTTTGAGCCATGGAAGGCTTCAATGGATGCTCAGTCAGGTAAATAATTCTGGAACCGAGCGTGTTGCGTTCATGGCTGTATTTGATTCTGGGAGTTGACATCGTTGCTGGTGTTATGCAGAGGTGGACGGGACATCAGAGACCGCCGCTTCTTCAGAGATGCAAGGTGAGGTGCCCCCATCCATTAACGGGCAGGAGCCCGGTGTGACCCAGGATGGCTCGGATGAGCACTGAATCGCTGCGGAGGGCACTGCCCTGCCATTGTAGAGTTGCGGGGATGCCGATACTGACTGACTTTATGATGTCATTTGTTAGGTGAGGATCCAGCCGCCACTCTGGAGATGATTCAGGAGCTGGTCCGCACCAACCCTTTAGTGTCTCTTCCCTCCTTTGAGGGGGAGCCTGAGGGGAGGAGTGCTTCAATGGCGCCCATGACCGAGGAAGTGTCTAGCTTGTTGCCGTAGCTGTTGGCGGAGGTGGAGCGAGCTTCCCTGTCGGCTGTGGTGTCGGCCTGCACCGTGGGGCTGGTTGGGTCCTCGAGCATGGGACCCTCAGGTATGTTGCTGGGGACTTAGTCATTCTTGTTAAGCCCTTTGTGTTGATTGTCTTCTAGGGCTAAGGTCCTGTTGGTATTGTTTACAGGTGTACCTTCACCTCTAGAAGAGGGTGAGCTACCCCGCAACGGAGCTGAGATGGTAGAGGAGGGGCCCACAGAAGTGGCCCCTACTGAGGGCGACGAGGAGATCGTCGATATCGAAAAGGTTTCAGAGGGGAGTGCTCCGGCCGGTGAGTTTTCTGTCTATGACTCTTAGCTAGAGAGGCATCCTTATATGGAGATGGGTCTTGTGATGATCTTGTTTGTTGCGTTGGCTTGCAGGAGCTTATGGATTGGCCACCTCGGGGAGTTCGTCGGGGACCTCGTCGAGCTCTTCAGACGACGGTGGCTCGGAGATGGAGACAGGGGAGAGTCCGAGCTCGAGCTCTTCATCCTCCGGGGCCTCTGCTAATAGGGAGGTACCGACGAGGACCCCTCCTAGAGGTATGCGGTGGTCCTTTCCGTCCTTATTTGACACTTGTTAGCCCTATAAGGCAGAGTGCTGACATTCTTGAGTTACTTGCAGCATCAGATCCTGGGGAAGAGCATGCGTCGGCTCTTCGTAAGGGCGGGCAGGAGGAGTCCCCTGTCCTACCCGTGCTTGCTGGAGATGACCGGATGGTGGAGGAATCATTGCCCTCTCCGACCCCGACAGGTGACGCCATGGAGGCGGAGGTGCAGTTGCTTTCCCTGACCCCGACAGATGACGCCACAGGGACAGCTGGGCTTGCTCCAGGTAAGGAGTCAAGACTTATCTCCTTCTTTTTCTCAGGTTTTTCACCTTGTTTGTCGAAGGAAGCCTTTTGTATACTACTTACTCCGGTTGGCATTTGTCGGAACTATGCAGGTTCCACTAGAGTGCTGGCTGCGTTCGGAGACCTCTCCCTAGATTTAGGGGTCGAGTGGCCTCCGTTCGCCTCTCCGCCAGAGCCGTTGCTGGAGGCGAGTGCAAGTGCCGCCCTGCTCCAGTGGACGTGAGGCTACTCATAGAGCGAGCCCCTCCCTTCTCCGGAGGACCTGAGGCAGCGACTGCGGTGTAGACACGCCAAAATTGATGCTATGTTAATCAAAACTCATGTCACCATGTTGACGCCCCAAATTGAACTTCAATATGTCTATAATATGAGGTTTTTCTATTTTTGTGTGTGTTTTTGATTTATTCTTGCATTTTTGTGATTCGCGACCTGAAGAGGGGCGTTATTTAAAGAGCGACCTTACCTAGGGCGTTTTCAAAGAAAGGACGACTAAACTTCAGGGCGTCAATTCCTGGTATTATCTGGTTTTAAAATAAATTACAATTAAAGAGTAACGCCCTATCTCAGGGCGTGTTTTCAAGTAACGCCTTTCTCTCAGGCGTCTTTCCACAATTTTCAAATAAAGAATGCTTTATTTCCAAAATTTAAATCTGGGAAGTGACGCCGTTGACCAGGTCGTGTATTTGAGTAACGTCCTAAGGTAGGTCGTCAATTATGATTTGACGCCTTTCTAAAGGGCGTGTTTCATTCTTTAGTGTCCTGTTCGAGTATGTCTTTCCTGAAGAGTTCCCCTGCTTCCAATGGTCACCTTGCTCGAATTGGAACTAGAGTCCTGCCTTTGATAACCATTACCCGTTCTTATCTTCCTAAATTTGAGATTATCTTCGGTTAAAACCCTATATAAGAGGGCTCTGGTCAATCTTGTGAGAGGTTACAACAATAACAACAACGACAGTGCTGGCTATTAGAGAGAGTTACGTAGATATACAGAAAGAGCATACGCCATCTTCATCTTCCTCCTGTGCGATCTCTCTCTTTGAGGGCTCTCTCAAGGGCTTTCTCTTCTTCTCTGTTGCTGCAGCCGAACCGTAGCTTCCAAGTGGTTTCTTCCCCTTTATTGTTTACAGGGACAACATAAGGGGTCTTTCGTCTGTTCGTTTTGCTTTGTTTTGTATCACAGCATCCATATCATCTGTCGCACGGTTTTCTTCCTTGCATTAGTATTACATTCTTTTCCTTCCCTAACTCTTAGGGGTTTTAAAACAAACAAAAAAAAAGGTGCACATGTTTTGTTCTCTCTTCATCATCACATCATCTATTTGGGATTGATACTATACGCTCTTGGCTGATCCACTTCTATTTGCTTGTTTCTTTGTCTTTTGCAAGGGTAATCAACAAGAAAAAACCCCCTTCGTCGGCCGGCCGATAGAAGGAGGAGGAAGGAATTCACAATTCATCCCGCATCCCACTTTTCACCAGGTATTCGCGATCTTCTTTGATTCTTATTGGGGTAACCCCTCTGGCGATCACTCTCCTTTATAGCACCACGTGCTTTCTTTTGTCTTTATTATCATCTCCCATCATTTTACATATCTCATATGAGTGGTTTGTTCCATATGTGTGGATTTATCACGATCTACAAATTGGTGATCACGGTGGGACTTCCACTATTTTTCTATTGATTACCCCTTTCCCATTGGCACCCACGCGTGCCCTTTCCCCTTTGGCACCCACGTGTGCCCTTTCCCCTTGGTACCCACGGTACCCCTCCTTTGCGCCCCACGGGCACCCTCCACTGTGCATTGCACACTCCCCGGGATCAGTCAGTTGTGATTGCTCATATTTCCTGAATTAACGCCTCAACCAGAGGTGCGTTTTCTTTTAACGCCTTCATCTAGGGCGTCTGCTTTCTGGGTTACGTCTTCTCAGAAGGCATCTTTTATCATCTCCTGCTTTAATTATGCTGTCCGTGAATTCACGCCCTTCCCCAGGGCGTCTCTTTCTTGCTTAGCGCCTCACATAAAGGCGCGGTTTTACATTTGACGCCCTCTGCCTGAGGCGTCCTTTTCACTTATAGCGCCTCACATCAAGGCGCGTTTTCTGCGTTGCCTGTGGGATCCCACAGTGTTTCACGACAGTCATACTGTCGTCTCTTTTGTTGATAGCGACCTTCCCTGGGTCGTGTCTTTCCTGCGTTTTTACAGTTGGATTGATTATTACATTGATCGATGATATTGCTGTGATTTGCTCATATTACTTTACATCTTGTGGCATTTGGTTTGGGAGACCTCCTCTCTGTACACTAGGATTCCACACACCCTCTTGGTGAAGGAAGGACCCTCCATTGAGCATTCCGTCTCTTTGGATTGGAAGTTCCTAAACCAAGCCTCCGTAAGTCCCCGCACCCGTGGATTCCCTCACGGATGCCGGGCAGGTTGTACCCTTGAGGTCCCGGGTTTAGTTGGCCTATATACGGTGAGAGAGTGTTCCTAGTTGTCATCGAAGTGAACTTATATTGAAACTAGGTTCCTCCCTTGTGTGAATCACTCCAAATTGTTGTTGAAAATCACTCTAATTCACCAAGGATCAAACAAAGAAATCAAGGGTAACCATTCCAACTTGTGTGCTTCTTTGCAAACTATTTTGCTTGAACTTTGATTGTATAATGGCTTACCTTGATAGACAAAATAACATGTTTAATTTCAATTGTGAGGATGCACAACCTAGCACATCCTATACTCCTCAATTTCAACATGTTCAACATCATTCTCACCACAATTCTTTAAAGGGACCACATCCTCATTCTTATGGTGTTGCCCGACCCATGGGCAAGGTCCGATCTCATGGTCCCTCACTTCAATCGCGAGCCACTACTCCCACGGGACCGTCTCCTCCTTACGATGAGAAGGTCTCCCAAATCTTGCATGCATTAGATCATCTCACCCTTCAACAAATTCAAGCACTTAAGGCCGCTGTTGAGGGTGCATCTCATTCCTCTCATCCTCCTTCCAATCCTACGCGGGTGGCCCATCACTCACTTCCCTCTTCTATTCACATTCCTACCCGGGTAGCCCATCACCCATCTCCTCCTATTCACACTTCTCCTCGGGTTGTCCAATACCCGCCTCCTTCTATTCCTCCTCCACCACGGCCCCAATGCCCATTTATTCCTTGCAACCCGACCCATCTGGGTCCTTCTATGGGTCGGCCCATTAGTTCCCTTCCACGGCCTTCTTATGCGGCCCCTCCTTCAAGGCCATGCCAACCCTCTGTTGCTCAGGTCACGCCCCTCCAACAAACTCTTTTCAACAAAGTCACTTCGTTGGAGGAACAATTAAAGAGGGTTACGAGCCCACGGCCCGCTCCTCCTACTCCAGTCAATCCCCTCCATGCCGCTCTGAACGACATTACAAAGATGGAGAAAGATTGGAAGGACAGGAGAGATGATTACGGCATCGGCATTTCAAGCGAGCAAGAGCCGGCAAATTTCAATGTTCAAGTGGACGCTGTCCTTCCTCCACCCACATGTACGCCTCCACTACGGTGTCCACTTGAACCGGCTGATGAAGAACCGGCTGATGAAGAACCGGCATTTGAAGAATCTGAGGCGCACAATGATGAAGCTATGCAGGCACCCCTTCTGAGTTTCCTTCGCTTCCCTCTCCCTCCACTACCGCTTGATGAACCCCCTGCTCAGGACGAAGTCACCGTCCCCAACACATTCCCCGTTTATGAGACTAATTGGTGTTACGACGATGGGTCAATACTCCAATCACCCATGTCGGTGCACCAAGACATGTCTCCTATCCCTAACACCTCTCGCCCCATCCGGCATTTTCAACACACTAAACCTTCTCCGTTCACCCCTCCCGTAACCACACCAATAGCCTCAACTCCACCGGCCTCCGCCGAGCCTCCATCACCTTCCACTACGCCGGCCTCTCCCGAGCCTTCCATAACCCCTTCTCTTTGTTCGCCACCTTGGCCCTCCATTGTCCCTTTAATCCCAAACCCGGCCACTCCTACTCCACTACTTAACCCTTCACCCTTACCCGGGGCTAGTCCTGAGCAGGATACACCCCTTTTTGCACTCGAGCCAACTCCGACTGCTTCCGAGCAAAGGGAGAAGCTCGACGTGTTTGAACCTTCGTTTCCACTCATCCTTTCTCCAACACCTTCCACTATACCTCCACCATCCATGGAGCCTTCTGCCTCCGCTTCACCCCCCTTTACTACTCGGAACGGGTGTCCTTCTGCAGTACTTGTGCCGAAGATAATCAAGAGCCGGGCAAGAAAGATTTGGTCACGGTCATGCCGTTCAAGATACAAGTATTTATTTGCCGGATGCCAATCCGGGTTGTTATGCCGAACATGGTTGAAGAGGCCAAGTCCCCGCCACTGCTCGCCAGAAGAGAATGCCAAGCGTTGATGCTGTGCAAGGGCCGGGCAGGGCACCCCTTGTTCCAACTTTCCAATCTTGAATCTATTCTTCCATACAAGGGACGAACGCCCACCTTGATCAATATTCTTCATACGCTACAATCTCTGGGCAACACGATGCTTCCTATCCCAACTCTTCAACTCCCTCACACTATTACTTTTCACTTTTCAAGGGAGTTATCCTTTACTATTGAAGCTTCGTCATGGGCTTGTACTTTATCCACTAGGCCAATTGGCTATACACTTTCACCACCGTGAAGGGGCAGTTATCTGGATGCTAAGGGGCCTTCCACTATTTCATCCACCTTCTATTCAACACCATCCACATTCTTATCTATCACCACTCCAAGGGTAAGGAGGAGGATCTCATCCTCTCGCCCTTCATGTTCTTCATATTCTTTACATTTCATGCATTCCATGCATTCATCGCATCTGTTGCATTGCATTCGCATACATTTGCACTTCTTCTTTCCCGAGTTTCCAGACCCGTATCTTCCACGCCTTCCTAAACCTCCGGATCCCCCACGTTTCCTATCTCTTCCGCCTCTATCTTCGGGATCTCCAGGTCCCCTTACACTCGCCAGGCATTGTACCCCCTCCGATCTTTCCTCAGGGCACCACGCCCCTTTCCAACTATTGCATCCGCACTCCCCGGATCTCTCTCTTGTCCTCTTGGGGCATCACGCCCCTTGGTGTCTCATTCTTCCGGAACCTCCGGATCCTTCATCCTCTTCTAATCCACTCTCCCTGGGGCATCGCGTCCCCTTTCCTACTATCTCCCTGGAACCTCCAGGTGTTTTATCCCTCCTCTTAGGGCATGGCGCCCCTTCTGATTCCACTATTCCGGAACCTCCGAATCTTTTTCTTCTCCCCGGGCATCGCATCCCTCGGCATTTTCCTCCTCCGGAACCTCCGGATCTCTCTCTTCTCCTTGGGCATCCTGCCCCATGGTATCTTCCCCCTCCAGAACCTCCAGATTGTCCATCTTATTCTTTCTATCTTCTTTCGGGGCATCCCGACCCTTCTGATTCTATTCCTCCGGAACCTCCGGATCCTTCATCCTCCTCTTTATCCCTTGGGCATCATGCCCCATGGTGTCTTCCTCCTCCGGATCCTCTGGATTTCCTATCTCCCCTCCTAGGGCATCACATCCCTTCTTTCACTATCCCTCCAGAACCTCTGGGCCCTCCTGACCCTTTTCATCCACTCTTCCTCAGGCACCGCGTCCCTCGACATCTCATTCCTCCGGAACCTCCGGACCATCCATCTTTCTTCCGATTCATCTTTCTGCTCTTCCAGGACATCACATCCTTCATTTTCTTCTTCCTTTTCCATCATCTTTTTCCCTATTTTTTCCCAGGGCACTGCGTCCCTCGATATTTTATCCCTCCGGAGCCTCCGGATGATTCCTCCTATCAGGATTCTCCTCCTTTACTCCCAGACCCTCCAGATCCGCCTCTTTCCATCTATCAATTTCTTCTTCTGATTACCCCTAATCCTGGGTCCAACCCAACTTCTTCCACATCCACTACCTTGGGCATCTGCCCATTCTCTCACTACTTTCGAGGCTTTAGTCCTCACTCCTCCTTCTAATTCTCCGCTTCTTCTGTAGACCTTTCATGTGATCAGGGTCTCTGCGCCTTAGTGAGGGAGTTCTAGCCCTCGCCTCTCTTCCTTTTTTTTCCTTATTCGTCTGAGTCTGGTCTTGGCACCACTCCTTCTTGTTAAGCCACTTTTAATCCTTTGCTTCCAATCCTTTTGACTGCCAAAGAGGACTATCCCACGATGATCAACCCCGCCTCTCACGGCAATTATTTCAACAAAGATTGCAAGATAACATATTGGCGTAAGTACGTATTTTTATGATATCATTATCTCATTACTTCACACATGATTTTCAAAATGAAGTGCTTCTTAACAAGATTGAAAGTGGTGTTTTTAGACATTTTAAGTTTTGCCAAATAGAGTCTTTAGGCTTGCTTCTACAGCGCCTTTGGTTAATAAGGACCCCACGCTGGGAATTCGACATTCTCTCCCCGCTTGTTAAGAGCAACCCTTAGCTGGGCACCGCACACACTTCACGGCGTCCTTAGCCGGCTCCTTTGGTAAGACACCGTTGCTACTTTGGCCATGCCATGAGTATATCTGAAAGTCTTTTCTCTTCTTTACTTGGCCGCATGCAGGGGCAAGAGGTTGACGGATGAGATGACCCAATCAGGGTATTCCCCAATACGAGAGGAGTCTCAAATAGGGGCAGTCTTGACCCAAAATCAATATGAGTTTTCATATGAGTTTTCATGATATACATCTCGCCAAAAGGGCTATTATGAAAATCAAATCAGAATTTCGATAAATACAAAAGTATGAATTGTGGCATGACAAGAGTGGCAAAGTCCCCGCAGGGAAAACCCTGGTCGTATGCATGTCAAGGGTCTAAAAATCAAAGGCACAAAGCCCCGGCACAACAGACCACCTCTTTGAGGGGAAACACCTTGGAAGGAATTCAAGTCCCGACATCTCCCATCCTGCATAAAGCTTATCCTCAATTATTCTTCTCTTCTCCCTCTAAGACCGAATGTTTCTCGGGTATGGCCTTGGTAGAGGCACCGTTAATCAAGGGCAGTCGGTTATAGGGCGCCACCTTCAATGCACGCTCGGCTTTGGGTAATTTTAGCAAAATGGGAAGGAACAAGGACCCCTAGCTAGTGGTTCAAAAACACTGATGGGGACATCAGCGACAACTAGCTCACTTTGTGTTTGCATTTATGTCCTTTTGTATTTGTATGTACGCCCTTGTGATATATGCGTACACAATAGTAGGTCTTAGTGGGTTTATTTGCAAAAGGCCATTGGGTTTCTTTGCAAATATGCTTGTAGGCCCTGCAGGGGCCCCCTCCCTCCTCCTTATTGGTCCACATGGACTCTTGGGTCTAAGGTGGCTGGTCCATGGTCCAAATTTGGACTTGGACCATGAATTAAATAAAGAAGACAATTCCAAATTGTCCTCTTTAAGGGGGGGGCGGACCTATTAGTTTATTTGGGTTTAATGTGGTGTTCACACCACATCTCAACCCTCCATTCTTCAACCCTTGATCCAAGGGCTCATATTAGATTAGAACCCTTTCATATAAATACTTGTATTTTCTTATGGAAAGAATTAATGAAGAAGAAATTAGCATTTTGCCTCCTTGAAGCTTGTGCCCCTCTCCCCTCTCTCCCTGGTGTTCTTCCACCTCCAGCCCAGTTATAGAGTGAGATCCCTCCCCTCTTGATCCCCTCCAACTTCTGAAGCAGCTCCGGTGATCGCCGCCGCCGCCGTCTCGCCGCCGACGCGTCTTCACCAACGAATTCGGTTTTCTGTCCACTCTGGACAGACCTCTCTTCTCCGAATTGTCCCTCTCTCTTACCTCATCTTCTGAAGCTCCAATTTTCAGGGTTGGTTCCCCTCTTGAACCCTTACCTTCACAAAAAATTTCAGGCAAAAATTCGTCCTTTAGATATTTTTAGATTTTCGTCCAAGTTCAAATTTCAGTTCTGTCCAGGTTCTGTCTACTGTTCATCAGTTCTGAGTCTACCTTGTTCGACCCATGTTTTGAATTTTTTTGGGGCTCTAAACATTACTGAGACTTCTGTCCACATATGTCTACCACCATGAATTTTCTTAATTTTTGATAAGGTCTCTAGGTATTTTTCAAAATTCGTACCAGTTCCTGTGAGCAATTTTTCCACAGTGTCCCAGATCCGACCCAGGTCCACTCAAAAAATCCCATAAAATCCATTTCCTATCTAAATCAAAAACCAAAAATAGTCTCGGTTTTCTATCTCAGAGATCTTCAACTTTTCTGAAGAACTCATCTCCATATTCCAAGGTCCTCCCACCGGTCAACGGTGATTTTCAGAGAAGTCAGAACCTGCCCCTGCAGTTCTGGCCTGTTTACAGCAAGGGTGTAAATTCCATAAGTCAGATATACGTATCTGATTATTTTTTATGAAGGCCCCTACGTCGAAGTATTTGGAGTCCTCTTTCCAAAGGCTCCGAGCTCGTTGCATTCCGACGACGGGGTTGATCACAGCAGCCGATCTCGCCGGACAGCGCGCGAGAAGACAGCAAGTGCAGACTTGTGGCCGGTTTCCCGCGAGCGTCGTCCGAGGGCCGCCCGGCGTCCGGCGGTCGTTCCAGCAACTCGCCATCCTAGGGGAGCGCTTCCCAAGTGTACCCACACCAGAGGAGGCATCAGGTCCCACACGACCCCTCCGGTCCACACGTGGGCCCCACTAGCACGAGTACGCGCGAAGCCGAAGCCGTGCCCGGAAACCGCCCGTCAACCCGGAATTGGTCCTCCCGGACCCCCTTGTGTCGCCCGTTACCTCCCTGCGTGGAGTGGGCTTACTTGTATTGCTGTAATCTTAATGTATTAAGTTCCCGGGAGTACGAGTTTCGGCCGGGTGCCATCTTCGCCACGCCGAGCGCGTGGAGGTATCGTATTCGCTCCTTGCTTGGCATTCCGCTTATTTCTATATATGCTTGTTTATGCCGCTGCTAGAGAGCATGTGTAGGGTTACCTAGCTCGCTTTTAATTTATCATATCACTGCTGCGAGTGAGAGAGTGACCGTCCCGTGACCCGATCCGGGCACAATTGTGAGCCGACCACCCTAGCTCACTGCCGGTTGTTCAACCGCGCACATCCGACGCTTCCCTCGCTAAGGGACGACCGCTAGCTTATCGTGTCCATGGTCCCGTCCCGCATCAAACACCCTTTGATGCTGCATTAACAATGTCTAAACCAAAACAAAAATAAAAAAATCAAAAGAAAAAAAACAAAAAAACTTGAATATTTCCTAAGTCAAAATCCAAAAAATTTTGAGTATTTTCTAAGCCAAAATCCAAAAAAAAATTGAATATTTCCTGATCAAAATCCAACAAAAATTGAATATTTTCAAAATTCATAATAAAAATTCAAATATTTTTCAAAATCCACATAAAAATTCAAATATTTTCAAAACTCATAAAAATTTACATATTTTAAAATCTAAAAAATTACATTGTATTTTTCTGATGGTGCTTTTTGCAGGAACAACAACTTTGCAAGGACCAAGAGCACGGGATGAGTCCTCTCCATTCATTGCCATCTACCTTTTGATTCTTCCTATGTTCACAATTGATCACATCTTCATAATTTGCTACGCATTACTCCGATTATTCATCTCCAAATTTTTTTTATCAAATCTTGCTGATCACTCCGCCGATGGGCATTATCAGATCTTGATCATTCAACTCCAAATCTTGATTAGCCAAGTTGTCATCCTCATGACAAACGACAAACAATGATGCTATGCTATCTATGCTTTAATGATGCTATCTATTTTATTCATGCCTTTCACGATGTGCACACTTGAATGCTATTCATGATATGATACATACATGCTATTGATGCTTTGATTCATGCTATGCTTGCTATGCTTAAACGCCTTATTCATTGCTTGTTATCTTTTATATCTTGGCTGATGAATCTTTGAGTGCAGGAAGAAGCTCTTGGTCCCACTGACTGGGCATCATCATCCAAGCCCGACGGTGCTTGCATCTCATTTCTCAGTTCTCCCATGCTCATTGCTATCACCATCCCCCCTGTATGCATTCTACTATATGTTACATACGCTACTAGATTATATCAAGGACCTTGTGGTTCTGATGAATCTGGAATTTGAGTTCCCCTTCATCAACAAAAATAGTGATAATTCCAGGAGAGTCTTGATCACACGGATAGGCCGTTGAGTCATTAAAGGTCTGGGATGATGGTTCCACTTTCTGAGTTGATGCGTGGACAAACGGGCTTCGGCTTAGTGTCAGCTCAGAGACTTGGATTCTTGACTAAATCTAGATGGCTTAACAATATTATCCTTGATTATTTTCTATCTTTTAGTTTGTTTTAATCTTCTTTTTTTTTTAGCCCGGCATGCATCATATAGGATTTTGAGTTTCATGATGAAAATCTTTATATTATGGCAATAATGAAGGTCACTCGCTCTTGATTGATTTGACATGAGATATTCCATTCCAAATCAAGTACTTTATTCTCTTTGAAGCCGCTCAGGCTGATTCCTTGAAAATGTCCCTTTGCTGGGTCTCAATTCTCTTTATTTTTCTGTAAATCCACCTTGGTTGTAGCACGTCCACGTTGGCTGGTAACCGCTCTCTAATGGTGTCTCCCTGTCGTGCCCACGCGCACATTTTCTTAGTTTAGTCTCCTTTATCCAGCAAATCGATGCTTCCTTGGAATCACTCGGAGTTGTTTCATTCAGAATCTTGGAAAGATTTCCAAGGCTTAGTGTCTGAGACGTATCACATCACACCTTGGCGTCTACTTATCAGTTTGCTCCACTTCATTGCGCTTTGTTGCTCTCCATTCCGTCTCACTCCCTTCCAAAGCAGACGCCAAGGCGGGGCAGCTATAGACACGCCAAAATTGACGCTATGTTAATCAAAACTCATGTCACCATGTTGACGCCCCAAATTGAACTTCAATATGTCTATAATATGAGGTTTTTCTATTTTTGTGTGTATTTTTGATTTATTATTGTATTTTTGTGATTCGCGACCTAAAGAGGGGCGTTATTTAAAAAGTGACCTTACCTAGGGCGTTTTCAAAGAAAGGACGACTAAACTTCAGGGCGTCAATTCCTGGTATTATCTTGTTTTAAAATAAATTACAATTAAAGAGTAACGTCCTATCTCAGGGCGTGTTTTCAAGTAACGCCTTTCTCTCAGGCGTCTTTCCATAATTTTCAAATAAAGAATACTTTATTTCCAAAATTTAAATCCGGGAAGTGACGCCTTTGACCAGGTCGTGTATTTGAGTAACGTCCTAAGGTAGGTCGTCAATTATGATTTGACGCCTTTCTAAAGGGTGTGTTTCATTCTTTAGTGTCCTGTTTGAGTATGCCTTTCCTGAAGAGTTCCCCTGCCTCTAATGGTCACCTTGCTCGAATTGGAACTAGAGTCCTGCCTTTGATAACCATTGCCCGTTCTTATCTTCCTAAATTTGAGATTATCTTCGGTTAAAACCCTATATAAGAGGGCTCTGGTCAATCTTGTGAGAGGTTACAACAACAACAACAACGACGGTGCTGGCTATTAGAGAGAGTTACGTAGATATACAGAAAGAGCATACGCCATCTTCATCTTCCTCCTGTGCGATCTCTCTCTTTGAGGGCTCTCTCAAGGGCTTTCTCTTCTTCTCTATTGCTGCAGCCGAACCGTAGCTTCCAAGTGGTTTCTTCCCCTTTACTGTTTACAGGGACAGCATAAGGGGTCTTTCGTCTGTTCGTTTTGCTTTGTTTTGTATCACATCATCCATATCATCTGTCGCACGATTTTCTTCCTTGCATTAGTATTACATCCTTTTCCTTCCCTAACTCTTAGGGGTTTTAAAACAAAAAAAAAAGGTGCACATGTTTTGTTCTCTCTTCATCATCACATCATCTATTTGGGATTGATACTATATGCTCTTGGCTGATCAACTTCTATTTGCTTGTTTCTTTATCTTTTGCAAGGGTAATCAACAAGAAAAACCCCCTTCGTCGGCCGGCCGATAGAAGGAGGAGGAAGGAATTCACAATTCATCCCGCATCCCACTTTTCACCAGGTATTCGTGATCTTCTTTGATTCTTATTGAGGTAACCCCTCTGGCGATCACTCTCCTTTATAGCACCACGTGCTTTCTTTTGTCTTTATTATCATCTCCCATCATTTTACATATCTTATATGAGTGGTTTGTTCCATATGTGTGGATTTATCACGATCTACATGCGGGAGTGTACCCAAGGCTACCACGCATTCGGATTCCCACGCAAGCTCTGGATGTCCGGGTTGGCTGGGATCTGGGCCGAGTACCTGCGGCTCTGTGAGGTTCAGGCGCTGAGGGTTCAGGCGCCGAGTACCTGCGGCTCCACCTCCCGGGAGCAGCGGGCTCGGCTTCTGTCAGCCGTAGCCGAGCAAAGGAGTCACGCCGAAGCGACTACATCAGCATCTCAGGAGTGAGCCGCACAACTAAGGGAGGTGGAGAGCCAGGCCGAGACCTTGAGGAAGGCCTGGGAGGAGCGGCGGGCAGTCACCGAGCACATCCGAGCCGAGTGGCAGGCGACTGAGACCACAGCCGGAGCCAGTGTCCAGCTCTTGGCCACCTTGGAGGTGGAGCTTGCAGCAGCGGACACTCACCTTGTGGCGCTAGAGGGGACTGAGCCGGAGCCCTGATTGTATCTTTCCCCCCTTTTTTTGATGTTTGGAGTGTATGGATTTTGTTACCCCAAGGGCATGTCTTGGGTTCCTTTTACAGAGTATTAATGACAAACTCCAGATCCTTCGCTTACTGGGTGGTTCCCTTCTTCGATGAAATGGAATGATGCGCGTGAACTGACGACCACTTACTGTTAGTCGTGCTTGCTTGTTCTATGATGCATCGTCATGAGTGATAATAGGAATCGGGTTTAAGGAACTTGGTGTTAGAAACTGGAGGTTGAGTTCGGGGTAGTAGGGGAAAGAAAGGCTATGTGAGGGCCACCCCTCCTGGGGGGGTAAAAGCCCACGTACTCTGGAACCAGCGTAGGACCACAAGGACGGGATAGTCCACGTGGTCTAGAGTTTCAGAGGTGATTCTGGAGGGTATATTGACCCTGAGCTGGCTGGTGGAGCATTGGCTGGCATTATACCGTTAGCCAAAAAATGGAATTCATATGTGTCTGGGGAATTGGGATTGAGCTGGCTGGACGGCCTAGGCGGGCATGGCCACCAAGATCGGAACTGGGAACTGAAGCTGGGACTGTAACTGGGAATGGGGACTAGAGCTGAAGCTAGCTGGGTGACCTAGAAAGGTGCAATGGTTGGGAACTGGAACTGAGTCAGATGGCTAGCCTGAGAAGGCGTTATAGCCAAGACTGGAACTGGAGGCTGGGAGACAAGCCTGCAAAGGCGTCGTAGCTGATGCTGGAGTTAAAAACTGGCGACTGGGCCTATGAGAGCGTTATAGCTGGAGTACTGGGACTGGTGGTTGGCGGCTGGCCTGTGAAGGCGTTGTAGCTGAGATGCTGAGACTGGAGGCTGGAGACTGGCCTGTGAAGGCATTGTAGCCGAGAACTGGAACTGGAAGCTGGCGGCTGGCCTGTGAAGGCGTTGTAGCCGAGAATTGGAATTGGAAGCTGGTGGCTGGCCTGTGAAGGCGTTGTAGCCGGAGTACTGGGACTGGTGGTTGGCGGCTGGCCTACGAAGGCGTTGTAGCCGAGATGCTAAGATTGGAGGCTGGCGGCTGGCCTGTGAAGGCGTTGTAGCCGAGAACTAGACCTGGAAGCTGGCGGCTGGCCTGTGAAGGCGTTGTAGCCGGGGCTAGAGCTGGTCAGCTAACCGTGGAGGTGTATAGCCAACTACTAGAGCTGGAATTGGCAATGGCCGACCCTCGGGGGCGTAGTGGCCACCGGTGTCGTGGAGTGATGCTGAGGTCGCCGTCGGTGGGATGTCACAGTTGACGGCTTTCATCAGTGAGGAGTGGATGGGGAGAGAGTTTTTTTTCTCTTTACCAGCTCTACCGCCCTTGTGGGTTTTCGCCAGAGCTGGCCCCCTTTAGCTTTTTCCGATGCGTCCTTGCGGGTTTTCACACCGAGGGGTTACCCGATTTTGCCTGAGGCGCCCTTTCGTGTTTTTACCTCAGCTGGGTTGGTGGTAATTTTTACCCCCAGTCGTCTCGTAGAGGGAGTTGACTGAGGCCATCGGGGTATCTCTATTTTTAACCCCATTTTTTTATATACATTTTTTTAAGACTACTGTCCATAGCATGTTGCTGTTAGGGGACGTAACCTGAGGCTGGAAGGTGTGGATAGCTGAATATTATTCGGCCGTTAACAAGGGTTTTCTTTTTTTTTAGAAATCCTCGAGCCATGGTGGGGAAGAGCCAATTTGTCATGGCAAGATATGACTGGAGTTGTGATTAGTGGATCTGAGATTGTATGGGGGGAAACTGGGATGATGATGAACTGGAAGGCTCTAGATTTGAAGGGTATGTGGGATGTAAGGGCAGAGAATGATAAATGTCTCGAAATGCATCGAGATATAGGTTTACCGAGATGGTGACTGGAAGTTTGACTGTTACAGGGACTGGTTGAGCTGTGATGTTGAGGTAAGGGCCAAAGGTTGGTCCAGCTAAGCAGGAATAATGCAAGGTTGACTGGGGATTGAAGGGTTTGCGCCGTAGCAATGCAAGTGTATTGGAGGCTGGTTCTGGGTGAAGCTAACGGCCCGCCAAGGGATAGGCGGAAGGCCGTTTCTGACTGGTAGGGAGAAGACGATTTTCTCGTTATCGGCTCTACCGCCCTTCCGGGTTTTTGCTAGAGCTGACCCCCTTTAGCTTTTTTCGACGTGCCCTTGCGGGTTTTCACGTTGAGGGGTTTCCCAATTTTGCTCGAGGTACCCTTTCGGGTTTCCACCTCAGCCGGGTTATTGGCCTTTTTGCCCCCAGCCACCCCATTGTGGTGAGGATGACTGGGTCTGTCAGGGCATCTCTATTTTTAACCCTATTTTTTTATTATTGTTTTTTTTTACTTACCTGTGAGCCTGACAGCTAGACTGGTGCTGGTGCAGAAGCGCCCGCGCTCCCATAGTGATGGGAACGAGGGCAGGGGACCGGTTCCCACTGATGCGTGGCGGCTATTCCGAGGAGCTGAACTGGCTGGTTGATTGGGAATTGAAGACCGGGAGGACTAGCCGGTGGGATCCTCCACGGAGGAGGACCGGCCTTATTGGTAGTAGCTGGGGCGTGCGCCTTAGTCCTGTTGGTGCGTGAACTCATGCTCTGGCGCATAGTATAGCTTCATGTGTTTTCCGTTGAGAGGCGGGAACAGTCTGTGTCCTTTGTGATCAACAACCGTGTAGGCCCCACCCTCATAGACATTCTGGATGATGTATGGACCTCGCCAATTTGGCTGTAGTTTTCCACTGGAGCGCCCTGCCATGACCTCTTTTTCCTTGATCATGACAAGGTTGCCTTGCTTGAAAGCTCGCTGTTTGACGAGCTTATCATAGGCTCGGGCCATGTGAGCCTGGTACACTTGCAGGTGTTTGTAAGCTTCGAGTCGCTTGCCTTCTAGATCGGAGAGCTCTTCTAACCTTCTCTGGTACTCATCTTCATCAGGGTCGGCAAGGCCGGTGTGGATTGCCACATGGTAAGAAGCTAACTGGATTTCGATGGGAATAACTGCTTCTGTCCCGTAAGCAAGGGAGAACGGCGAGCACCCCGTGGGGGTTTTGTAGACCGTCCGATAGGCCTATAATGCTTCGAAGACCTTCTCACCCCAATCGCACTTTCGGTGGCTAACCATCTTAGCCAAGAGCTTACAGAGGGTTTTGTTGAAGGCTTCCGCCAAGCCATTAGCCTGGGGGTTGTAGACCGAAGAGGTTCTCCAGTCGATGTGGAATTTGGCCGCTAACTGGTATACGACCTTATTCTTGAAGGGTGTCCCGTTGTCAGACACTCTGCGACTGGGAGTACCGAATCGGTATATGATGATGTGCCAGACGAATCTGGCAACGACTTCGCCGGTGACCTCTCGCAAGGGTAGAGCCTCCGCCCAGCGGGAGAAGTAGTCAGTGGCGGCCAAGATGTATTTATGGCCCTTGGAAGATGGCGGGAAAGGCCCCGCGATGTCCATGCCCCACTCAGCGAATGGCCAGGTGGGGGCCGTAGGACACAATGGGTTAGGAGGTCTCCTGGGTACTGGGCCAAAGGCTTGGCATTGATGGCACGTATGGGCATACTGGATGCAGTCCACGTACATGGTTGGCTAGTAGAAGCCTTTGAGCTTGATGTTGTGCTTCATTCGATCCTCGGTCTGGTGCGCACCGCACAATCCGGAGTGGACCTCCTACATGATGGCTCGAGCTTCCGCTAGAGAGACACATCTCAGGAGAATCGACTTATCCTTCTCGTGGACGAGCCGATACAGGGAGTCGTCAATCAACTCGCAAGAGGTTGCTCGGCGGAGTAGCTGGACTCTTTGAGCTCGGTCAGGTGGAAGCCACCCTTTCTTGAATTTGATGATAGGCGCATGCCAATCATCCTCTTCTGGAGGTGTGCTCTTGTCAAGGTCATGGACCTCGTAAATGGTGAGACCGGTGTTGCCTTCGAGTGAGCTCGGCATCAGTCTTCAGTGCTTGATGACGATGTCGACCTCGCCCTCAGGCGGGAGCTTGATGGCCGCGGCCAATTTTGCTAAGGCATCCGCCTGAGCGTTGCTGCCTCTGGGAATGTGATCTATTTTGAAGAAATAGAACTTCTGGGTTAGTCTGGTGACGGCGGTGTGGTATGGAACCAACTCTGGCTTCCACACGTCATAGATGCCGAGGACCTGCCGGACTATCAGCTGGGAGTCCCCGTAGGCTTTGAGGCATTTAATGCCCATGTGGAGAGCCATCTGGAGCCCAATGAGTAGAGCTTCATATTCGGCTTCATTGTTGGTCAGGGACTTCATGAGGGCGCAGGAGTTGTACAAAACTCTGCCCTGAGGAGTTAGGAAGACTATGCCGGCACCTGCCGTAGTGGCTAGATCCTTGTTGCTCCGGGTGATCCCTCGGGAAGCACCGTCGAAGTAGAGCTCCCAGCAAGGCACGCTGGTCGTGAGAGCGCTTGGCTGCCAATAATGCAAGACATCTCCGTTCTGTTCAACTGGTTGTTGTGATCGAGTAATAGTGGTTGTGAGAGCGCTTTGCTGCCAGTAATGCAAGACATCTTCGCTCTGTTCAATCGGTTGTTGCGATTGAGCAGCAAGGGACTCCTCGTCCGGGAGCTCCGAGCAGAAGGGTGAGTCATCTGGTACTGGATGGGCTGCCAAGAATTCAGCCATACCCTATCCTTTGATTACTTTTCTAGGGACATAGGTAATGTCGTACTCCATCAACAGGAGAGCCCACCTCCCCAGTCTGCCCGAGAGGACAGTTCGTCGAAGGAGATACTTCAGAGGGTCATGCTTGGATATAAGCTCGACTCGATGAGACAGGAGGTAATGTCGCAGCTTTTTGACTGCGAACACTAATGCCAAGCAGACCTTCTCCATAAGGGAGTAGCAGTACTCGGCACCAATTAGCTTCCGACTGAGGTAATAGAGGGGCTGCTCTTTAGCTTCTTCATTGATCCGCGCTAACAGAGCTCCTAGCGAAGCGTCCATGGCAGCAATGTAAAGGATGAGGGGTTTACACTTGATTGGTGCTCCCAGGACTGGGAGAGTAAGGAGGTACTCCTTCATTTGCTCGAAAGCCGCTTAGCATTCCGAGTCCCATGTGAATGGGGCATCTTTCTTCATTAGCTTGCTGAAAGGCGCGCATCGACCGGAGAGGTTAGAATGTAGGTCAGCCTCCCTTAGAAGGACCTAAGTTTGGTGATGTTGCTGGGTGGTGGAAGCTCCCGGATCGCTTTGATCTTGCTGGGATCCACCTTGATTCCTCGGTACCTGACGACAAAGCCGAGAAATTTTTCGCTGGATACGCCGAAGGCGCATTTCATGGGGTTCATCTTGAGCCCATATTGCCGGAGATGCTCGAAGACTTGGCGAAGGTCGCACAGATGGTCTTCACACCTTTTGGTCTTGATGACGAGGTCGTCAACATAGCATTCGACGTTGTTGTGCAGCATCTAGTCGAATATTTTGGTCATGGCCCTTTGGTAAGTAGCACCAGCATTTTTCAAACCAAAGGGCATGCATTTGAAATTGAAAATCCCCTTGGGGGATCTGAAGGCTGTGTGGTTCTTGTCTTTGAGGGACATCCGGATTTGATTATAACCGGATGACCCGTCCATGAAAGACAAGGCTTCATGACCGGTGGTCATATCGACCATCGTTTCTGTAATTGGGACTGGGAAATCATCCTTTGGACATGCTTTGTTGAGGTCCCGAAAGTCGACGCAAATGCAGACTTGACCATTCTTCTTCTTGACTAGAACTATATTGGCAAGTCAGATCGGGTAGATGCACGGCTCGATGAAGTTGACCTCCGCCATTTTGTGGACTACGGCGAAAACTTGGAGCTCCAGCTCATGGCGCATGCGCCGCTGTGGTTGCTTGACCGGAGCGATTGAGGGAGAAATGGCTAGGTCGTGCTCCGCTACGGAGGGGTCTAGCCCTGGCATCTCCTTGTAGGTCCTGGCGAAGCAGTATTTGAACTCGAGCAGGAGTTGCTTGTAGTCCTGATTCTCTGCCTCGGTGAACAGAGCACTGACGAATGTAGGCTGAGGGGCTTCATCGTCGCCCAGATTGATCTCGACAAGATCATCAACGGTCGCCTGGCCGCCGTCCTCTAGCTCGGGAGGAGCGGGTTGGAGGTTGATGAAATCCTCACCATCGGTGTCGGCTTTGTGTATTTCTTGGTTCTCAAAGCCACCAGTCGATGCTGAGGGGACTGGAGAGTGGTTGTCACTGGAATCCACCGAGGATTGATCTGGACCGCCTGCTTTTGGCCAGCGTTTGTCAACTGGAGTTGCTGAGGTCTCTCTGGGGTTGCCCGGCGAAGCGGACAATCTTTCGCGGCTAGGACCAGTAAGATCCCCCCCTCAGGAGGGTTTATTGAAGTGGGTCCCTCGACTGGCTGAGAGACTAGAGAAGCTTCTCTCGCCCCTTTGTCATGGCAGGGAGGCGAAGAAGGTTCCCCGATGGCTTGAGTCGAGGTTCTGGCTTTGGCGGAGATCGGGATCAGAATTTCCTCTCCCTCATCCCCGGAGCTGTCAAATTTGGCTTCGACTCTTGTTTCGTCGTCGGCTGGTAGTGGCAAGCCTACGACGTTAACTGCGTAGTGGATGCGGAAGTCCAGGTCCTGGTTGTAACCAAGCCCCCTGGTATCCTTATGGAAGGACGGGGTTTCCCCCTGCCCAGGGAAGGGTCCCACAGTCAACGGAAGTATCTTTGTTGGGCAGGAGTCTACCACAGGGGAATGTGTTGCTTCAAACACATTTCTTGAATATGCGGCGACAGGTCGCCCCACACCTGAACTGCTTCAGGAGCATCATCGGCTTGTCTAGACCAGCCGAAGTCATCATCTGGCGGGGCTTGAGGGATCATGTCTCCTTTGTAGAAGACAATGGGTTTGTCCCTGTTAGCCTTCTTCTTGTTCCGGCATTGTCGCTTGAAGGTGACAATGAATGTTGTCAGCGACTCCACGCTGTGCTCCTCGGATGAACATGGGAGCTAGATGTAGTCTGGTGGCAAGCATATACTCTTGCCAATAGCCCAGCTAATGAGATTAGCCTCAAAGTCAATCTGGTGCCTTTCAGGGCGGTCTGGGGTTGACTTGGAGCTGAGGCGCAGCCGGTGAAGCTTGGCCTTCTCCTCGTCGATAGAGAAGAGATCATCATCATCTTCCTCTGAGAGCCAGCCGTTGCTTTTGCTCTTGATCATGGGGTAGGGACTAATCCCCTTGAAATAGAGCGCAGCGTCAGCTAGGTTGCATTCTGCCAGGGTAAATGGCGACAGGTCTGCGAAGACCTTATGTTGCTCTCCGTCCTTGGCATACTTGATGCATTGGTGGAGAGTTGACGGGACGACCCAGTTTTCTTGGAGCCAGGGTCTACCCAATAGCATCTTATAAGACGTATTGGAGTCGATGATATAGAATGTTGCCTTTGAGGTGAAATCATCGAGCACCAGATCGAAGTCCACTCGGCCGAGGACGTCCTCGGTGTTCAGGTTGAAGCCGGATATCTTGACTGCCTGGACCTTCTGGAGGTATGGGGTCAGATATAAAGACTTGAATGTCTTGAGCGGCATGATGTTAACAGCAGCACCAGCGTCCACTAGGATCCGGTTCACATCGTGCCCATTGATCTTCCCCTTCATGTAAAGAGGACGGTTGTGGCACGGAGGGGACATCAGCATGTCTTTCTCCGTGAAGGTGATGGTGGCTGCGAAGGCTCCATAGGCAGCCGCCTTCATTTCCGCGGCATGCGCTTCAAAAACTTTAGGCTCTTGGAGTATTTTGATAAGGGTTTCCCTTAGATCCTCACTCCCAGCGATGGCTTCCCAAATTGAAATACTGGCAGGGAAACGCTTCATCTGGGGGAGGACCTTCCGGTCAGCTTGGGCTCAAGCATCCTCCAGAGAGGGTAGTATGTCAGGTTAAACCTTCTGCGAGCTACCGTGTTGTTCCTGTTGGGACGGTGCGATGGATACAGAGGGGGGGTGAATGTATCCCCTTCAAAAACATCACCCAAAATAAAAACAGTAAGCTTGCTGCTAGACTCAGTTGCGGAATAAAAGCTATAGAGCACAAATAAACAATTGATCAAACAGTTGAACTGCTAACGATACTGGTGGTACCTGATCAAGACTAAGCCAAAGACAGAACTATGCAAACCTGACTCACTTAACAAAACACATAATGCGCAAGTTCACTTCAGATAGAAAAGAATGCTCAGACAACCTGTGAAGTAGGTAGAAGACAAGGGGCAAACCCACAAGGCAAACCACGGCACATATGATTTTTTAGGTGGTTCGGTCCACAGACCTACATCCACCCCTCACTCTAACCCGGAGTGAGGCTTCCACTAGCACAAGCTAGAACCGCAGACTCAGTCTGCAAACAAGTGCTGCCAAGCAGCTTGACCAGGGGAACAACCTCCCCTCTTCCTCCAGACCGGAGGGCAACCACTAGTGACTACCTGTCACTAGCAACCAGAGACTGAAGTCTCTCTTCCTCCACCCAGGAGGGAACCCACAAGCGACACCCTGCCGCTTGCAAACCAGAGGTCACGGACCTCTCTTCCTCCACACCAGAGGGAAAACACAACTGACTCCCAGCCACTTGCAACCAGAGACGAAGTCTCTCTTCCTCCAGACCAGGAGGGAACACCTGGACTTGCAACCCACAAGACCAGAACCGGAGACGAATCTCCCTTCCTCTGAAACCCAGAGGGAACCCCGATCTCAGGCCAAAGAATCGGAAAGAAACACAAGCCAAGTGTAAAAGAAAAGAAAACAAGAAAGGAAAAATACAGCAGACAGAAAGCTGAAAATGAAATCCACAAAGTAGCTCTCGCAGGAGCGATCTGGTATGGATTTGATCCAATGCCAGACAGACAAATCTTCAATGAAGGCTTCTTTCTTCTTCTCAACGAACTCTCTCTCTTTCTCTTTTTCTTCTTCTGCTTTCACACTCTACCTCTCTTTTTCTTCTCTGCTCTTCTCTTCTCTCTTCACGGTCTTTCTTTTTCTCTCTACTCTTCTTCTTCTTCTTCACACTCGATCGTGCAGGCTCCCAGTGGCTCTCTTCTACTTCAGTCACGATCAATAATTCTTCTGATGGAGGAGTCTTCCATTTATAGCGGCAGCAGCTAGGGCGTGTGACTTCCACGAATTCCTGCCCTAATACCTTGGCCGCGTGGCAGCATTTCAGCCTGTAGAATGACACGTGTCACGATCCTGAGCCATCTCCTATTCTTGGATCACGTGTATTCATTAATCTCTTCGAGCAGCATCCCTGTAAGAACAAAATCATCAGATCAGTTTGATAAATGAGCATACCCTGTACAGACTTGATGTCCAAATGCAATGTATGGACTTGTGTGTGCAGGGCAGACATTGTATAGACTTGCAATGCGTAATGCAGAATGCACTTAAACAAAGTATGCACAATGAGGATGTATAGACTTTGATTTATGCATGCACAAACTTGTATGAAGAACAGGCTGTACAGACTTCAGATGCAGCATATAGGCAAGTATGTACAATGTGAGAATGTGTAGACTTGAATGCCTTCATGCGACCTCAATGTACAGACTTGAGGGATGCATGAACATAACAGAAAGGAATGCATCGAGTTAGTTCAGGCTTTTAACAAAGCGTGTATAGACATGATGCATGAACAAGCCATAGCAAATGTATAGACTTAACCGATGCGAACACAGGCTGTACACACATTGATTGCGTGCATGAGAAGGCAGTGTACAGACTTGCTGTGAAGAACAATGCCCAAATGCAGTGTATGGACTTAGTGTGAATGCAACAACAATGTATAGACTTGTGTTATGCAGCCAAACAATGTACATACTTGATGAGACGCTAAGTGAGACAGAGCTGGCTGTACAGACTTTGAGAGACGATGCACTGTAGGCTAACGCTGTACAGACTTTGATAGCGTGAGACGCTGAATGAGACGGTCGGATGTACAGACCTTGAACGTGTGTGTGCTAGACAATGTATAGACTTGATGAATGATGTGTGCACAAAGAGAGACGATGCATGCTGTTCAGACTTGAGAGACGCTAAGTGAGACGATGCAGGCTGTACAGACTTGAGAAATGATGCATGCTGTACAGACTTTGAAAGACGCTACGTGAGACGATGGAGTGTATAGACTTTATGTGCAGAAACGAGTGTATAGACTTGCTAAGTGCAGACAACCAACTCTGTACAGACTTCACTCGATGTATAGACTTAGTGTTCTGAACGTAGGTAAAGATAAGGAATGTATAGACTTGTAAGATGATGCACACATGCACAATGTATAGACTTAGAAGAGATGCACAAGCAGGCGACGATGTGTAGACTTGGCCAATGTATAGACTTGAATGCTCCATGCACAAAGACACTGAGTGAGATGATGTATAGACTTGACAATGCATGGACTATGCACATAGACGCTAAGAGAGACGATGTATAGACTTGACAATGATGCACACACATAACAGAAAGGAATGTGCAGACTTTGTGTGCGTGCATGCCAATGTATAGACTTGTATATGCATGGAGAGGCAAGGCAATGTATAGACTATGGCATGTATGAAGAGTGCAGACTGTATGACTGATGCAATGAAACACCGGAGGATGTACAGACTTACAGGCACAAGAACATGGACCGATGCAGTGAATGCATATAGCAGATATGAACTGAGTGTATGTAGGAGAACTAACAGAGCAGTCTGCAACAGGAAAGTATGTACATTGAACATGCAATGCATGAGAGACAATGTACAGACTTGTTAAATGATGCACAAAACAATTTATGCATATCAGCTAAAACATCATCAAGACATAAGGCATACAGATCTGAGAGTAGACAGAGCATTACCTGATCTGAGCATGCACTGATCTTACCTGTCACTGGTTGACTTTTGACTTGGGTGACTTCATGACCTGTGAGTCATCCTTAAAAGCTGTTCTGTCAGTTTATCATAAACATCAAGATTATATCATCAAGGATGTAAACATAATGAGGCATAATATTTATCATCATCAAAACTCCAGAACCACAGGGGACACAACAATCTCCCCCTTTTTGATGATGGCAATATTATGAGTCATTGCAATAGATTCATCATGATGATTATGAAACACCATATGACAGTTCATGATTATGTAAACATAATGAGCATGTAAAACACCATGTGATGCAACTGTTGATTGATGCAAATGATGACTCACAAAAGTTCTCCCCCTTTGACAACATCAAAAAGAATGGAATGATCATTGACTGTTGAAGGAGATGATATAGGAGCTATTATGCAATGGTGAGTTACTGTCATCTAAAACTCCCCATACTCTCCTGAAAGACATGAATGATCATTGAACCACAGGGACATGCAAGAATTCTCCCCCTGAGATGGACAGTGATTGGAATGAAGCTCAGGACATAAAGAAGTCAACAGTAAGCATTCAGAATGAATGAGAAAGGTTTTCAATGGGCTGATTAAACAAGTATTTCAGACTCTTCTATTATAGAGATTTATGAATGATCTTTATTGACAAGTCAGATCAGAATATGATGTATGCAAGGCTTGTTCATTACCATTCTATACTCATATCTGAAATCAGTTTTAATAAAAGTGAACCTTGCTTTCAAATTGAACGTCTTGTTTAATCTTCTTCTTTCTTACTCACTCAATTTTAAAGATTCCTTTAAGAGATGCAATCAATAGTATTGAAGTTAAACACATAAGAAAACATTTGTTTCTGTCAAGGGGTTCCAATAGAATATTTCTTTTGCACACTGAAGAGGTGGAATCTCGCGCTGAGTCCTGAGCGGGCTGTGGATCACCAGAAGATGAATCTGCAAGAGAAGGGAAACGTTTCAGAGGGCCCAGGGGATCTCCCTGGGGGAAAACCCTCCGATGGCTAAGTCAGTAGAGCAATGGTGGAAGCGATAATGAGGGGAGGAGAGAGCTGATGCGCGAGAATCCTCTCCACCAAGGGTGAAGCGAATCATGCCCAGGAGCTTAGGGTATGTGAAGGGCTAGTTCATCTTACCATCTTCCGGAGGGTCTCCCTTACTTAAATAGTGCATCACCTTTTAAGAGTCCGGTGAGCTGAGGGCTTCCCGGCGGGAGTTACGTCTTCATCGGGGGCTTTCATGGCCGGATCGTGGGGGCGTTATCCCCTTTGAGTTCGGCAGCTCCCATGACTCTCCCGCTGCCGGAGGACTCTGAACGGCCGCACCTGCAGGTAAACAAGCGGTCTCACCGAGCTACGGGGATGCTAGCTTGTGTCCGAGCGATAGGCATGGCCCGGCGAAGGTGGGGTCGGATAGGTCGGCTGGAGCCTCTTTCTCTCGGTCGGAGAGTGGGCTTTAGACCGGACCTTCCATCCGACCTGACCGTTGTCTCGGGCCCTCCGAGCCTAGAAGGCCGCCGGGGAGAGTTGGTTCCTCGAGCCTTTATTTATTGGGCTTTTCTCCCAAAGTGGGCCCTGTGGGCTATCACTTGGGTGGGGCTCGCCCGGTTGGACCTTGTAGGCCTTGTTGGGCCGCCTTGGTGGTGGGCTGCGGAAATCCCCCTCTCCACTTGTCCCCCTCCTACTCCCGAGCCAAAGGAGGCTCGGATGAGTAGTTTTTCGAGGCTTTGGACCGGCGTGGCTCAGGTGGGTGGAATTCCGTTGGCGTTATGTAGCCGCTTATAGCGGTTGCCGAGGCCCGTAATGATGATCCTGACGGATTTGAAACGAAGGGGCCCCCCTTTTTCTCGGAGCACGGAACGGCGCGCCGCCACCCTCAGGGGTTTATAGGGGGCGCTGTTCATCGTTCTAGGCTTCCAGGGTTTTAGGCTTTCCTTGCTTCTTGATGCGCCGTGAGAGCACAGCGGAGACGCGGAGCCTTACGGCGGCGTTTGAAGAGTTGGCGAGGATAACCGCGGAGGCGGTTCGACAGCTTCCTTCTCCCCCGGAGTCTTCAAGCTCGTACGAGGGGTCTTCTCCTTGCCGTTCTGGGGGTCGTTCGGTGCGACCATAGTACGCTAGGCAGTTCCTCGAGCCAGCTACCCTTAGCCTTGCCGAGTCTGGTTTTTATGCCTTTCAAGATTGTCTTGTTGGCATTTTCAACCAGCCCGTTGGCCTGAGGGTGGGCGACCGAAGTGAAGTGGTTGCGGATATTTAGGTCGGCGCATCTATCTCGGAAGTATCGAGAGTCGAATTGCCTCCCGTTATCGCTCACTATCACTCGGGGGACGCCGAAGCGACAAATGATCGATTTCCATACGAAACCCCAGACGACTGTCTCGGCGATCCTCGCTGTTGCTTCAACCTCGATCCACTTGGTGAAGTAGTCGATGGCGACGATGATGAACTTCTTCTGGGATTGAGCAGTTGGGAATGGCCCAAGGATGTCGATCCCCCACCGAGCGAAAGGGTAGGGCTCGGTAAGGGTGACAAGTTCCGTGGCCGGCTGGTGGACCAGATGGTCGAACCGCTGGCAACGGTCGCAATGTTGTACGTAAGCCGTGCAGTCGCGCTGGAGGGTCGGCCACTAGTATCCTTGCCTTAGCAGGATTCTGGCCAGCGACCGACCTCCTGAATGTGCTCCGCACAGGCCTTGATGAATCTCCTCAATAGCTTGGCTCGCTTCGTCGGGGCCGAGGCACTTCAGAAGGGGCCCGGAGAACGATCTTCGGTAGAGGGCGCTGTCGAGGATGACGAAGCGCCGAGCTTGGTACTTCATCCGGCGGGCTTCTCGAGAGTCGGAGGGTTCCTGGGAGTCTCGTAGCCAGGAGAGGTAGGGGGAGCGCCAGTCGTCGGGAGTGGCCGAGTCAACGGCGAGGAGCTCCGAGTCTATGCTCGGGCGCTCTAGCTCTTCTAGGAGGACCGATCGTGTACCTTCCGGGTCTAGGGAGGAGACCAGTCGGGAGAGGGCATCCGCCCGAGAGTTTTGCTCCCGAGCTATTCGGACTACCTCGAACTCCACGAACTGCTGGGCCAGGCTCCGGACCAACTGGAGGTATTTGATCATAGGTGCCTCCCGAGCTTCGTACTCGCCGCTGACCTGGCTTGCGACCAGCTGGGAGTCGGTGTGGATCCTGACTCGCTCAGCCCCCAATCGTCGGGCCATGCGGGCCCCCGAGATAAGGGCCTCATACTCGGAAGCATTGTTGGACGCCGGGAAGTTGAACTTTAGGGCGTACTGCAACTCTATTCCTTCGGGGGACCTTAGGAGGATCCCTGTGCCGCTACCGACCGAGTTGGACGATCCATCGACGAACAGCTCCCAGGTTGGCCCGGTTGCTGTCAGAGGCCTGTCCTCGACCGGAACGGTGCTCTCGGCGATGAAGTCGGCGAGCGCTTGCCCCTTGATAGCGGATCGTGGCCGATACGAGATGTCGTATGCCCCGAGCATGATGGCCCATTTGACGAGTCGCCCCGAGGCCTCGGGGTGGGCCAGAATCTTCTTCAGTGGCTCGCCGGTTAGCACGGTGATGGGATGCCCCTGGAAGTAGGGTCGGAGGCGCTTTGCGGAGGTAACCAACGCTAGCACGAGTTTCTCGGTTGCGGGGTACCTCCGCTCGGCCTCGCCGAGCACCTTGCTGGTGTAGTAGACCGGCCTCTCGACTCCCGAGTCATTCCTGACTAGGACCGAGCTGACCGTTGATGGCGTCGCCGAGAGATAGAGCAGCAAAACCTCGCCTGCAACGGGCTTGGAGAGCACCGGGGGTGAAGCTAGGAGCTCTTTGAGCTCGGCGAACGCTGTCTGGCATTCCCCGTCCCATACGAACGTAGCAGACGCTGTTTTAGGCCCCCTCATTAGCTTGAAGAAGGGCAAGCATCGTTCGGCCGCACGGGACAGGAAACGACTGAGAGCGGCAACACGTCCCGTCAGACGCTGGACGTCTTTGATGCACGTGGGCGGGCGCATGTCCAGGATGGCCTGGACCTTGTCAGGGTTTGCTTCGATCCCCCGCTGAGTGACCAGGAAACCCAGGAACTTCCCGGATCTTACTCCAAAGGCACACTTGGCGGGGTTGAGCTTCATGCTGTACTTCATGAGGGTGCCGAAAGTCTCGGCCAGGTCGGTGAGGTGGTCTTGGACCCTTGGGGTCTTGACAAGCATGTCGTCGATGTAGGCCTCGACGTTCCGACCTAACTGTCCCTCGAACATATGGTTGACCAGTCGCTGGTATGTGGCTCCAGCATTCTTCAATCCGAAAGGCATCCGGGTGTAGCAGTACACGCCGTAGTCGGTGATGAAGGCGGTCTTCTCGACATCTTTAGGGCTCATTCGGATCTGATGATAACCCGAATAGGCATCCAGGAAACTGAGTATCTCGTTGCCCGAGGTTGAGTCAACCAGTTGGTCGATGCTCGGCAGCGGATAGCAATCCTTGGGGGTGGCCTTATTCAGATCGGTGAAGTCTATGCACATTCGCCACTTGCCGGTGGTCTTCGGCACCAGGACGACGTTGGCTAGCCACGTTGGGTACAGGACCGGTCTGAAAAGACCAGTCTCTTGTCCCTTGGTAACCTGCGCCTTGATGATCGCCTGTTTCTCGGGCGCATGCTTCCTCCTCCGCTGCTGTACGGGCCTCATGGTGGCGTCGAGGTTAAGCTTGTGCATCACAGTTTCCTCTGGTATACCAGGGAGTTGATCGTCGGACCAAGCGAAGACCCGGACGTACCCAGAAAGAAACTCTTTGTATTACTGTTGTTCCTTCGGTGGTAGGTCGGAACCGATCCTCACTCCAAGGGCCGGGTCATCGTTCAGGAATACCGTTAATAATTCGCCACCGGGCTCGGCGGTTACGGTTTTTCCTTCGACTCCCCTGGGGCCCTTATCCCTCCCGTCCGGCCTTGAGGCTTCCACCGAGATATTGTAGCACCTTCTAGCCATGGCCTGGTTACCTCGGACTTCCCCCAACCCGTTTTTGGTGGGAAACTTCATTTTTTGGTGATAGGTAGATGGTACGGCCTTTATTCGGCTGAGAATTTTTCGGTCGAAAATGGCGTTGTACGCTATCATACCTTTAATCACTATGAAGTCCACTATGACCGTAACGGTTTTGGGTGGGGTGCCGATAGTGACCGGCAGGCTTAGGGCTCCCTCGGGGTAGGTGGCCAGGCCATTAAACCCGCACAGGGGTGTTCGGATCGGGCAGAGTTTGGATGGGTCTTCCCCCATCTTGAGGAAACAGTCATAAGATAATACATCGGGGGCGCTCCCATTATCAACCAAAATCCTGTCTACATTACAGTGATTTATCGTGGCCGAGATAACGAGGGCATCGTCATGCGGGGTGCTCAGCCCTTCCAGGTCTTGGTCGGAGAAGACTATGACCTGGGGCTCCATTGGCGGGCCTTTGGGGGGCTCTAAGGCTCGGCTGGCCCGCTCGGCATGACGTTTCCTTCCTCGGCTGGTGTCGCCTCCCGATGCCGCTCCGCCGGAGATGACGTTGATGTGGACCCCTCGGGGGGCGTTGTCGATCTCCTCTGCGGCGTCTCGATCTTCTTTGTGCCCGGTTGTGAACCGGGCTAGATGCCCCAGACGGATGAGGCGCTCGATCTCGTCCTGGAGCTGATGGCAATCTCCGGTGTTGTGCCCGTGGTCGCCGTGGAACAGGCAATGCCTGTCCCGCTTGCGGTTCTTCGACCTCATAGGCTCGGGCCGGCGGAGAAGTCCCGAGTCTTTAATGTCTTCATAGATCTCGTAGACTGGTGCGGTCAAAGGGGTATACCGCTCGTACTTTCTCTTGCGCTCTCCTTCTCGATCGCGCTTCTTGCTCGAGCCAGGGTTTGGCTCGGAGGTCCGCTTTTTGTCCCCCTCCCGACCCGAGCCGGTTGTGTCTCGGCAGGCGCTGAGTACCTCTTCGCACTCAGCGTGGCGCAATGCCAGAGTCACTAGCTCGGCAAGGGTCGAGGGAGGGTGGAGGACAAGCTCGCGGCGGAGATTCTCATCCCGGGTGCCCCCGGTCAGTGCGGTTGTGGCTGAGGCCACATCCAGGCGGGGGATCCTAAGGGCTTCCGATTTAAATTGGTGGACGTAAGTCCGGAGCCTCTCCCCTTGCGCCTGTTTGAGAGCCAGGAGCCCCGCTACCGACCTTGGGGGGGCGCTACCGGCGAAGCTCTCCTTGAAAATTCGCCCAAACTGCCTGAAGTCTCAGATGGACCCCGGGGCGAGGGCTCGGAACCATGCCTGAGCGCCCTGGACTAGGGTGGCCGTGAAGGCTCGGCATTTGATGGGATCCGGCGTTCCATGTAGGGTCACCAGGGCGTTGAAGCTGTCGTAGTGGTCGGCTGGGTCGCCCTGGCCGTCGTAGAGCTTGAAGGTTGGGATGGAGGCTCTAGGAGAGACCTCTGCCTTCAAGATGTACTCGGAGAAGAGGGATTTCTCCTCGTCCTCCGGGAAAGAGGTCTTCTGCAGGGCGCGAAGAGCGCGCTCTTGCTCTGCGAACCGTCTTTCAAAATCTCGTAGCCGGAGAGACAGCTCCGGCTGTGGCCGTGCCGTGGGGCTGGGGGGGGCGTTATGGCGATCTCCCGGAGCACTGGTGCCCGGGTGCGGCGGCTTCGCCCCCTGCTTCCCTTTCCTCGGCGCAGAGGAAGCCTCTTGCTCCGCAGGCGGAGCTTGCGAGGGTCCTCCGACATCGTTGCGGAGGAGCTGTCGGCCGCGGAGGGTGAAGCGGCCTCCGGCGGTGTGCTACGTTGCACTCCTTCGAGGGGGACTTCCTGACGGGGCGCGGGACCTTGCGTCTCGGGCCGCCTGGGCCCTCATGAGCTCTACGAGGACGTCCATCTTCTCGTTGAGGGCTTGGAAGGCGTTGGCGCCACCGTCGAGGGGTGCCCCTGTCTCCGCCGGGGGGGGTGGTGGCCTGTTGGCGGGGACGCTGGCGTTGGAGGGGGGGCTCTGCGAGACCCTAGGGGGGACGCCTCCCGCTGCCATAGCCTTACCTGCCCCGCCGGCGGATCTCCTCCCTGAGCTTTTTCTCACCATCTTGGCTCTTCGTGCGTTTCCCACAGACGGCGCCAGATGAAGAGGCGGAATCTCGCGCTGAGTCCTGAGCGGGCTGTGGATCACCAGAAGATGAATCTGCAAGAGAAGGGAAACGTATCAGAGGGCCCAGGGGATCTCCCTGGGGGAAAACCCTCCGATGGCTAAGTCAGTAGAGCGATGGTGGAAGCGATAATGAGGGGAGGAGAGAGCTGATGCGCGAGAATCCTCTCCACCAAGGGTGAAGCGAATCGTGCCCAGGAGCTTAGGGTATGTGAAGGGCTAGTTCATCTTACCATCTTCCGGAGGGTCTCCCTTACTTAAATAGTGCATCGCCTTTTAAGAGTCCGGTGAGCTGAGGGCTTCCCGGCGGGAGTTATGTCTTCATCGGGGGCTTTCATGGCCGGATCGTGGGGGCGTTATCCCCTTTGAGTTCGGCAGCTCCCATGACTCTCCCGCTGCCGGAGGACTCTGAACGGCCGCACCTGCAGGTAAACAAGCGGTCTCACCGAGCTACGGGGATGCTAGCTCGTGTCCGAGCGATAGGCATGGCCCGGCGAAGGTGGGGTCGGATAGGTCGGCTGGAGCCTCTTTCTCTCGGTCGAAGAGTGGGCTTTAGACCGGACCTTCCATCCGACCTGACCGTTGTCTCGGGCCCTCCGAGCCTAGAAGGCCACCGGGGAGAGTTGGTTCCTCGAGCCTTTATTTATTGGGCTTTTCTCCCAAAGTGGGCCCTGTGGGCTATCACTTGGGTGGGGCTCGCCCGGTTGGACCTTGTAGGCCTTGTTGGGCCGCCTTGGTGGTGGGCTGCGGAAATCCCCCTCTCCACACACATTTTCAAATGATACACTAGATCAGCAACAATTTTCATAATAATCTTCATTAGCACTTGAGTTTAGTACACCCTTGTGACTAGAGGATACACGTTGTTTAGACGCCAGTATCCCTAAGCACTTGGAAGGACTAACTGTTGTAGATTCGGATTAAAATCCACACTTAGGAATAAAAATAAAAATAATAAATGAATAAGATGTAATAAAAATAGCACGAGGTGCTTAAAAGGGAGTTGTGATCGCCAGAGGGATTACCTTAATAAGAAGAAAAGGGGATCGCGTGTACCTGGTGGAATTTGAGATGCGGGATGGATGTGGATTTCCTCCTCCAACTTCAATCGGCCGGCCGATGAAGCGGGTCTTCTTAGTTGATTACCTTGCAAAACGGACAATAAACACAAACAAGAAGAGAGGGATCAGCCCAAAATGCAGTAGTATCTATCCAAATAGACATGTAATAATGAAGGAAAGAAAGGCACATGCGCACCTTATTTTTTTGGTTGTTTTTTTTAAACCCCTTAACAAGACTTAAGGGAGGGGGAGTATGATGATAAAAATGCGATAAAGTGTGAATAAATATGAAGGATGAACGTATATGATGAATGGAGTGATATGAATAAAAAAAAACAAAGAGATGAAAAGGCTGAGAAACCCTGCTGTCCCTGGCAACAGTAAAGGGAAATTGGGTGAAGATGACGGAAATAGATGGATGAAGCACCGGATGAAGCCCAACGAAAAAACGCAGAGAGGATGCAGCAAAGGACGAAGAAGGCTCTGTTCGTGAATGCTTAAACCTTTTGAAACCTGCTTAACGTGCTTCACCTGCTTCACGAGCTTAAAACTGCTTAACCCTTTTACAATGCTTAACCTTTTTTACGATCGATCAAGGCTTCAATTTATAGCTTCGATTGGATGTGATCAAGCAAGGTAAGATCAGAACGGGTAATGAGGCATTCAAGGAAGGATTAAGATCGAGCAAGAGACCAAATTACGATAGGGAACTGTGAGGGAAAGATCGAAAAAGGAAGGACTCTGGAGCGAAACACGCCTTAATCGAGGGCGTCTCTTGATGAATTGACGACTGCAACAGAGGCGTTTCTTGAAACACGACCTAGCAAAGGACGTTTCTTCCTGGATTTAATTTTAGAAATAGAACTTGCTCTGTTTAAACACTGATATAACACGCCTATGATAACGGCGTTTCTTAAAAACACGCCTTGAGGAAGGGCGTTACTCAGAACATGCCTTTTATTTTAAAAATTGATAATTCCAGAAATTAGCGTATAATACCAGGAATTGACGCCCTGTAACACGGTCGTCCTTTCTTTGAAAACGCCTTATTACAGGTCGTGACTTTATAATTAACGCCCTTAATAAAGTCGTGAATAACAAAATGCAAGAAAAATGCATAAAAATTCACAAAAAATAGAAAAACTTTATATTATAAGAATATTGAAGTCCACTTGGGGCGTTTACATAATAACATGAGATTTGATCAACAAAACGTCAATTTTG